>KZ506323.1:26981-60170 GCA_002844005.1 Limosa lapponica baueri | reverse complement strand
TTTTTTAAACTAGGAGCACAACAAAATGGTTAGAGGTATTCTAGACCTTTTTTATTTAGTTACCCAGTCTCTGCACATATAGTTCTTATAAAAAGTTTTTCAAGTAACTGGTGATTAAGTCAAGAGCTCATTTATACATTTAGCCACCTTGGCTAGACGTTGGCAGCATCAGCTAATTAGGACATTGCAAGGATATGACAAATATTATCAAGAGGTCATCTGCCTACTAAAATCAACTCAAATTATTGTAAAATCACATAATGAAATTGTAGCTTGCTTTCTTGACAGGAATCCCACTCCAGCTTGGTATTAATTTACTCTTTGCCTGGCTTTGCACTTTCAATGTTTATAACCTTTCTTCTCCTTCCTCAGATTACTTGCTATTTTTCCAGGACACTAAAAGCCGCTGAAAATTGTGAGGATTTTTTCTGTTCTGTTCTGGAAGGTTTTTGGGGATTTTTTGTTTGTTTGGCTTGGGTGTTTTTTTACTGTTTTTAAACGTGTCTGACTGTAGCTGAAGAATCCAGGGTCCAGAGTCTTTTCTCCAGGATGCTATACCCCTTTGACAAAAGCTTTCCCAGGTAACTCATCCCAAGATACAGAAACACAGACAAATTAATTACTTAACGTGTGGAACAATTCCTCAAGCACTGCCCATTTGCACTTTCTTACCCTGTGATAAGCAGGGGTGGTTTTCCTGCCTCTCAGTGGAGATGGGGCCAGCTAACCTGTGCTGGCTGTGGGAAAGGCTTAGTGTGCGTGTGCAAGCCCTAATCAGAGAGCAGCTGACTGACTGGAAATGCACACCCTAGTTTACATCATGGTAACTATTCCTGTACATGTCCCCCTAGGTATTTTTGGGACCACGCTTTTCCCTGGTTCCCGCTCCTTGTTCCCATGCGGGGCTTATGTGGCTGGGATTTGTTTCTTGCCAGCTGCGGAGATCTGCTGCTGGGCTGAGCCTTCCCTCCTCCCACCCACTCTCCTCTTCACCATCACCTCATCTGTGTTGACATCCTCAGTCTTTTCTGTTTCTCCTGTGTCCCAGGCAGCTGACTTCCCTTGGTTTCCTTCCCACCCAGACCACTGGCTGCCTTCCTTGCCTCCCCTGCAGCTCAGTGCTGTTGTGTTTGCTCTCCCCTGCTCCCTGCCCAGGAGAGGTGGTGGTCTCTGAGGGAGCATGGTGGATGTCCTAGCACAGCCTGGACCCTGTGAAGTGTCACCCCATCTTAGTGCCTTACATCTGTGCTACTGTGGACTTGGAAAAACCCATACATTCGTTCATCTTCCTCCTTTGTTCAACAGCCATTTTCCAACAGGAAAGCAACTGCTTCCTCCGTGCTGTAAACACACTGAACTAGCAATAACTGGTTTACAGTTTTGCTGCCCTTGCTGTTAATGGAGAAGTGTTAAGTGTCTGTGTATTCTTACTTGGCTACTGGCCACCCTTTCAATTCGTAGTGCAATTTTTCTTTTGACATTCAGAGCTGCTCATGGTAAAAACAGACCAGGTATGTTTCAAGCTTTGGCATAGCCTTAAAACTTATTGTGACTTTTAGGTTATTCCAGCCTTTGCTGATGGGCTTATTGTTTCTTTCCATTGTGGCTGATTCTTTCTAGTCTGACTCTGCCAGTTGCCAGTCAGCCCTGTGCAACTCTCCAGCCCTGACAGGGATTTGTTAGGTCTTCTCTGCAAAGGACTGAGAGAGAAGGAGGAGCGGGGTGCCAAGAAGGACATGCAGGGTGGAAGGGACAGGCAAGAGAACCTGAGGTAGGTAGGTGGCAGGGAAATTGCCTCAGATGGTAGTTGTCTCATGTGAGAGTGGAAATATTTTGTTTGATTGTTTATCTATGCTGCCTGGTGGTATTTCAGACATGTCAATGGATATCTTCTCATAGTGGCAACATGGAATGCAGGCCTACATGTGGCAGAGAGTGTGGGGAGGTAACTGACCTTTGAAATTGAGATGATCAGCTATCGGAGGAAAAAACAAGACAACTGTACTATCTGTTTATGTGGACATAGAATCATATTGACCAACCCAGCCTTAGAGCTGTTTGAGACTATCTGGTGGTTCTGGGGGCTTCTTCTGCTGTCTTTGAGAGTATGGCTAGTATTATAGAATCAGAGGGACCACTAGGAATGGCTAGAATGACCCTGTTTTGTGTAAGAAAATCTGAGGCAGTTTTCGAGCCTTTCAGCAACGAGAAGGCCAGTTCACAACCTTATGAGAAGACTAAATGTTTTCAGAAGCCTGGAGGTAACTCTGGGCTAGGGTGATCCCATGGAGATCATGGCATGTCTGGCTGGCCATGGTGCCCACTCTCATTTCCCAAGATGTTGCCCAGGGACTAAAGGAGAGGAAGGGTTTAAATAGGAGAGGGTCAGGTTGACTTAGCAAAAGGGTAACTCCCTCTCGCATGTCCCAGGTAAGTTTTAAGCTCCAAGTACTTAATTTTCATCTCAAAAGCATTATTGGTTGACTACCCTGCTGTAGAGCTTTCATAAGACTGTAGGTGGGATTGGGAGGTTCTGGTGAGCCTCTCGCAAAATCAACAGAAGAAATGACCCATTAATGTACTGCTTACAGCACTGTCCACTTCCCTGTGTCCTACTTGTTGTACAGGGAGCTTGTGGCAAGCAAGGACCAAGCAGGCCCATGTATCCAAGTGGACCGAGGCAACATGTGCCCAACACTCCTGTGGAGGGGCTGTTGGGATGCTTCAGCTGCTCCCACTAGTAGGGCTGGGTGAAGCAGTACTGAGTTTTCACTAGCCAGCTAGCTAGTGAATCTTCTATAGTCTCTTGTTTCATTTGTGTATTACCTGGTTGTTTAGCTGGTCTGGCAGACAAGCAGGAAATAACCGAGTAGCCACACTCCCTTATACACAAAGTATTTGTCCATCTTTCCCATTCTAACAAAGAACAGAGGGTGACAAGCACTATAACACCTCACCTAGTGCTGTTCATTCTTAGATGCAAAGGGATATTTCTGCTTATCCTGCTATGCAAAATCTCTCACAGAAGAGAAATGTTTGCTCTTATCAGCAGGGTTTACTATGAAAAACCAATATTGCTTGCAATAAGCTAAACTTTTTACTCTTTTGCTTAAATTCCTTGTACTTATTTTAGGCTTTTGTTAATGAGACGCATATTGAGAATTTCAGTGGTGTTAAATATTCTCAGTTGCCACTAACTATGCATGAATATGAGTATCTCATGCTTTTAAAGTTCAGCCCTTAAAGAAGCCTGTGTGTAAACAAATGCATGCAGTGATAAACAGTGAAAAAAGAAGTATGTGAAAACTGGCTTGACTTCTGTTCTCAAGATCTGTATGCAGTGGAAGTGTTGGCTTCTCTAAAATTATTGGTACCTGGAAATCTCATGCAAGAGATCAGCTGGGTGACTTTCCTGATTCCTCCTATTCCAAGATTCGATGCACTGGACTGTTGCAATGCAGCTGGAGGTGATAAATTTGTGCGTCACTCTGACTAATTTTTCAGCCAGAAGGATGAGGGGACTTAGGGTGGAAGCATTTTGAAACATGAGTCACCCATACACAGTGATGATTTTCTGTTTGTGCTCTGCAGGATCTACTTTCTGCTAGAAAACACAAGCGTGGAACCCATAAATCTATCTCTATAAGAAGTCATTTTTCCGAGTTCTAATGGCTGTACTTTTCCAATACCAGGTGTTCCAATATTACTGGAATTATTGCAGTGGTTTTTTTAATTTTTGAAAAATGGTAAATTTCCAATATATTGAAATACTTCTTATATTACTGAAATTCAATGAGTTGGACACCCAGCTTCAACAACAAAACAAAAAGACCTTTGGTTCCACCTGGGTATTCTAAATTAATCTAATGGAATTCATGCAGTGACCATATTCTAAGACAAGAATACCCCCTAATACTCCCCATATCTGTCGGGATGGAACAGGAGAAAGCACTTAACTGACCCAGGCCTTCAACTGATGAAGCTTGCACTGGGAGAGCTCTTAAAGAACCAAGTTGTAGAGTCAGGTATCATGAAATCAAAAGTTAGTTTGCTTCCTGTTGCAGTGATTAGAACTGGAATCGCTGTTGCAGTGATCAGGACTGGAAGATTCCTCCCAGAGTTGCTTTCAGGGTTGGTTGGCCAATGGACAAGACCTGTGTGATCCAAAGCCTGATGGTTGAGTTACTGGCTTGGCACATAGGAAATTTGGTTTTAAGTTCCTGCTTTGCCCAAAGCAGACTTGACGTTTTTTATGCCAAACTGTGTTTCAGTCTGGGTGATTTGAATTTAGGACTCCACATGCCAAATGTGGTACCGCAACCATCAGGGTATGGAGTATTTGTCTTGAAATAGAAACATTTCCATTAGAACCCTAGGACCGCTGACAAAGCGACCTACTTAGATGAAATGATGTTCATTGATGAAGGTCATTTCTTAGATGGAATGACTTTCTTGAGAACAGAGCTGTTCTGGACCTGATGCTATCTGAAATACAAATGCCTTACTGGAAGCTGGGAAGAGTCAGTGAAGACCCAGGTGGAAAGAACTCTTGACCCCCAAGATAGTCCATAGCCCAGGACAATTTTTAAGAGAAACACCAAGGAGGTGCAAGTGGACTGGTCATCTGTCCCTTGGTCCAGTGCATTAACACAGACCTTTCTTTGAACAAAGGAACAAGCCACCTCACCTTTTATAGCTATGCAGACTGGCCAACCTGCTATAGGTGGCCCTACTGAAGTGGGAGATAGATCAATCTAAAGCCAAGCTATTTTGTGGTGAAATTCATTAGTATGTGTTGTCTGTCCTAAGAATAAATATCTCTGGACAGGTCCCGAGTCCTCTCTCAGTCTGTTTTTGTTCAGCTTTTAGTGAGGCAAAACCACTGTTGAAGCCAAGAGAATTTTCTTCTCTCAGTGGAAAACGGCAATGACGTCAGGATCTAGCCTGGTAAAAGAATGATAATTCTCTGCATTTTACAAGCTCTGTTTATATGATGATTTCAATCTATCTAAAAGACGTTAATCAGGTTTCAGTACCTGTCTGTGAGCTGGATGGCAAGTGGACATTTTTGCAAGCTAAGGCAGAAGGAAGCTAAAGGCTGCATCTGTGGTCATGTCGTATGCTGACAACCTTTCAGTCATTTTTGCCAATGGTTGGTCTATTAGCTTCAATTGACTCTCCTCAATACCAACGAGCCGAGGAAGAAAACATGAGGAGGTGTGTATATAGATTATATTTATATATATTTATTTATAAAATGGTGGCTTAGCACGTCCAAGTACAGGCAGGTTTCAGAGAAAAATGTAGTGATTCAAAGGTCCAATTTTAACTTTGCTAAAAGCAGCGAAATGATGCCCCTGCCCTACATTAAACTATGCTGCGATCAAAGAAGGCAGATGCCAAGTACTTGTGGTTTTACAGCTTTCAAATAAATATTGCTCAAGCCCATAAAAAAGAGCATAAGAACAGTGAGTGGATTTTACCTTTTTTGTTTGTTTATTTATTTATTTCCAATATGCTTTACAGGTAAAGGGGGTATTGCTGCTGCTCCTTCTCAGAGTTTCTGCAGAGCATGCAGCTGTGAATGCTGCTTGACCTCAAATCCAGTTAATTTAGGTTGGCACGCTTGATTGCAAAATGTTTTATGGGCTGGCAGATAGAGCGCCCTGGCAGATCTGCCGTGGAGCTGCAAAGTTCCATACCCAGCTGAAACTTTTTTTAATTCAACACTGTCATTTTTAAATAACAGTGCAATTGCAAAACAAATTGGCAGGTACTTATGAACTGAATACTGCCTGGGGCTCTGTCTTTTCATTTTGCTGACCAGTGGGCCTGGTCTTCAATTTAGAAAAGCACCCAGTAGTTAAAAAGCACTGGTGAAACCTTGTAATGCAGAGCTAACCACATTGCTCGTGGAGAGGGAGATGCTTGCTCTGACTTGCTGATCTTTACAAACTAGTTAGCTTCATGGTGGAGGGTAACATTTAAAAATAAAAGTGTTCCAAAGTGTCTATCTATTACAGCAACCACCTGAGCATGAACCTTCTTTGCAAAGTTTAAGCATGCTGCCTGAGGTCCTATGTGAAACTTCAAGGAATTTTGGAATATTAAACTGGAAGGGCCCTGTTGGGTCACTGGTCCCCAGTGCTGGCTTGGACAACCACCTCATATGATCTCTTTCCTGGACAGCAGATTGCATCAGATACATGTGGGCCATCTCCTATAAATCAACATAGCTCTACTGAAGCTGATCTGTGAAACTCCAACTTCTGCTGCGTGGCTTTGTAAAACTCCTTGCTGCTTTACCTATACATTTGCATTGCTGTCTCCCTAAGCATAGTAACCAGAGGTTGAACAGGATGTTTAAAACAAGTAGAGGCATTCAAGTTATCTTGTATGATAGACAGAAGCCAGGAAGTACCAATAACAGCATCTTTGAAGATGTTTCAGTTGCCATGAACAAGGATGATCCAGGTAGGAATCTACTACAAGAAGGAGCAGCTCAAAATGATGTAATTCTCCAGCCATTGTCCCTGAGTGATATTCACACAACCTGTGGTCTTGTGTTATATGGTGTGGGCCTGAATTGTACCCTGTTTAGTGGGCATCCTCTGTTCACTTAATTTACTCTGTGACGCAGCCACAGAACAGATGGTGCCTTGCAAGCTCCATGAACATCTCCAGTCACAGAACTTTGTGAATTACACCACTGAGATGTGATGTTAAGCTGTGGGGACAAGGGGACTACATCTATATATTACAGGTTTCCACTTACCTGTAAGCTCTCCAGATCTTAGCACTCACTGTGGCTGTGATAAATCCTGTTGTGGATGCTTTGAGGATGATGTCTGACTGCTTAGGTAATGCAGTCACTTCCTTAAGGGAGATCTGCCTAGGACATTTACCAACACCTGTACTTCCTAGTTAGCACTGCAGTAAAAGCCCTTTATAGTCCTTGGGCCACGGGCATTATAAGTGATCTATTTCTGAACATTGTCTGGAAACTGGAGCCTGCCAGCCTACTCAACGGAGCATAATGTTATTTTCCTCCAAAAGAGTTTCACACAAAGCACTAGATACTCTAACCCAGGATAAAAGAGGCAAGGATAACACAAAGGTCTATCCTTGCCTCTTTTGTATCAGTTAAGGGCCACAAAAAACATTTGGAAAATGGTGTGAGAGGCCACTCTTCCCAATTCACAGCACATATACAGTGAAGAATCCAGTCAGAATATAGGAATCTTCAGTGTGTTTGAAAGTCCCTAGTACTTGCTGCTGGCATCTATATTTATTCCTAAAACCATATGGGATAAGATACCTTCCCTATTCCAAAAAAAACCAACCCACTATGTATTCATCTTGAGTGAATATGTCTTCAAGGCTTTTTCAGAAGGGCTTTACTCACTCTAAAAGTGAATTGCATTTAAAATATAAGTTGAGACAGGCAGAATCATTAGTACCTCCTCCAGAAAAATGACCTCGGTAGCCATAAGAAAGGAACTCAACTTGTAAGGAGACAAACACACAGTTTCCTGACCTAAAAAATCTATGTGAATAGATGATATACCAGACAAAAAGATGCTAGTTGTTGTTTTTCAGCAGAACAGAAGTATTTGTGAGAATATTTGTGCAAGAATTTTATGGCTTAGGGTGTAAGATGTTGAGGTTTTGGTCACCTGGTGTGTACTTGTCATTTTGCCAGCACTGAAAGAAATGTCTGGATATACTTCTTCATTAATTCAGTTATGTTGGTCCTTGTAATCATGAAAGTTCATGCAGTGTGTTATGACTCTAAGAAAAGTTAAGGAACCCATTGCTTTTTAAGGCAAAATCTTTTGTTTCATGGTTTTCTCAGAAATGTGAATCATCTAGCGTTGGGTGAGTCTTTTGGTCAGTTGTCTCTGCACATTGACCGGTTCAGCTGATTTATGGCCACATGAAGCCTTTTTGAAATTTCTGGCTAAGTGCCATAAAAGTTCTAAAACAATCTTCGAGGTTTTGAGTCCCTCTCCTTCTCCTCTAGGGAAGGGAAGCTTGTATAAATGTGGTTATTCTGGGAAAGCCTATGGTTTTAATTTCTTTCCCAAGGGGGTAGAGATGTCGTCCAAACCTAGTATTGAGGAAAAGGACCACAGGACTACCTCAGGAAAGAAGATACAACTTGGGAGAAGATACAAACTTGGGAGGTTGGTCTGCATTTTCTCTCTCCAAAGCTTTTTGAAGAAGATATGAATATCTTCATATTAGAGATATATATGTGAATATCTGGAACTCTGTCACCTGGACACTTTCTTTCCTTTACAGGGATCTTTCTTGCAAGTGAAATATTAGAAGCTAGAGAAATCATTCCAGTGCACCCACGCCAAGTGGGTGGAAGAGGTATGTGACAATTAAATGTATTATTTGGAAGCTTCTCTGGATGCTTCTTGCTTTCCTGGGGGAAGGAAGGACCTAGAACTATTTGATTGTATCGTTTTTATTCCCAGCTTAATTGGCCTCAGAAAGCTTTATGAACCATTTCTGTCCAAGCAGTGTTCTAACACATGTTCAAAACCTGTTCTGTTTTGAGGGCAGGCTGGTACTTGCTGGCAGGTAGGATGTAGAAATGTTCCATAGCTCTCAGTTTCAGGCTTTTTTCACACCACTTTGGTATTCCCAACAAACCACTCTTGCGCATGTCACGTGTCAGGCATATCAGCACACACCAGAATTCTTGTTTTTACAAGTATCTCCCTCAAAAGCCTGATACCATGTGCACTCACTGCTTTCCCTGTCTGACACAGTGTGAAGCTCTTCAGAAAGCCCAGCTTTGCAGCCAGGTGGTTCTCTTGTCCTGACTTACCAGGCAGTGAAACCATTGGTTCCCTTTGCTTTAAAAACAGGAGCCAAAAATGTCCTTGTGGCTGCTACCCTAAGAGGCTCAAACTACCTCACACTGTAAAGAACTCTTTCTTTGTTGATGGTCTGAGTGTGATACCAAGCGACCTGCTGAAAAAGAGTGAGACTACTTGTGCTTTTAAGAGCATGTCTCAAAAGCTTAACAATTTTGCTTATCTGGTGCTTTAGTCATAACCTGGAGACATGGACTATCCTGTAAACAAGGGATCAGATTGCTCTAATGGAATCTCATTTATGAACTGGAAATGTTGGCTGCAGATGAAGAAAGTGAGAAACATAAGAAAAGTAACAAATACCCGGGTCTTAGCAAATTGCTGTTGTTACTGAGGTTGACATGCTTAGCTGTAAATTGGGTCAGTGGTTCCCTCCTGGCCCAATCATGCAGAAGCAACTAAGGCAGTAGGCAGATGAAGGTATTAGCCTCATGCAGTCTTAATGCTGAAAGAAAATTGTATGGCCTGAGTACTGCAGGGTAAATGATCCCGATCTTCTCTTCCATTCTTAAAATCCAAGGCACTGACCTTCTCAAATACATGACTCATCTGTTGCCAGGAAGGTGAAAGTCCAACTATTAATGAGTTGCTTCATTGTATACAGTCTTCAAAGCCAGGCCTCTGCAATCAGCCCAGCTGAACGCTTTGGACGTCTTCCCATCACTTGATCCTAATCATGGGTCTGCACCTGGTCCAGCTTTCTGTTTGGGACAATATGTTAAAAATTCATTGTTGCACTTTTTTTTCCCTTTCAATTGACTTTTTCTTCCCCTCTGAGTTAAATGAATGCTTTATAGGATGAGAACTGAACAACATCAATGGAATGAATTGTGCAGGAGAGCCACAGGCATGGCTCATACTCAGGAGAAAGCAGGAGTATCCAGCTGTATCCTGCTTGCCTACTTTGATGTCTTTGGCTGAGAGTGACGCGTGATTCAGACCACCTACCCTCCAGGCCCTGGCTCCCTAGGTGGTCAAAGGGGAGAAGAAATTATGTACCCGGCATGGCACACCTGTAGCGTGCCTCGTGCATCCTTCATCACTGACTGCACAGGCAGCAGGCATTTGGCACCCCTGGGCACTAAGTGGTTTCACGTGTTTGTCCCTTTCTTGATCTAAAATGCTGTAGTATGGGCCTGCGTCCACCTGAGGCACCATAGGATGCAATTTAAGTGGACCTTGCCGTGAGCATGCTGTGTTTGTGTTTGCCTTACCATTTCTGAATAGGATGAGATGATGATGTGTATGCTTTACCTACAAGCATTAGGCTGTGTCAGGGTAATCTCCACCTGGTCTGGAGGGACCATCTCTGGAGATTAATGTGGCTGAGGTAAATCCAGGTGGCACTTCAACTTTTTGCACACTATATTAGTGTTTTCCATGTTTTGTTTTAAACTCCTCTTGGGGTTATTTTGGGTTTGTGTGTGTTATTTTCAAGTGCATCAGGAGGCATGGGGAGGCTGAGAAAGCACTTTGGAGGTGATGCTAACACTTTATTCTTCAGCCTTTGGAAGCAATGGGGACTTAGATCTCCATCATAAGCATCTATGTATACTTGACCATGAAGTGAGTGACAGAGAAAACTGTAATAACAACTGTGGGCATGAAGGAAACCCATAGTCAAAGGCTATATCTGCTAGGGCTTGCCCAGCTGCTGGTTATCATCCATGATGTATCTGGCTTTTCACAGTACATCTGTTTAGCATAAATAACTTTTTTTATTGATGTCCTATGGTACATCCAAACAATGAACAGAAGAAAAAAGAGAAACTGTAAATAAATTTTACAATGTCAGTAAGAGCATTCACATTAAGGGAAACTATTTTGAGTGAATGCCAGTTCTTAATAAATTGCTATTATTCTGGTGTTTTTACAAAGACCACAAGGAAAAAAAGAATTAAAAACCAGAAACGGTTGAAAAATGGAAACACTAAATGTCACTGCTCAATCACTCCTTTTAATAATAAATACTTCTAGGCTGTTGTCCTAGCAAATGAGATGCCAAGATATTTTTTTTCATTTGGTGTCTATCTGAAAGCCAGTGGCATAAAAAAAGACCATGAGTCAGCTGGCTGAGATCCCTTTCCTGAATGCTCCCCGGGCAGCTGTGTTTCAACCCATATTACTAGCCCTGGGTCTGAGCAGGCTTTCTGGCACCTCAGGGCACACCTGCCTAAGCAAGAACTCTGCAGAGGTGCCTGCACTGACTCTGAACCCACAAGCTCAGCCCTCAGAAGGAAGAGAGCCCTGCTGCCATTGCCCAGCTGGTGTGTCACACTAAGGACCGGCAACACTTCTTAAGACAGCAGGTTTTGCTAAGAAGGATGCCTACAGTCTTAATTCCTACTTACTGATGCCTTGTTTGTTGTAACTTCTCAGAAATGCGATCTTACAGTCCACTTTACCAAGAACTCTGCTCAACCATCCAAATCTCCCCCTGGAGCTAAAACTCACCCTTTCTGAACATTAACTTCTGGGTACTCTTGGTTTAACTCTCTAGGACCATGTGGACTTTGCACAGAAATTTCCAAATCTCTATATCAATGAGGCTTCATGGCAAAGCATAATTGTGGGCAGCACACTGCACAGTGACAGTAGCCTTTTCCCACAAACTTTTTGTCACTGAGAATCATGGGGATAGGGGTTCACATTTCACATTCTTCTTTTTTTCCTCTTTTTAAATTTTATTTATCTTTTTTTTTTAGTGATCAGGCTATTTCATCTGTGTCTATTTTACAGCCCCTGTGAGTTTCCCTCAGTTAATTTTTGTCTGCAGGGATTCTGGGAAGCTGTGGTCCTGGTCTGGCATCTCCACACCTAGAGGACCCCTTTGCTGATAAAAGCCCCTGGCACCGCAGGAGAGGGGTATGTGATGTGTGGCTGTCCTGGAAATCTTGCATTAAAAATATGGATGCCCTATCTGGTGTTGGAAAATCAAGTGTTGGGCTGACCATGACAGATGCTGATTGAAGGTCATGGCTGAACAGGCAGGCATACTGGAAATGATGCCAGAGGACAGGACTCTCAAGCCACAGTGGTGCCATCATTTGCACTTCAAAGGTTTGCAAACCTTGCAGATACATGAGTCGCAACAGTTACTGCTTCCTTGTCTGGGAGAATTTCCTGGGCAACATAGATGTGCTTCTGCATGTTGGTGGAGGTGGCACTAAAGTCTGGGAGATCAGGCACCTACAGATGAAGAGATGTTGGGCTGTATTCCAGTGACACAGGCACCAGTAGCTTGGGACAGTCTGGGAAAGATCTTGCCATCCTCTCTTTTTCTGATGTGGCATCTGGAGCTGCACCCAGAAAGTCTGGGGTTTGTGCAGAAAAGGTGGTTTTTCCAACAGTGAGAGGGCTCATCCTCCAGGAGCATGAGGAAGCCAACTCTCTTGGTTATGGTCTGCTGTACCCGCCGCAATCTGCCAGCCAAAGAAGCAGGCCTGGAGCCTGAATGAGCTCTTTTGCCTTTTCACACACCCCAGAAGGCTTTTATAATGAAATAAGGCCAGAGCCCAGTGAGCCAAAGGGAATTAGAGATGCTGTATGTGCTCACATGCTTGCTTCATGGGGCAATTTTAATGAGTAATTGATTGCTAATTATATGTGCTGCTTTGTGGTGAAACATCATGGTACTTTGATATCGACCAAGAACTGAAAGTTTCTGTTATGCTTTTATTTTTTAAAAACTTTTGGCCTGCTGATCTGTATGGGGTATTTTGTGCCTGATTAATTTAATGTATTGTCTTGGGTGAGTGTTGATTTACTTGCTGAATTCAAGATCAATTTTAATGAAGCTCTTAGTGCGTGCTGGTTTGGGGACACAGGGTGCCATGTTATTGGCTTGTCTAGATTGCTCACTGTTTTGTTAGACTTCAATAAGAAAACTTCTGGCATGGTGACAGCTTCCCACTTCCCTACAATTGAGTAGACAACAACAGAGCTTAAACACAGAATTTTCTACAGTATCAGGTTCCAGAATGCTGATGTTTCTTTTCCAGAGAGATTTAATAGCAGGATGAGACAAAAGGATACGCAGCAGGCCTGAAAGGTCCTTCCTCTCCTGAGTAGTCCCCATCAAGTCAATGGGTAAATGTCTGCAGAAGAGGACCACACTGAAGTTCTGTTGGTAGGTGAACAGCAATGCTTGCCAAACAAGGCACCCCATTCAATCTGTTTTCAATGATTTAAAACTGAGCTAGAAAATGTGAATCCAGGCAGGAACTTAGCATTTAAATTATACACTTGAGATGACTGAGCCTTTTTTTTTTTGAAATACAATTTAAAAAATTATAATCCTGAGGGATGTGAAAGGAGTTAGGGCATGGAGACGACATGAAAGCAAAGTCCTTTCACATGCTGCTTGACATTTCAGTAATTCTTCAAGCAGCATTTTTTACTTCTTTTAAATGTAAAATTTTCTTAGCCAAGTTTGCAGCAAGAGAAGACTGAAGTTTAATCTTTTTAACATATGTAGTCTTGGTATAGAGATAGCTCTTTCCTGTATGTTTGTGCTGCTACCAGTGTACGCATATACCCACCTGGCTTCGAGCTTAGAAGATACTAGCATTAGAAATGTTGCAGATGATGCAGTAACTAAAGCATTTGGCTACGTGGTGGACTTGGGTGGTTTTGAATGAAAGGGATATGTACAGATGTAAAATTAAAGTGTAAGTTATATACTGGATACTTACAAACTACAGGATATATACATTGCATATATAAAATTAAATATAAGTGCATTTAAGAGTGTTTCTAGTAATAACCTACCTTGTGATTAACAAGATTAGTAAGCAATAAGTGCAAATTTTGCTCTTAATCGACAGTGCCAGGAAATAATGATTAATGTAATAAAGATGTATTAATAGTGGAAAGCTGACTTAGGCATCAGGGGATTAACCTGAGCCTCAGAAGCTCTCTCTTCATTTCCCTGCACCGTTAGACTCTTCTTGACTGACTGCTGATAGTACCAATTCAGCATTCGAGTATCTGACTGCTGTTAAAATCAGTGGTAGGTAATGTTTGAGGGTGCTGCCAGGGAGTGCAGGAGTGAAGAATATTCAAGTGGTTCTCCAAAACTGTGGGTTGAGGTAACTATGGAGCCTTTAGCCCAGAAAAGTTGATGGTCCTGATCTTCAAGCACCTAAATCTATGGATGCAGCACTGGTGACAAAAAAGCCACCTTGCCACCACTCTCTCCCAGCTACCCCTTCACCACCATCTGACCATTTTAGGTGCACCAACATGTTGTGCATCTCTCCCATGCTACGACTGGGTGCAGCTTCACTCCCCAGCCCACGACAAAGTTCCTCAATAGGAGTCTCAGTTTTACTACTCTAAAGGGCTGACATGCATCTGGTATTTTTGTTATTATTTGTCATTTGATTTCCCACTGGGCATGGCCCTTTTCTTTTCCCACCTGGAAATGGTGACTTGGCAGGTTCTAAGTTTTTCTGTGATCTTCTAGCTGCCTGGTTGTCAGCCTTGACAGCCAGAAGGTGCTACTTCATCTTGACTGTATGGTCATAGGATAGATTAACACAAAAGTTCCTTGTGTTATGAGTTGAAATCATGGTTATGTTTTGGTTTTCTTTCTACACTGACTGCATGGAAGCTGTGTAGTGTATCTCCATCACCTCAAGGTGCGATGGATGGATCTAGTGCTGATGTCATGCATGTAGGTGCTACGTTCAGCACTCCCTGCTGTCAGGCACAGAGTGGATGTTGAGGCATCTCCAGAGTAATGATGTTGATAGTTCTAGAATTGATCAGTGGCTCTGGGACCATGTTCAAAGCACAGAGCATGAAAAACACCTAGGGTGGGAGTACAGAAGTCCTACGTATGTCCTGCTCAGCTGCCTGGGCCCAGGCACTCAGCTCTGTTCCTCTGAGTCTCAGTTCATTTTCAAGGCCATCTCCCAGAGCCATCTAATTGTCCCCAGGCTCTCTGCAAGGAGCCTGTATGCCGAGGCACTGGGGTCACAGCAGGAGGGAGCCCACAAGCTGTCAGGGCCTCTCAGGGCTAGATGTGACCACAGGGAGTGGCAAAATGCCAGAGTTTTGCCATATGAGTAACATCCACACACTGCGCTGACTGTCCCTAATGACTGAAGATGAAAATTTCCCCATCCTTGGCTTTCTCCTTTCCTCCAGACTGGCGTGCCCATTTATCTTGGAGGCTACAGTTCTGAGTAGCCCTCTCAAGGGTCCCCACCAGTGAGCTGGGTGGTCAAAGCCATTTACAAGAGTCACATTGTCTGCTTCTGCTAATATGCTTTAATCCAAGGCTATTCTTCTTCCTCTTATCTGATCACAGTCCTCCAGCTGTGCAGTATGTGCCACATATAAATTTAGAGAACATAAATAATTTGCTTTGTTGAAAAGCTACCCATGATATACTCATTGCCTCTTCCTCTTTCAATCCGCACTTGCTCACAGTGCCCTCCTTGCCCCTCAGTGCTTTCGCTCCCTTGGCATGAGCATGCATCTTCATTTTTATCCCACTTTAGGACCCACTAATAACTCTTTCCCCAGTGCACCATCAACACACTGGAGGAGAGCACAGGAGTGGTAATTCAGGGCAGTGATGCAGTGCCACTCTGGGAGGGATGCTCAGATCGCCGTATCATGCCAGCACGCTGCTGTCAGCTGTGCACCATCTACCAAAAGCAAGTAGCCCTGCTGGCATTCAGCTGTGCTGCTAGTGCTTTAACACAAGAACATAATCACAAAATGGTGGCTTGCAGGCTTTAGTCGCAGGAAGATATAATTTGTGCTGCAGTTGTTTGCCACTTGAAGCAGGACGGTGGGTTCAGGTATACTGGTGTCCCAACTTTTTGCAAATCTTGCTGCGTTCAGTCATTGGATGTGGCTGGTGGGAGCTCCTGGCAAAAGTCACTCTTGTGCAGAATGATCTAGTAACTCAGAAAGATACTGTTGTCTGAAGAAAATTGTTTGAATTGAAGCTTCAGGAGGACTAGATAGTGAGCAGAACATCTGGCAATTAACTGTGACCGAGCAATTGAATTTACTAACTCTTTGCATCAGGGAAGCATTTCTTGTGTGATTTTTCAGCATTTTGTTGGTACTAGTAAGATTACTTCCCTCTGGTAATCTTGTTAGGTGATGAAAATAGTGGAAAGCTTCACTGGACTTCAGATCAGGCCCTTAGAAAAGACAATGGTCATAGCAGCCATCTGCCCTTAGACTCAGCTTCCTGACGTATCCACCTCTCTGTTTTTTATATAAGGGTACATTCTCTCACGCATGGAGGGCTGGATAGATGTGGCTCAGCTCTTCCCCTATAGTCTGACCCAGTCACATCTCAGCAATTGCTAATGGGAAAACTCAGCTTGTCCAACCCCTCTGGGCATCTGCCTTGAATGCAACCCACATGAGCTTGAAACATCAGTGGGGTTTGTTTAATTGGGGATCAAAAGCGGGGGTTGACAAAAGTAATTATTACCCCCTGTTTGTAAATGCACATACACTGATGAACGTGAAACTGGACTGGGGTAGATTAGCCCCTCTTTGTCTTTGTCCTTGTCCACATTCCTTACCTTCTGCTGACTCCCACAGAAAGTCCTCTTTGTTGGCATGCCAACCGTTGTTTCCTAGCACACTTCTAGAAATCCCTGCTAAGTGTATATTGTCTCCCCGAGAAGGTATGAGTGTGGTAGCACACAGTTTCTGGTAGTGAGTATATGCACAGCAACTATTAGCTAGGGTTTTTTTCAAAGAATTTTTAACTTCATCTTTGGTTGCCTCAGCTGAAGGAAAGGTCAAAAGAAGGTGTAGAGAAAATGAAAAGTGTGTAAAAGGTGGAGGGGCTTTGTGCTGCATTGAGGGACCTTCTATGCCTTGCCTGTTATGTAAAACCCATCAGAAGGAGGGGGAAATAAACAAAAGAATTTTCTTCTCAGCATGTGCTGGGACCCAGCACTGCAAATAAATGCATTGTTAGTTGAAATCAGTGTTTTGGTTTCTCCCTTCCTTTGTGAGATGCTGTAGAGGAAGCAGATTAAAGATTGCCAGCTTTCTGGCAAAATATACTGGTGGCATCCTAATGACTTCATTATGGTCTCTAAATGAGCTAACAGACTAATAATGTATTCAGGAAAAAATACACATTATGAACATGCACACAGGTGTAGGGTTAACCCCTTCTTTGGCGCCCCTTGCTTTGAATCCAGCTACTGCAACTTAAGCCACAGTTCAGTGCCTCTACTAGCTGGGCAGTAAAGGATTTAATTCAACAGCTGCGTGCCAACTAATTGCAGCTGTATTTCTTTCTGAGTTCATCTACAATGCAAACAACATGGCAGCTGTTTGTTTGTTTGTTTGCTTGGCTGGTGGTGGCTGGGAATGATGCTGCTAGGTGGAAATGCCAGCACAGTGGTGCAGAAGCTCTGGGAGGTCCTGCAGCTCAAACCTCCTTTTATTAAAAAGTCTTTCAAAAGTGGCTTATATGACATACCCCTCCTTTGGTTTTCCCTTATTGCTTTACATGCTGCATAAATCATGTTCACTGGAGGAAATGAAGATTCAACAGTAGGCCAAATCCTTCTGCCCAAACTCATTCTCTACCTGCCTTGCTGATGTCTCCTCCACCTCATCTTCAGCATCACAAGACCCAGACTCTTACTGTCCTCATCACAATTCCTGCCCCCTCATCTCTGCCTTCATCATTTTCTGCCTCTACTCATCTGTTGCTTAAGTGTCTACATAATTATTCGTTTCTGGATTATGTAAAAATCTTCCAGAATGTCCTTGTTAGCCATATATAGCTCTTCCATATTTTCTCTTGAGGTCTTCTGGACGTGGTAATATGGACATTCTGGTTACAGAATGAGAGCATGGAAGCACAGGATAGACAGGGTGTTCTGTACAAACATGCTTGGAAAAGCCAATGTTTCCAAAACGTGTGGAACTTCTATTATGTGTAAAGAGCAGCTATGAAACACTTGTTCAGGCTTCTCTGATATGGCTCAGAAAACTGAGATCTACCTGCCAGGTAAGTGTCTTGTACAATGATAGATACTAGTTGGGCACCGTTGCTGTATGGTAGGGTGTAATCATATAGCGGGAGTATCTGGGATGTGCTAAAGTCTGTCAGCTCTGCTGCTGAGGTCTCTCTGCATCTGCCAGAAGTCCAGAAATCCAAACAAACATAGGAAATGTCCTGAAATATCCTAAAAACTGGCAGAATTTCTAGGTGGAAGAAGAGCATAGGTTCAGGAAAATATGAGCGCACGGGAACAAAGCCATCTTTAATGTAAGCCACCTTTGATGTACAGACATTGCTACCCTGTTCCATGAATATTTGAACTTATGTGTCCTGTTTGCTGATGGATTTGTATCTGGAGGCTGGCTTTGGTATGTAGGAAGATGCAGTGACTGATGGAAGCTCTTATGTCATTGGGATCGTCTATATGGCGTCTTTCTCTCCCATATGATATTTAATACAGAGTGAATTCATACCACAGCCCATGGATGGTGTGGCCAAGGCAAAGACTTTTCTAGGGTCTCTGTCTTCTGCTTGCCCTCTGTTTTTATGAACTATGTAGGAGTTTTCTATTTTGAGATGCCTGTTCACCTGCCAGATGTGGCTGAATTCAGTCATTGAATGCAAAAATTATGAAATAGGACAAGAGATGGACACTAACACATGGATAGTATGAACATATTGGAATTCTTCCCTTAATAAATGAGGCCAAAATCTGCTAGCTCACTTCCTGGTCTTCCACCCTACAAAGAGCTGCAACGCCCTTTTTCTGGCCTTGCTCTACCCACCACCATACCCAATAACTTTCTATTGAAAATGTAGTCTAGGGAATATTGTGCTCACTGTGCCAATTGTCTCTGTTCAACCAATACTCTGTGTTTTGTTCCCTATTACATGTAAGCTATTTGTCCACACTGTCCTGATGGAGAGATGCCTCACTCCCTCATTCTTGTGGCATCATGTTTGGTGAAAAGTCATCTCCCGCCTGCCTTGTTGCCAGCACCTGATGTCAAGGTTAGAGCTTTAATCTGAGTTCTTCCCGCTCTCTTACATAGTGCCTCTTTGGTGAGGGAGCTTCCCAGAAAAACCTGCAAAGTTACTTCATTATTTGCTTTCAGATTCCCTTTCCCTGGGCTTCTGTGACAGCAGCTTGGCTGTGGCAACAGCCATACAGTATGACTGCTGCTGACTGTGCTCTGTGGTATTTTCTCCTTACTTCCCAGCACTCCTAATTTACATCCATTTATTTTCTTCAGTCACTGTCCATGAAGTCTCTGGACCAGAGTTTAGTCGGGGGGTTTGCTCTTCCTAGCACAGTTGGATACTAACCTAAAGACTGAGTCTCTTAGGCAACATGGTACAACAGTAAGTAATAACATCCCATGGGTAACAGTAGTAACAAATCCAGCCCTTTCCCAGCAGAGGAACTGTGCATCAGAATCCTTTGTGAGTCAAGCACTGCACCTGCAATAAAGAGGGACCCATACTGTGAGTCAAGCTGCTACAGCTATGTGTTCAGTCCTCTTTCTGCATGTGGGGCAGTGGAAGTACCTAGGAAACTAAATGGTCAGCAAACTGGTTAGAAGAGCCATTGCTTAAACTGGCATGCTGATGGGAAAGTGCAAGAGAATGAGAAGGACATGTCTGAGGTACTAATTATTCTGCAAGGCCAAGATAACCAGGCGATGCCAAGCCAGTGCCAGTCAACCTGGTCCACGGAAGCTCACCAACCCTTTCTTAAAGAAATAGCATCTTCTGGTGTATTGTTGCTAATGGCTTACACTTGCAATCAATTTAAAATGAAATTAGAATAGGACTACTCTTTCAGTTTTGATCCACTCTCCTCCCATTTTGTTGGTTCTTTGGCTGCTTCTGTGGGTGGAGTGCATTAAAGAAAAGACTGATTACAAGCCTGTTGCACTCACTTTCTGAAACCTTATCACTGGTCTTTGGTAAGCAGGTTGAAAACACCTCCTTTGAAGAGCTAGACTGCAGAGCCCAGGAGTCTAGTTGGCATGCTTCTATGGACTAAATGGACTAAACTTCTTATAGAGCTGAAGCATTGCTTCACTACTTTTATTGGTCACACCATGACAAATAGCCCTCTGCAATGACAAATTCCAGGATAGGCTGTGAGCCTGAGCAATGCTGATTTACCATGCCCCATGCTGTCCCTGCCAAAACTGGTGACTATATGCAGATGTATGTGTAAGAAAAGGCGTCTGGGACTCGTTTATAAACAGTATATAACAAACAGTTCTTCTGTAAAACAAGCTATTGTTTATGTATGACTCCATCACCACTGCTTCTTTTTAAAGTTTCTGTAAGAAGCGGGCAGTTGCCTTCAGCAAGTACATAAGTGGCTTGGCTGTTCCATGAAAAGTGGAAAACAGAGAAGGTTTTTGATTGAGGGTGAAATTTAAGGTATAAGTGGCTATTATCCACGTCTCCTACTCCTCTGAGTCTGCAATAAAGTAGACTGGGTGGTAATAAAGCTGTTGAGTTGGCATGAATGACTCTTTAGATGATGTTCTGCTTAAGCCTTTATTCCTTTCAAGCTATTTTCTTGCTTTAAAACTGCTTTTTAATGTATGTAGCTTAGGAGCTACTTGTAACAAGCAGAAAACTCTGGCTGTATCAGGTACCATTCATGAACAACAAAGTCACCTTAGAAGAGTGTATGGATTTTCTTTGGAAACACAAGGGATTTCTTTTGTAGGAACTCTGTTTATTAAAACAGATAATGTGTATAAGAAGCAGAAACTTGTTTTCCGTTGCCGCTAAAGATATTCAGGCTAGGATTTTCAGATCGATTCAGGTACTGGGCAGCCTTAAATCACCTGGAAAATGGTGGTTTGTGTACAATGTTATTCACTAAAATGACCTGGAGCAAGTCTGAACTTAGGAGGCCTATAGCCAGACCCTCAGTGATCCACATTGATTCTACCGGAGCAGCCCAAATTCATACTGGATGGAGATATAGCTATGAAGACTGAGGCCACAGCGATTGATTTTTTTATTTTTCCCATTTACTTCCAGGTCTTCAAGAAGCTGGTGATCAGCTCCTGTTTTCAGTTCATGACTTCAACCTGGTTGCACTGCAGCCTTAATGGCCCGTATCTTCCTTCTTTTCTGATATTTTTCTCTGGAACATAGAGGAAAAAAGTATAGCACACAATGCATCAGTTTCCTGTTCCAATCCTATGAAAGTTTTATGGAGATGAGCCAGCTTTGTTCCCCGTAGTGTGTTTGCAAAGGGTTTGGATGCAAGTTTTCCTATAGGGACAATGAACATGTCACCTGGAAGAGCAGCTGGTTTGCATACAACCTCAGCAACCTCTGGCCATTCAGTGCCAGAAGTGAACAGTGTGGCACCCACAGAATCTTTCATTCATGCTAGCATAAAGCTAAGCAGCAGCTGAGTTTGCATGCTCCAACTACCTTTCTGTTTGCCTGCTCTAAAGGTAAAACTCGCCACCAGCATGGAGAATGTATTCATGAGTGAAAGTTTATTGATAGGAAAACAATTGAAGGAACTGAGCACTTTCCAAAAACAATAAGTGGTCTTTAAGGAAGGTATCTTTGAGAACAAAAATTCTTGTTAATGTTCAACACCCCCTGTAAGGATACAGTACTCAGCAGAAATATGCAGAAGAGAGTGGGAACAAGACTGTTCATGTAGGAGAAAAAAAAAAATTATCCTGTAACAAGCTACAATGCAATCCTAAATCCTTTGGAGGTGATGCAAAAACTTTCACTAATTCTGAATAAAATTTGGATGGGACCTATAGCAAATACAAACTGAACATTACAGGGAATCCAGGTTCTAGCAATGGGATCATCATTTTCTTTCAAGAAAGTAATTGGGAAATGGTGTTCACTTTGGGGAAGGCTCTTTATTGGAAAGATTTCATCCAATAAGGATAAAGACTAGTGTAGAAATGAGAACCATCATTCATACTGATGATGATAGTACAGATTCTCAAACACAATTACATGCTTAGACTCAGATGAAAAAAAGAAGTGACCTGAATTAAAACTCTGATGGTATGAAGGAAAGTGAGAAAGGTCAAAGGAGCCCTCCATGTGCAAAAGGGGATATACGTAAGAGGGCATGGTTAGAAGAGGAACTGAAGGCCCCAGGGAAAAATACCAGAGAACTGATGAGATAGCTGGTGAGGAGGACTCTCTGAAAATATTCTGAAAGGAAAGAGAAACTAAAACATTGTTTGGAGAATGTAGGGCATCTGTGACAGCTTCCTGCCGATTATACACTGTAAAAATGGCAAGTCACTGGCTGCTTTCTGCGCTTGATATTTAGAGGAGACTCTGCATTTCGTCTCTTAACATTCTTTCCTGCCCCCTTGGGTTGGCATCACTCTGTCATGCACTCACAAGACATCATTTTAAGGAAAACAAAGATTGAGGGCTTTTTGTTGGTTTCTGTTCAGCTACTTTTTTGGTTTGGTTTTTTTTTTTTTTTTTTTTTTTTTCCAGAAAGAGCCTAGCATTGACCTAAAGCTGTTCCCAATGAAGTCAGTGGTAAAATTCCCACTGACATTTCATTAGAGAACAGTTGTAGTGTCACGGATGCTTTTTGAAAACACTGCCCTCTGCACGCCAAACAAATCAAGAGCAAACAATGCAAACCATATCCTGCAGTTGAATTCATTTCTGTCCCTGTTTCTGGGCCAGAAGCAATAGGAAGTGTGTGCAACCATGTGAAGACTCTGGAAGTGATGGGGTGTGGAGGTGTGCAGTGGGTGCACTGGGGATCCTAAAATAGGATATCATGGGGAAATCCTTCCAACAGAGGTGCAGAATAGTCACATGCTGACTTTAAAGGGCCTGTCCTGCCATGTGGGGATGATCCATCCATCCTTCAGGTTTATTTGTCCCTATCTTCTAATTTGGGTTAGAGTCATTCAGACCACACTAAGGTAATGTTTTTTCACCTCTTGCTTTTTTAGTACTTTAAATATTAGATATCCATAACTCGTAAGTCTACCAGGAAGCTATTTTTTTCCGTATTTTTTCCATATTTCCGATTTTGTTTGTGTTACGAGGACCAAGGCCTGTGAGGAGAGATTGTATCCTTCAATAGGTCAGCTGATATTTTGATAAATGTCATTACAAGCTCATTTAGAGCAGTGTTTTCCAATGTCTCACAATTAGTAGACCCCTACAAAATTTTTAACAGAGGTGAAGCACAGCATAAGCATAGTGATAACTCTCCTCCTCAGCCACTTTTCCCAGATCCCTTGTAAGTAGTTCACACGCTACCATGGGCCTGTAGGCCAGAGGATGGCCATCACTAATTCAGGGGCTCTTTTAAAGCTTTTGCCCTTAGGCTGTGTAAAAGGACAGTGAAAGAGACCACCACTGCCCCAGACAAGTGCGAAGTTAAACAGACA
The DNA here is from genome assembly GCA_002844005.1 of Limosa lapponica baueri. NCBI lineage: Eukaryota > Metazoa > Chordata > Aves > Charadriiformes > Scolopacidae > Limosa > Limosa lapponica. The sequence goes on along the minus strand of KZ506323.1, from coordinate 36,861 downwards.
AGATCTGAGTTATGAAACGCAAAGGGGGATGAGGATTTGAACTCTTACTTTCTAATGAGTGAGTGAAAACTGACATCTTTTAAAACCAATTTGCAAAGAACAGTGCCACTAGTTTCTGTTAGTCCCTCAGTCCACCTCTATTATTGCTTGCCTCCAGGGAGACTGATCTGTGGCTATTAAAAATAGACCACATTTTGTCAAAAGCTTTTTTTGTATGCAAAGGCTTTTTTCTGTATGCAAGGCATCTGTGTGCCCTTTTCAAGTTCTTTGGTAGATAAACCCAGAATTTTTGGGGTAAATACTTGAAAATATTTGAAGCAACCCTTCTGATTGAATGCAGGAAAGGTGATCATGGGGGAGCTTGGCCGTCTGGCCATCCACAACACTGCATCTATAGTTCAATGGCTTGCAAATTGTGTCACATCTGAAAACTGTCCTCAGGCAAGAGCGCAGTCTACCAGGCCCAAATGTAACTAGGTCGCTCTATAAATACATTCTGAACAGGTCTTGGTTTCCCTATTTGTGTAAATACTTACCTATCTCACATGAGTGTTGGTGAGAAGTCATTGATCTATGCTGAGAGAATACTTTGAAAGTCTAAAACATTGTACATGTCACATATTACTATTATAATGGTCCAGATCCTTCAGATGTAGCTGGCTTTGAACTGATGTAGAAATGCTGTGTACTCTATTCTTCAGGGCACTATAGGCATAGTTAATTCAGTTTTGTTTCTAAATACTCAGTGGGTGCATGCATTGGAAGCACTGGCTTCTTTCTATTGTGTTTAGACCCAATGTGAACCCAAGTGCTCTGAGACGGTCACCTTGTGCAGCCACAAGAACCTGGAACTCCACGTCCTAGAGTCGCTCCAGTGCTTCAAATTTTGTTATGTATGATAAATCAAATGACAGGTATGTGCATTTCAGGCTGCTGACTGGGCAAGAGGATACGGAAAAAAGTCAGAGACAATGGTTTTCTAGTGACTTGCTTCTTTAAGGTCTAATTCAACAGCTTTTATAGGTTAAGATGTAAGGCGTTTGTCCTAAAATAGTTGCAGTATGGATTTAATCTCAAACATCAAGTCATGCTGCTCTTTTCCACTACGGCAGCTTTCCTCCACCCCACATGTTTCTGACTCTTACTGTCCAGTTTTCTCATGGCTCAGTCGAGGAGTTTTCAAGCCCGTTCATCTCCCAGATGACAAATTTTCTAGTCCAAATGCTTCTGACTGCGGTGACCATGACACCAATGTCTTCCTTTGTTTTACTTCATATCTTCTTACTCAGTACTGCTGGTGTCTTGTACTGCTGTTCTGTAAACCCTCTGTCTTCTACTTACTCTTTGGGCTCAGAAGCCTCAAGGTGGTCTGCAAGGCTGCTGTTTTATCCCAAATTACACTTTGGTTAAGGTCAGCAGCTGCCTCCTCCTAGAAAGTCAAGGTGTCTTCTATTAGCTGAGTGACAGTAACTGCTTCCCAGGTGCTTTCAGAGGGTGTGCTCTGGCTGAGCTCTGGGCCCGCTGTGAGCCAGGAGACCGAGTGCTGTCTTTTCACCTAAGAACCAGAAACTTCCATTTACAGCATCCTACTGAATCCAGAATTTGCCGCTGTGTCAGCTGTGGCAACCCTCCCATGCATTTCCCTCTGGTGTTGCACACCTCTTTCCCAGATGTGAGGATCCCTGGGTGTTTTGCAAGCAGCCAGTCATTTGAGATCACCCCACAAATTTATACCTTGTTTACACCCTACCAGGACCCTATAGTGGGATTCCTTTGGCTGAATTCTGTGGGATACAGATCAGGCCCTTAAAGAGGAAAAAAGACGCCCATCCATTTTTTGGGAGGTGGGTATCTGTTTGGAGGGGAGAGAAGCTGCTGGGTCTACATTTCCCCTTGAAGTCTTCAGGTTTGTGCTCACACAGGGTGAGAAGTTTGAGATAAGATCTCTTCCACGATTGTTCATTTTACAGTTCTATTAAAAAAAAATACATGGGGGAATTTTCTAGATTCCATCCAATCCATAATAACTTTTGAAAAGTTAATTTGCTGCAGCTGCTTTATAACTTCTCCTAAGGCCACAACTCAACATGATTACACAACCGCAGTAACTTTTATGGCCGAGTGGAAACACTATCCTGGTTTTGTTGTTCTACAAAAGCCAATATTTGGTTTAAAGATTCCCTTGGATTTTTAATCCACTTTGCTAGGAAATCTCACTCACCACCAGTATTTTTAGAGACTTCACCTGCTTTTGTACCTGCTTCTTGCTGCATTTCTGACAGGTCTACTGCATGTTGGAAAAAACCTCACAACTGTCCTCCATCCTCTGGGGTATGAAATACATCATTGGTGTTTTATGTTAGGCTCTACTATGCAGGTCTTAATGGGGACTATTCCTGTTCCTCTTTCCTGATAACCTCCTCCTATGTGAGAGCAGCGTGTTGAACACAGCATCCAGCCGGCCCACCCCTGGGTATGCTAATAAAAGTTCTGCTTCTCCAATCAGCCAGTTTTGCCCGAGGAGTCTGTCAGCAAAAATAAAAAGGATTTTTCTATTTAAATACCATACAGTGGCTGCACATTGAAAATATTTTTACCATGGTAGCATACATGCCACTACCAATAAGGGTGTATTGCTGTTATAAGTTGGCTGTTAAAATTCAACCAGGACTAAAAATTGCCATAGAAAGTCTCAGCCTAGAAGGTATTTGTTTATTTTGACAGGTTATTTAAAACAAGTAATGAAAAATAATTAGTGGTTTTGGACTTCTGCCTTGCATTTTTCTGTTTCAAAAGGTCTTAGATTATATTTTCTGGTGATTGGATCCTGACAGAAGGCTTATAGCTTGGGGAGGAGTGGGAACAAAAAACTAGCAGGCAAATTCTGGGGTTCCTTTTTTAGAAAAAAATATCTAGTTCATTTTCAGGATGAGAATGATTGCTAGACCTTTCTGCTGAGCAAGTGTTGAGTTTTTCCCCACTGAGAATACAAAAGGGATATTCAATGACTGTCCAAATCAAGTGTAATTACAGAGGTATAATAAAGATCAGTACAAATGATCATTTTTGCATTTCTCTGTTTGGATAAGGGATTAGAGCATTTTCACCTGTAACATGCTGAGCCTCTGAAAGGCCTGAAGAGACAAAGTGTGCTCCTGGGTCCTCTTCATTCGTAGGTGGAAGTTTTTGGCTGAGAGATGAATCCCCACATGATCAGCCTTGTAAACTAAAGACAGGCACCAAAATTTGTACATAGATAATTGCCCCGAGATCTAGGGAACACAGTGCTCTCCCAAATTTGATGGGAGATCTGGCTGGCTGTGTTACATGGCCATATAGGTGTTGAATCTGAGACACATAGGGCAAATATTCAAAAAAAAATAGATGCCAAAAATAAGGGTCCTAAATCTATACTTAGGCAAATAAACAAACACCTGATTTTTGAGCTACTGAGCACCCAGTGGCTTGGCCCCAGGTTTGAATACTTTGGCTTACGTGACTTGTCCAAAGCCACACAGGAAATCTGCTGCAATTCCAGGAATAGAGCAAAGATCCTGTGCTTTAACCGCAAGCTGGCTATGTTTTATTTGTCAGCAGTCATTCCCACAAGGAAGCTAAACCAGGGATCTCACTGCGTCTAAAGTCAGCAGGGTTACCTACTGGTAATGAAGCTAAAAGACGTTCCTTGTTCTCTGAGAAAGTAAGTTTTGTACGAGACCCTGGAGCAGCAGCTGGGTGCTTTGAAGAGCCTGTCTCCTTAGGACACATGGGATTAGACATCAGAGCAAAAGGACAGTACACCCACTTCTGCATCTTCTACATTTCAGGCTGCTGCACGGGTTGAAACTGTGCAGATCAGAAGAGCTGTTGTAGGCGTAGAGGGAGAGGTGGGGCAAGCCCTTTAGTTTCTTTAATGAGCTGCTTCAGGGGTACCCAGCAGGACAGAAGCTCCTCTGCCCACAGCTGATCTTTTTTCCATTGCCAGCTGTTAACATGCTGCTTCTCCGCCATATGAGGTGGGCAGTCTAAGAGTAGTTCTTCCAGTCCTTACCTTGGAGATATCACTCCTGGCTGCTACCTGCCATTGCCCATAAGGCTGTGGATCCGGCATCAGCTTTTGTGTCGCACTCTGGCTCTGAATCTGCTCTGAAGTCTAGGCTTGCCCACCCCCACCCTTCGCTGTTAGCATGCGTGTGCAAGAGGACTGGTGATCAGGAGGACTTCTCATTCTCTAAAGCAGAGGAATTGGAAGTTCAGTGGCTAGAGCTGGAGCCCAGATTTTTCTTTCAGTGGGCTGCACACAGGAAGGATGGACAAAGCCAGATATCCAATGGGCAGGCCAAGCAGGGTTCCTCCAAGGAGGACATCGATGCATAGTGTGGATGCAAAGTGTGCTTGAAGCCAACTCGTATGTAGGGATGATCTTACACTGCTTTTAGGAGTTCTTCACATAGACATAAATGCCCTCGTGCTACCAGGCTGTGTGTTCTGGATGATATCAAACACATTCAGACCAGTTGAAACCAAAGATGAGCCCTAAATTGATATAACTAACTGTTCGTTGATATTATATTGCTTTACACTACCGGGGAAATCAAACTTTTATGAAAGAACTGGTTGTTGCCTCTCTAATTGCATTTAACTACACTTCCCATAAATACCAGAATGGATTTAAAAATCTGTTATTTCACATTGAGGTTTATGCTCATGAGCTCGAACTGTTTTATACAGAACTGTTATGGAGGTGAGAAGATGCTGCAGGAAAAAAGCATTGAGCCACAGTTTTTGTAAAGAAAATGTTGAGACTCTCTTTAGGGTATACGCATTTGACATTGTATAATGCCAGACAGTGGTTTTCAAATGACATCTTATGTAACTCCTGAGTCAAATAAGATAACAAAAAGGTCTGTGTTGCAGTCAAATAACCATAACTAAAAACTCTCTGAACATTATACTTATATACTTATTGCTAAACCAGTAAGGACAATTACAAATTACAAAGTAGAAAATGTTTGAATGTTCATTACCATATCTCTTCTATCAAGGCAAACCACACATTCCTCTTAGACACATGCCAAATGTGAGGCTTTAAAGAAAATGTTTCTTGAGTTATCCGAGTATAAGGAGCATCTGAGTGATTTTCTTAATTGTTCAGATTGTTCGGCGCTAGTCTGAACAGATTTTCTTCTCTCTTAAAAGAAAATACATTGAATTCTGGACTAAGACCAAACGCAGAAAATTTCAGGCTATGCAGTAATATGAAGGGGGGTGGGGGAATTGTAAGTGACAAGTGGGTTATATTGGAAGTTCCATCTTGGTTTCAACAATAGACTGGTATCTTGATACTCGCATTTAAGAAATGTGGATTTCCACATACTAACCATCTTTCATGAATTACTGCAGATCTGACAAATTTGAGTTATTGTGCTCCTCCTGGGAGATTTTTCAAGCCAATTGTAACAACAGATTATATGAAACAGCTGGTCAAACAGAATGAGGACCCAGTTCATTGGCATTTGATGAATTAATAAGAACAGGCACAATACAAATTTCAGCAATAGCTAGCAATTCTCCAGGAGAATAGGAACCAAAAAGAAAAGAGCAGGAATCAAATTGCAGCAGCTGTTTGGCCAACAGGTTGGGGGTAACTATTTCTTCATGGCTAAGGCTTGGAAAACTCTTTAAAGATTCCCTGGAAAAAGATGCACTCCTTGCAACTTGTGCAGATGATAACAGAAGTACAGTGCTTAAATAAATTTCCGATTGTTCTTTTGAGGAAAAGCCAGTGAAAGAGAGAAAGGTTGCACATCAGATTGTCTGCTAATGCAGGGACAGAGAACAGGCTTGGGTGTCTCATTGGGAATGAGTGGCTGTAGGGACAGCAACCCTTTTGCTGTTACCTTTATAGTTCCGGTGGCAAGAGGAGGGCTTTGAGAACCAATGTATATGACTATCCGAAAATATGGGGAGAGGTGTTTTGCAACAGCTTTATCATGCCAATGGTTTATGTAGCAGATCATACAGAAGTTCCCATGTAGGAGGATATCTTTACAGGGGACAACCTGAGGAACTGTATGAAGGTTCCTCATCAGGAAGAGGAGCTGAACAACCACCTGATGAAATGAATAATGAATTAGAAGGACTAGCTGGCTTAGACCCTAGAGTACAAAGGGAAACCAAGTGGATACAGTTTAGCTGATGCTTACAATGGGCTCTCTGTCACATTATCTGTCACATCAGCCACCACACCTGGTGGAATAAAGAACAACGATAACAGTGATTTCTGAAAAGCTTTTGATGAGGCCACTCAGCACAGGCTGTTAAATAAACAAATGAGTCATTGGATACAATGGAAAGAGGGAAAAATGGAGGCAGCTCATCAGTGTGATCCCACTGGGATGTCAGCTGGGACCGGTGCTGCTCATCAGACTTAGCAGTGACCGCTCATGAAATTCCACCACCATTCCTAGACAAACAGTACAAAAATCATGTATGGCTTTACACAGTCTAAAGTGAACTGCAAAGAGTTTCAGAAGGCACTGACAATACTGCATGACCAAGTGATAAAACTGCATACGAAGTGCAATATTCAGACGTGCAAGATAATACCGTGAAAAAAAACCACCCTAGCTACGAACAGAATGGGGATCTAACTGAGCTACTGCTATTCAGAAAATTGGTCTGGGAGTCACTGGATAATTCCCTGGAAAGCCAGCTCAGTGTTCAGTGTTGGTCAAAAAGAGAGAAAGACTGGTAGCAATGATTAGAAAGGAAATAAAACAAAAACCGAAATAGATTATGCCTCTGTTCAAATCCATTATATGCGGTTCTGGTTACCACAGCTAGAAGAAGATAGAAGGGAGGGAAATAAAGCTGATGAGAAATATAGAATGGTTTCTCTAGGAGAAGAGACTAATAGATTGGAAAAGAGATGAATGGTAACGTAGGTCCATAAAATCATGAAGAATGAGGAACAGGGAAGAATTACTCATTGTTTCTGGTAATAAAAGAAGTCAGGAGAAGCTAATAAAAGTATCAGGCAGAGGTTTTAAAACAGACCAAAGGAAAGACTTTTTAATTCAATCTGTAATTAAGTCATGAAACTCTTAATCACAACATATTGTGGAAGCCAAAGGTTTAAATCAGTTAGAAGACAGATTAGACAAATTCATGTAGGATAGGTTTGTTTGTAGCTTATAAACACTGGATACAACCTCCAGCCCAAGTGGTAAATCACTGATTGCCAGAAATGCAGAAGGTGTGTCAGGGGAAGAACTGTGTTATGTGCCCTGTTTCTTGCACTCTTTCCACAGATGAACATTTGACGCTGTTGGAGGTAGCAAGATACTCAGATCCAGCAAAACATATATATTCTGTTTGAATTCAATTTGGTGTAAAGAATAGAAATCATCAGAGTAAGAGAATTTTAGGAGCTGGTATTTTCCTTCTCCAGCTCTTACAGACATCTATTTGACCTTCTATATAAATTAGTTTGAAGATATGTGCAACCAAAGCAGGAAATTAATGACTGTTTCAGTAGCTGCAGGTTGTCTGAATCTCTACCCTCCTGGTGTATTGCTTGCTCTATGCCAGGGAGACCTTCTGGGAGGGTAACTCTGAATAATGTGAGAGTCACAAAAAGTAGCTGCAAGTCATAAGCAAATGTTCTTAGCTTCTTGGGAAGGTATACTTTCCCAAGGCTATCCTCAGGCTGTGGATATCTAACAGGGAGATGGACCTTGAGCCCTAGGCTTTGCAAACTGTGACATGGCAGCCACGTAAGAGGGAACAGGATCTGCATTTGAAAGGTAGGTGTTTAAAAGGAAGGTTCAGGTCAATCCCCAAGGTAAACCTGCCATTCTTGAGGGCTCCACCGTTGTTTGAGTGATTGTGTATATGTCTGCAAGTTTGATGGATTCCCTTTTTGATCAACTTAGAACAGGTAAACTTGTATCCATACCCTGTGTCCTGGGCTGTGTAGTAGGGAAGCTCACTACTCTGCCATCTGTGGCTTGCATGAAATCAGCATGGATTCAACTGGAGCAATAAGTACAATTCTTTACCACTTTTGGTATCAGACAAGTTGAACATTAACTAAAGGTTTATCTAGTTACTTTACAGACAATACATCTGGAGATCTTGCAAATGGAGGAGGGGTTGTAATTGAACCCTTCTGTCAAGACAAACACAGCTTGTCATTGCTATGGATGTAGCCTTCATGACAATGAGGCTGTCATTAAGACCTCATCAGATATTTAACTGCAATGTGTATCTTTATTACATGCAAGATTTTCTGACAATACCTGCTCATGCTGTCATTTTTCTTTGCATCAAAGAAATGGCTATGTCCACAAGAAACTCTGCCTCAGCCTGGGGTAACGCATGTTATTACCTGCTAGATGTAAAGAATCCTTAAATAATCACAATAATGAGATTGAATGATGACTGGAGGTTTTGTGTTTGTTTCTGTATTTCTTCTACAGCATTGGGGAGATCTTCCCCTAACTCTGGACATATCCTTGTTCTCTGACAGTGGCTTGTTGCCACTACACTGAATGCTATTACTGTAGTCTCCAGGGCTTAAATGCATAGACTATGGAGAAACACCTTGGAATTTCTGTTAATTTGTTAAAGTGCTTTTAAAGGTAAGAAGATGTGTTTGACTGATAATATTGGAGGCTTTCTTCAAACAGGCATTTTTTTGCAATGGCAATGCAAGCTTCTCCACAGCCCTTCAAGTGTGTTCAGCTCTGACCCAGAGTAATCCAGAGTACTGCATTGCCCATGACATTTTGAGGCATAAGGCTTACCAGAAGAAATCATTAAAGACTCAACTCAGCCTCCTGCAATAGGATACATCATCATTATTACCTAGATGGTAACAATATGTGAAAATGTATAGAGTGTTGTACGGGACTTGAGGCAATTATATTTCAAACTATTGGCTGTTTTGAACTCTGTCCTTCAGCTCTTTTAGTCAGGAGTCATTTTCAGGAGTGACCTGGAATAGTTTTTATTTGGTATCTCAGTGGGATAGCACTCCATCTCCCACCAGCATACACTCTGAATAATTTAGATGTTCCACACCCACACAACAAGGATTTTCAAGCCAAGTTTTCAATAGAGCTTGCACATATTACTTTTTTGAGGAAAACGTGCTTTATATTTTTCACTCGATGATACAGAGTTACATTTTTTAACTCAAGACTTCCTTAGACAAATCTTTCTTCACCAAATGTAAAATGACCTATTGTGATCTGTTTGATGGGACTCAGTTGTGACATCGTCCAATTCTCAGTGTGGATTTATCTAGGATAGAAAACATTAGTTGTCTCTGGAGTCTAAACTCAGTTAACAATAAATACTCCATTGAAATGTCCACAAGATTTTTTTCAACAGGAAAAAGCCCAATAAATTTTCAGCTGTTCAAAATGTGTAAGAATGTGTAATAAAATGCTGCATAAAGGTATTGGTTGAAAACCTAAGTATTCAGTTATCATGCAGAATGTCAATCAAGGATTTTCCATGGGGGACTCTGCTAAGCTGTTTGGCTGGTTTACTGAATAGTAGTCAAATATTTCAGTCCTTGAGCCTTTTCTAAAGTTATTTTAACAGATTAAATCGGAATAAGGGAAGCTATTAATTTTTCAATCATATGATCTTATATTTACTCTTGTAATCAAATCATATTCCCTCCCCCTCAGTTTTACTAAAGAAATGGGAATGTCATACTCTGCCTGCAGTTAAAAGAAAAATTAAATTACAGTGAGTTTACTTTATATGGAATTGCTTAATCAGAATGCAGAGTTCCACTACTCATATTTAAATATAGTCACTGTAAGCCAAACATTGACCTTAGGTTAAAAAGATTTTTATGGCT
>KZ506323.1:13047-25456 GCA_002844005.1 Limosa lapponica baueri | reverse complement strand
CTGTGCCGAATTTCATGGATCCCACAAACTTGCATGGATGTGAGTAGGCAGAATTTGGTCTTGACCAACAAACTGTGAAGCTGAATCAGCCCTTTTTCCTTCCAGTCCTTCACAACTTTGTCCACAGGATGGCTTCTGCTGTTCTGTTCCTCATCCAGCCAGCACGGCTTTTGTGAGGCCTTGGGATGTTATCTGCTTGTGGAAACAAGGGGCCAGGTTCCTTGTAGGGCTTAGGGAATGCAAATGTGCAGTTGGCAGCTAGTCAGGACACCAGAGCTTGGGTCCAGGAGAGGGAAAAGCCATGAGACAAGCTCTATATAGTATCTGATCCTGGTTTCTCTTTTGTACAGCCAGCCCACTGACCTATGACCTGTTACAGCCACACTCAACTGTGAGACAAGATCTCCTTCGTCTTTGCAAGGGAAAAGACACCCATCTTAAACTCAGGTGAAGACTAGAGGAAAAAAATGTCAGCTGCTCCTGGCTGTTATTACCCCCTGCTGTGCTCTGGGATCCAGGAGAAAAGATCTTCCCACCACTGAAATGGCCAGCACCCTGTACGAAGGCAGTAGCAGCAGCCCTGAAAGAAAATACAGGGATTGTGGATGGGAAAAGATCATCCTGAACTAGACTCTGGTAAGTGAGAGAAATCCGTGCAGAGGAGTATTATTAGCCCAGAAAATGTCAGGGTGTGCACATACGGAGTAAATATGTCAAAAGGGGAGCATCCTGGGGACAGGGTCCCGTATTCCCAGGGAATTGAAAAAGGAAGGAGTGGAAATGGTCAGTTGTAAATGAAGGTGCCCAAGTGATCCTTTTTTTGTGCCCCATGTCCCATCCTTCTGCTACAATGGGACCCAGGCCAGCAGTGACTTGTGCCATCATTGCACAGTGGAGTCCTTCCTGTGCAGGTCATTCAAGAAAATCACATGTGCCAAGAAGAGAGAGCAGAGGCATTAGTGAGAGGACAGAAAAAGACCTCCCAAACTTCCCACAGACTCCAAAACCTCTCCTGGTTTCCTCAAACCTCACTGTGCCCATCCTTGGGGTGGTGACACACAGTTTGAACAGCTGTGCTGATGGACACCCACCTCAAGGGGCTGCAGCATGGGCTGAAGGCTTGAGAGTGTCTGAACTGGTGAGACCTCTGTATTAGCAGGTCTCTCACCATGGAGATGGGGTAATGAAAGGCAGAATAAAAGAGCAGCTGAAGAAGGGAACAGGAGACACAAGAGTCTTCAATGACCTAGAAATAAACAGCTCTGAAATTAATGTGAGACAAGCATTTTCATCCTTTACTATCCAGGATCCCCAGACTGTGGGGAGACACTTCCTCCCTCACCCAATTCTTTAGCAATGGGGGCTCCTTAATTCTTGGGGACAGAGAGAAACAAGTCTTGGTGGATGTACAGTACCTGTAAGCCTGATGCCCGAACCTGTGAGGGTGAAAGGCAACTGCCTGCCAGAGTAAGAGAGGAAGCAGGATCTCAGAGAACATTGACATCCCATGTGTCTGATAAAGAGTGTGAGGAACAGTAGCACATGGGGAACCCTCTAATCCCTGATGACCTTGCTACATTTTAGGAGCATGCTGCCACTTTCCTCATACAGACTGTGAGGTTACTTCTCCTGGAGGTACCAGATGTCTGGGACTAAGGAAGGCTTAGGCAGAGACAGACCTTTCATGTTTCTCTGTGGTTTTCTCATTTGCTCATTCCTGCCTCTCTTGATTTATTTGCTCCCATATATTTCTTCTTTCATCCTTCTGTCTCTCTTTTTTATGCTCTTGCATTGTGCATGTTCTTCTTCTTACTGGGCTCAGATTTTCCTATCATCTCGCTCAGAGCCCAGATTCCTACAGCAACGAATGCCGTCATTTCAACAGGTTATGTTGATACTTGTCTTGCTGAAGAAATCATCAAGAAATTATGATTTTGAAATGCTTCAAAGTTTCATTTAGAAACCAGCAGATGTTACCCAGCTGTCACAGCCTTCCTTTGCTTCACAGTTTTTCCAGCATTTGAACGAGGAACAGAAGTCAGTAATGGTAACATGCTGGTTGGTAACACTGACAATCAGGATATTGTCTGTTAGATGTGGTCAGTGTCCTGACTTCCACCAGAAAGCAGCACTAGGATCCCTCTGGTCACGTGCAGATATTGACAACGTAGGCATTTCCAGCAGGACTAGTCACCCTGCGTACCCTTCATAGTCAATAAAGACAAATAAGCACTTGCAGAGCACATTTCATCTTATCCTAAATCAATCGTCTACTTTAGGCCAGATGAGTCACACCCTAAAAACACTTGTTTTGTTCTTGCCTAGTGTGAGCAGTTTAACGCAGGTGTCCATACTGTATTTACTAAAACTAACAGGATCCATCTCCCCATGTTGCTATCTCAAGTTCGAGACCAGAACGGTTGGCGCTGAGTATCTCTTCAGCTACTGATCATAAGGCACGTCATGCTGTGAAATAAAAATTATTGCAAAATTGGCAACTAACAGCAGATTCAGGAGTGCTCAGCCCAAGGGAAGAAAAAGTTACTTAGTTCAGCTCTGCACCTGAAAGGGATTTGCAATTTTAAATAGCATTTTGGCCATTTCTTATGGATCTTTGCAGTCCTTCTCCATCCCTCCTCTCCCCTTCAGTGAAAGAGTGCATAGGGAAGGGCAAACTAACAAATTGCAGAGAGCATAATTAAAAAAAAAAAAAAAAAGCCATCAAGCAGACAGCTAGCAAGAAGAAAGTGAGTCTATTAGAAAGGTGGAATGGGGAGCACTTCTCAACCAACACCTTTGTCAGCAAGTGCCATTTCCATGAGTCTCATCAAGGACCTTGTCTCAGAGGTACAGGACCCTTTCTCTTAAACTTTTCAGCTCTGCCTCAGATAGTAGGGTAATTTTATCTTAACATTGGCACTCTGTAGAGTTCCCTATGGAATATCTTGAAGCTACACAAACACAAATCCTAGAGAAACAATATTTAGTTTTCGAAGACAATTGAAATATTTTTAAGACCAACCACTGTTTTGGCCCAGGGTACGCACTTTCTGCATGGCAATCTCCAATTTGTACCAGATGCAAAGGCAAAGATATTTACTACACATACCCCAAACTGCACAAATTCCTTTGTCTTTGTGTTCGCTTAACCTCAACTTCCATTCCACATAACTTACTTCACCTCAACTATGTTTCTTGGAATAACATTGCATTTTGGTCAGTTCATTATTGGCTTTGTTTGTCTTCGGTGCACTGTGCGTTACAGGGTTGGCTTGAAACACGAAACACTGTGGAGAAGGAATCCAATACGGTAATACAATCATTTGCCTACTATTGCAGGAATAGTTTCCATTATGGCCCCTATTTTTCACACTGTCCTAACTTTCCAAAACACTCACCTTTGGAGATGGAGTTTTCCATGGTTGGTGTTTGCCTGGAGGTTAAATTTGCCTGTGTGAGTGGAAGTTTTAGCAAAGACGTCTAGTCACTTTTACATTATGAGAGAGTGGAAAAACCCCCTACATTTTTTCCAGCTTGGGAAGAAAAATGTCTGACCACATTTCTAAGAAGGGCAACAGCGAATCTGCTGAGGGTTGAAATTTGACAGGCACAATCAGTGGAGAGCCCAATCATATGTTACGGACCCTTCTTTTTGAACTCATCTCTATATCTCCTGGTGTCTATCGGGAGCTATTTGTGTTCAACAGCCTGCAGGATCACAGCACAAACGACCAGTCACCCCAACTGCTAGCAACTAATTTGTGTCCCTTTTTTCCCATGTAAGCACAAAATGAGGAGCTGTATTAACAGCTCTGTCCCCAAGGGTCTGTAAATGCTAAAGGTAAATTTCTAATTGTGTTAACTCAGTCTCTCAGAATGTGTGTAATAAGTTTGCGTATAAAGGACTTGTTCACCCAGTTGAACAAGGGGAACTGATTGGTATTAAAAGAGTTAGTAACTTTCTTCTGTCATTTCTTTTCTATTTCTTGCTTAAAACATCTACCTGATCTGTGTGAAGGGCTTGGAGCTGGCCTGTAGTATTTTATAAATCCTACATGAAGTCTGGCTGTAGAGCTAATTATCGTGTGACTACATCTGGTTATTGGATTATTACCTGCATGAATAAGTTGTCTTAGTTTAATAGCCAAGTCATTAAGAAAACAACAGGAGAGGAATACAATAGTTCCACAAGAGCAACGTCTTAGCTCACATATCAGGAACTCTTAAGAAATAATACCTGAGCTACAAGCTGTAAAGAGGCTACGTCACCACAATGTGCATGTCAAAAAAGCCAGGAAGATCGTCACTGTTGTTGAAAGGGCAGGCTGCAGCCACAGAGGTCTCACTGACTGACACTGTAAAGTTGTAGGTGAGATAAAGGTGCCTTTTCCTCATAATTTTGGAGAGGAAGACATGTACGAAGAATGTTTGAAGATTTAAAACTAAATATCATGCTTCTACTGCTGAGAATACACTTTTATGTCACCTGTGTTAATGAGCAGTCATAACCAATTAGTTGGAAGTTAGCTTCCCGCAGCAGTGGAAGCGTTAAGAAGTTGTAGCTAGGAGCTCTGGTAGGAGGCTTGACAGTAGGCATGTACTTGGTGAGATTAGAGAGGGGAATGGCCAGAGGTGGTCCTGCAGCCATGAAACCATGTGCTTTCAGTACAGGTAAGTCATTCCAGCCGTAATTCCAGAGCAGGAGCAGTGAATGAAAGAATGTAGGAGTCTCTGGCTGTATCTGCACTGGTCTCTGAGGTGCTCTGGTGAAGAACTAGAGCACTGTCTCTGTCTCCCTCTATGACAAAGCATAGTGTATGGCATTTCTCCCACAAATCCCCACAGCACTTCAGGCAAGGCACCCTTAATACTTATCCTCTGTCCTGGCTTATTTTCCCCATGCATATCCTTTTTAGCTGACCATGCCTGAGTGCAAGGCTAGACTAGACAACCTCCTGAGGTCACCTCCAACCTGAATTATCCTGTGATCCCATGGTCTCATTGCGGAGCAGGCCTGCTGTCTGATTTTGCCATGCAGCTCAGAAAGGAGAGTGATGCTGCCACATCCATGTGGCACAGCAGGTCACTGCAGTGTGGCCAGTGTCACCGTTGGAGGTCATCAGGGCCATACACTGGATGGATTACTCTTCTGTTCCCACTGTCCAGGTTGTAGTAAAGCATCTCCTCCTTTTTGAGCTCATAGGCAGGATGCATGTTGCCCTATGGTGTCCCCCAAATATGACAATCACAAAAGATTTGGTTGTACCTGGGCCTCTCTGATGACCGCAGGTGGCCCTTGCGCACCCTGGTCATAAGTGCCGATTGTGCATGTTGTGCCTGTGCTTTCTGGAAGTCCTCCACCTGTCACCCATGCCAAGCGTTTAACCTTTTGACTGTTGACAAGAGATATCAGTCTCCACGATGCGATTATCTCCACTTTCATCTTTATCAGTGCTCTGTGACCAACTGCAGCCGCCACCCAGATGACCATGGGGAGTTCAGTCACATCCTGAGCTCCTGCCAAATGTGTCTTTGGGTGCCTGAGAGCTGCCTGGGACATCAGTTAAGCACATGACCTGGGGCATCTTTCTCACCAGCCTGCCCCAGGGGTGAGCAGCTGTCCCACTCAACCGGAGACAGGGATGGGATGTCGCAGGGATGCTTTGCCCATGGGGCTGCACAGAGCTAAGGACCCTCCTACAGGTCAACGAGTCCAGAGAAAGAAAGGTTTTGTAAAAATACTTGCTGGTTGTAAAGTGTAAAGCCTTTTCCTGTGGTCAAGGACCAGCAATCCACATCAGCCTCACACAGAGAAACTTCTGGCAAGAAGACATTCCTGAAAGCCAGCTCACATTATATCGCATGTCTGGGACCACTGGCTCCACAGGGGGAGTTCAGTCCCAGGGAAGAAATGTAGGCTGGTCTGTCCTACCCCCCCTACACCTCCCCTTACATTGGAAAACTGCTCATAGTGGTGAGAAACTAACTCCAGCTGCAAGTGTTGTAGTCCAGGCTTGGTACGGGGAGGGAGAAGGTGGAGAGAGGACCAACAGTAGCCACAGACTTGCCATAGAGATCTCCCCACCCTGCACACACCATGCAGGTCTTGCTTAATCAGAAGGGAAGGGGCCAAGGCAGCTCACGAGGCACCGCACAGAGAAAAAAGCTCCTCATTGATCGCTGGGGCAATGTGCAATCCTGGAGGTCATTCATATTCTCTGTACCCAGAAGAGATGGGTCATGATACTGAGAGAAAGGCTGGGAGCATAATCACAAGCCACATGCTGGCCTGGCCTTTTTTCTTAAACAAACTGTAAGTAAGTCAGACCTCAGATCCCTCTGCCAGCTATTCATGGCAGCGACTCTGGGCTAAGGGCTATTTGCTCTTCCGCTTGCTAAAGCCTGTGGTATCAGAGTCTGTAAAAGAAGGTGCACGAGGATAAAAATCAGAGGACTGAAAAAAAAAGAGAGCTGAAACAGGGCCCCAGGGCGCTCAGTTACCCTGCTGGTCCCACTTCAAGGAGCTCCCTGACCCTGATGGCCTGATTGCCTGTGGTTTAAGGGCTCAGCCTTCATGTTGAGGACATAGGGTTGAGCCTCCTACCACTTCGCCTGACTGACTTCCTGAAGCTGTGGGCATAGGCCTTCAAGGAGCAGGCTGTTGGACTGACCTGATCAAAGCAGAAATAGGCTGATCTGTGGGGGAGTGGGGTGACCTGAAAGAAGAAATCCCATTGGATTTAGTAGCTAGAGCACACTCCTTGTCTTCTACCGGGAAGGACTCTTAGTGCTGTTATTCAGCTTTTTGCGGGCCTTTTCTGTGATATCTGTCCTCCAGCCCTGTATGGTCACTGTGCAGGCTCTGTTGCTGCACAAGGTACCACTTGATCCCAGGACTGCTTGCTCTCCTTATTTTACTCCATGGCCTCCCTGACGCAGTTGCAGACCTTCTGGGGGTCAAGCTTTTGCCTGGTGGTCTTCTGGGGAGGATAGGATGTGGGGTTTCTCCAATATTGAGTCCTGAATGCACAGGTATTGCCCACAGTGAGCAGACTGTGCCATCAGTGGTAAAACTGTGTGAGGCAACTTGCTTGCACTGGATGAAGGAAGTTAGGGCAGCTATGGTTTTCCCGAGTAAGACAATCTTTTCCACTACAATGGCACATGCAGGGCAGGAGTCCATGTATTGCTATGTCTTTAAGCCTATGTGGTAAAGGAGGGAGTGAACATTTGTGTTTGGATCTGATCCTGGGAGCTTATCCTCTGGCTTTCCATTTGTGCAGCTAAGGCTGCAGGGCTGGGTCCCATGGCTCTCTTGGGCTCCTCCACCATGATCCATCAACATAAAATTATGTTGCTCAAAACCAGACTCATTGGCTCCCTTCTTTTGCTGCTTAGGGTATATTCTTGGTGGTCATCCTGGGGAATAGGGGAGTTCCCATCAAGATATTCTGAAGCAACAAAAATGGCAGCATTATCTGGTGACTCCTTAGTGGAACAGTCCTTGATGCTAAACAGACTGACTGACGGAAGGGCTGGTGGTGTGACCTTGGTAGGTGGAGGTATGGCATGGGTGCTTAGCTGAGCTAGGGCTGGTGATCTGGCCCTAAGGGCAGACAGCTTGCTGCCAGGAAGCAATGATCCTAGCCAAAGAGTGACTATCATTGCTAGGCTGGTGGTGCATCAGTAGCAAGATGAAGCCTGCTGTCAGATGGATGTGTTGACATGTCACTGCCATCCTTTCTGATGAGAACTGTGAGTTTTCCTTCGAATCTGCTGCAACCTGCTGGCGCATCAGGAGTTACCTTTCTCTTATACAAGGGCTTTCCTGTCTGTGGGCTTCTTCAAAGTCTTCATACTCAAGGCAGAACTATCTTTCCCCATCTCAAATGGTGGCTCCTGCTCTTGGTCTTGAAGGCATACTTTAAATTTTTCCCCTTTGCCCATCACTGCCCTCCAATTTGCATTTCCCTCAGCAGCCAGTTTGGCCGGGGATCTCTGTCTATTGCATGGCCACTGCAGCTCCACTCTGTGAAATCAAAACCCTGCATGTAGTTCTTTCCCCTGTTCCCCTCAATCTCTTCCCCATTTACTGAGGACTATGTGGGCCTTATCTGGCCCCAGAGCCCCACCTTCATGTGTCAGGTGGTTGGCACACCTGGCTGTGGAGATGTAGATGAGAGGACCCTGTGTCCTACCTGCAGTGCCCAGATTTTGAAGAGACATGCTGTGTTTGAAGGGCCCAGGCCGGTAGGTAAGGTGTCATGGCCCACATCGCTTTGCCCTTCTGCATATATGTTGGCAAACTCTGGTGTTCTAGAAGTGCCGTTGCCACATGCATGACCCATCGCACCGATATGGAGGTGTCCTAAGGGTTGCTGCAGTGGGCTGGGTGCTTCCGAAATGCTGATTTCTGTATATACTGGGGTGGTCTCAGGTATGTGCACTTGGGGACATCAGGGAGGCTGCTTGCTCCTACCCTGCAGGAGCAGCTGAACAGGGCACAACAGGCACAGTTTCGTGGCAAGGTGGAGCTGTTTCACCTCCATCCCTCAGCCAGGGAGACATTACGTTTAAGGGCAGGAGAAGACAAAACCCCACACTGTTACCTTATTGCATAGGTTTGGGAGTGTGGTCCAGTGGGGTGAGCCTAGACAGACAGGAGCCTAACTGGGTTCAGGTCTGCTACGCACCTCTGCATGGGCTTGGCAATCAGCTTGCTTGCCCGTCTGTGAAATGGGGCTAGTGATGCTTACCCTTGTTTTTGGGAAGTTTCAGGTCTCAGCATGAACTGTATTATGCAAAAGAGGAAGGTTTCTGGTGTTATTTCTTAGTAGTGAGCAGCAGACCTTCAATGTTGACCTTTACATGTTGTTGGGGTTTGTTGTTTTTTTTTATGACTCTCCGTACTTGCCTCACCAGGCCTGAACTGAGCGGACTGGTTGCAATTGAAGGTCAGAATCATTTTCCTGCCAGCTCTAACCATGTAAGTAGGGGTTAGAGCAGCGCTGGAGGGGGGTATATTTATGGGCATGCAGATGAGCTACCATTAGGACGTGTTTTCTGTTGGTAGGTGGAGGGATGGAAGCACAGCTCTGTGGGGACACGGTGTGGTCGCTCCCAAAAACGGCACCCGGCGTGGACGAGCTGAGCCTCTGGCTTGCTTTCTCCTTGGCTGGGTGAAGGTAGAAAACAAGAGCAATGACCAATCTGTGTGTCACCGTGGGCAACTCGTAGGGTTATCTGGTCCTCGGCACCAGCCTTTTGGGTGGCCAAACTCATACACTGACCAGCTTGTGAAGAGGAAAAATATTGATTAGGTTTTCTGCACTTTGAATCCTGGTAACTCCACCCTCGATCTGCTCAGTCGGATTCAGAGGAGAGTTTAACTGCATCTCAGACAGCATAAATCATGACTGCTTCTGCCTGGCTCCATTTGTAAATGGCACCAGCCTAGGTTCAGGATTTGCCTTCAGAGTGTTTACATGTTTACTATGTGTGTAAGCATCTCTCTGTGAGCATTAACCTAACTGGGAGAGTTATCCCTGTTCAAGCTGGCCCCCTTCATACACCTCAATGTTCCCAGCAGGCTTGTACAGCTGCAGCTTCCAGGAGAATTTCGACAGTCTTTTGGACTCTCCTAGATTCAGGCCCCATCTTCAATAGATAACTCACACATAGATAATACGTGCTTTAAACCAGATGGTGGACAACTGATTCCTTATTCCCTGTGGTTTATCATCTATCTGGTGGGATGCTCATGTGTTACTGTGTCAGCAAATAATTCTTCATTAACTCAACTGGGCCAAGATCAGAAGTGTGCTATTCTGCTGCAGGTGCTGCTATCCTGATTTCTGAATCGGAGCAAGCCCTGAGGAGGGACAAGGTTTTGGTGTCCATGGGCTAACCTCTGGATTAGTCTGTCTTGGAACTGGTTCATATGCATACCCAGGAGCTCCTGTTAAGCCTCTCACAGCAGCCAGTGGTAGGGGCAAAGGGAGAGTGCCGCGCTGGAGCTTGCAGTGCTCTCCAGAATGCAACAGCAGTATTTTGTTAGCACCCTCTCTGTGGACTGGATCCATCACCATGACAGCTGGCTGAAGAGACAGCAACAAAACAAGGAGTTCACCAGCTTGTCAAAAGTTTTAGGTTTGGATGAGGTTTTGACAGACCCACCTCATGACTCCTCAGTAACCCAGGCACCGTGCAGACTGCCCTTGAGCTTCCTCTTCTCCCCCCAGCCCCCTCCACCTGCCTGACTGAGGGAGGGAAATGGATGATGAGATGAGATGTTTGAGTTTTAGTCTGGGGTGGAAGGCAACTAGATTTCACAAGAGGATTATTGTTTTCTGCCTAGTTCTCATTGTGATGCTGTGCAAGCTGTGAATCTTGATCCCTGTCCTGCACATGTGTTTCAGATTGTTTCTCTGATTAGAGTTGAAGATGCCATAAAATTTACTGGGAACATTGTTCTGGGATTCTGGTTAACCTAGGAAGAGTTCAGATACACAGTGATGAATCAGGATCAGGTTCTATTGCAAAGATTGCTCTGAGCTCCTGAATTCCTCCTGTTAAATGGGATAGTTGTTTCAATACATTATTAATGATTCCCGACACAGCATTTGATCTCCAGTTCCACAAAGTTCAGGACTGTTCAGTTGAGCCTTTAGTCCTTACTCATCTCATTATGTGAGCTTCAGCCACCTATGATGTGATATTAATGACCAATTAAAAATACTGCTCATCTATGAATTAATAATAGGGATCCTTGTTTAAAAGAGCAAGTGCAATTCTAGGACACTGTCAGATTTGTGGGGACTCTCGAGCAGACTTTCGTCATGCAGGTAGCATGGATGTTAGGTGTAAAGTAGAGCTTTGTATAAGAATGGGAATTTTGATGCATGATCTGTGGAGGATGGGCTTCATAAATCGGTCTCTACATCAAAGGTATCAGGGGTCAGCGGGTCAGCAGAGACAGCCACAGCTGAGAAGACCTAGGTTCAGCCTCTTGTCTCGGCACAGAGTTCACAGAGCAAACGGAGAAGCCACTCAGCTTCTCAAAGCTATTTTGGTTTCTAGCTCCCATGGATTTCAATAGGTATTACACACCTTAGTATCCTTGAAGGTCTGTGCTTTCAGTTGCTTTCATGAGAGTTAGCAAATCAATGTTTTCATTTGAACTGCTCAAGTTCATGGTGGCCCTGTTACTAGAAAAAGGCCCACAGATAATAGAACAGAGCACTGCATGCAGTCCTGCAAACACAGAGCTCCTGGGACGGCATGCATAGAGACGGTTCTGTGCCAGCAACCAGGCTCTATCTCTGGGAGATATGTGTCTGTGTCCTTCAGAAACAATGTTCTTACCCTTCCTTAGACTAGTATCAGCTGCGGGATGCTGCAGGGTATGGCTCACGCTGTTCCTGCCTGGTGAGATAAAGCTCCCTTCAAAGTTCCAACTTGTTAAAGAAAATCTCACACCACATGCATTGCGTCTGGAAGCTTCCAGATTGTTTAGAGTTACATGAGCAAAACTGTATCTGTATTTTCAGCAAATATCTTCTAAAAACATGTGAGCTTAAATTACATTGAAGTTGTCAAAAGATGACAGCAAAAAGAGCGGTCACTGTAAGACTGAGCTGGTGTTGTGGTTAAAGCACCTTTGAGACTTCAAGACAGAAGTGTATCTATCAGTACAAGACAAATAAGCAAAAGACCTGTAACTTATCAGGTTAGAGCATCACTTCTTCCTATTTTGCCATTTCTTCATGGCCTGCCTGTTCGTTTCATAGTTTTCATCTGCATACATAAAAAACCTAGGAGGAACCCATTTTTGGGTCACCAGAGGGTGCTGACCTGGACTTTTGTTACTGGACTGATATCTGAAGGGAAAGATAAACATTTCACTCCTTTAACAAGACCTCAGTTGGCCTTTCAAATGGTATTTAGAGCAACGATGCCAGTTGGAGTAGGTGGGACCTGCATCCTCTGTGGTGTCCCATATGCTCCAAGAGAAAAAGCAAGAGGCGTCCTATTGTCCTGATTTATGGAAAAATATGTCTTTGGAAGAGATTAAATCCGCTTTTGCTTCACTGGCAAAAGTGACCTAGATATTTTTGTATCTAATCAGGTTCCTTTTCATTTATCATGATGTTTATCCAGAGTTGTAGGTCAAACAAACAGCTTTATGCTGTGTGCCAAATGCACACTGATACAGAGCCTTTGAAGTAAGAAATGTGAGCAATCTTCTCCCCACAGGTTTGGTCCTCCTGATAAGTGGGTACACAGCTGAGACATCACTTTTCAACCCATTCTTGAGCACTTCACTGGTGTATTAGCTTTATGGTAATTTTCAGCAACGAGGGGAATACTTATCAAAAATAAAATCTGAATAGAGAAAACAGAAAAAAAA
>KZ506322.1:220152-260602 GCA_002844005.1 Limosa lapponica baueri | reverse complement strand
CATGTTAATCCAGGGATGTGAGTGGCCCCAGTGAAGGACCGAGTGGCTGCTCTGGGCTGAGGACAGCAGCTGGACGGGGACTGTGCAGGGGTGGCTGTGGTGGAGATGATGAGAACACTCACCGCAGTGGCAGGGCTGCCTCCACCAGCCATCCTCCCCGCTCATCTTCTGCCAGGCACTTTGGCACCTTGGCATGGCATAAAGCTGAAGCAGCTCTTCAGGCCTTGGCAAGCCATGGATGAAGATGCTTCATCCAGCAACCAAGATTTTCTTTCAGGCTCCCCCATGGCATGGAGAGAAAGGGTTTCAAGCCCATGTCTCGCTTCTTGCCACCTCCGCAGCCCCTCCAGCCTGGCCAAAAGGCTGTCTTTGTGTGATGAGGCCCTCTTTGTTTGCCTTTAATTAGTGCGTGCTGGCTGGACAGGGCTGCATGGGCTCTGATAACTGAGGTAAATACCAGGGCCGGGAAAGTGGGCAGCCAGCAGTGGACTGTGTTCCACCTGACCATGTCCCCACAGACTCCTAGGGGTACAAGGAAGACTTACGGGGACTCTCACCCAGGAAAGGCAATTGCCACCAATCCTCCTTGTTCCCAGCCATGCAACGGCAAGTCTCACTGCCTCCCCCGTATCCTCACAGAGCTGCAGCTCATCCCACACCCACCCAGGACTGGGGACCCAGGCTGTGCTTGCAAACACCCCGACATCCTGGAGCACGCACGGCCAGGGCTTTGCTTCCCACCCGCTGGGATTTCAGCTGGAGTTGTCAGAGAGCTGGAGGGGCCACTACAAGTCACCTGCTCTGTCCCTTTGCCCCAGAGCAGGGTGTCACATGCTGAGGCCACTCCCAAAGGATGCGTCCAACCTGGACTGATGAACCTTGGGTGATGGAGATGCAAAACTCCTTTTGTTGTGTCCCAAGCCCTTTCCTGACTACCCCACTCACTGGGGACATGGGGATGGACTATTCGCTTCTCAGACCCCCCTCAAGCTATGCTGGCTGGGTCTGGCCAACAGGGACACCTTTTCCCCAGGCATCTCTGTGTTCACAGCAGCAACTCTGCGCTCCAGCTGACAATCTGGAGACAGGCTGAGGCCCCCAGTCTCTAGCAGGTTCCTGCCCACACTCTAGCAGGTCCCCCCGGCTACACCAGGCTTCAGCCGTGTGCGAATCTGCTAGCATTTGTCCTGGTGCTGGGCACTCCTGAGCTGAGGAAGCCACTGGAGGGGCACTTGGGGAAATTTGGGGCAAGTGGGGAGACAGTGCAGGACTGCCAGAGTGTTGGGGATCAGCACAGGTGCCCTGGGGCATTGCCTGGGCAGGGGGGGTGGGAAAGATGGGCTGTAGTGTTGAGTCCCGCTGTGGTGGTGCAAACCCAGATTAACTCCATTAACCAGAGTGCTGCCCAGGTGTGTGTGAAGCAAATCAACAGCTCACCTGGGTCCTTACGGAGCAGGGCAGAAAAATATCTGGCTGAGTCAGTGAATGAGCTGCCTGCACCTGGGATACAGCCCCAGGCCGGGCTGCCTGACCCCTCAGCACCCACTCCAGCAGCAAGAAACCCCATTTATCCTTTTCGTTTAAACTCCGCTTGCTGGCAGCGGGTCTTTCCCTTGCTGGGGGAGTGGGAAGGGCTGTGCCCTGGGAAATGCAGCGAGCAGAAGAGAGAGGAGAGAGTTCCTGCCCTGTTATCTTAAACCAGCAGGAGAAGAAATCACGCCGGGAGGACGCGGTGGCAGAGGAGCGGTGGCGGTGCTCGGCTCTCATCAGCGAGCCCTAAGGAGCTGGGGGCACCAGCCAGCGAGCGCGGGGTCTCCGGCCACGGACGTGAAGTACGGTTCTGCTGCAGCTAGAGGGCTTCGCCGCTGCCGCACAGCCCCGCACGCCGCTGCCGCACACCCCGGCACCGGCTGGGGCTCCGCCGCGCCGCTCCCCGCCGCCGCTCCCGCCAGCCCCACGGCCGGGCCCCGCCGCAGGGCCGCCGGACCCCCACCGGGGGGGGGACAGGCCGCGGTCCCCCCGTCCCCTTCCCCCCAGCCCCCGCAGCCCGGCCGCCGTCATGCCCGCCGCCGCCGCTCCACTTCTGCCGCCGCCGCTCCAACTTGGCGGCTGAGCCCTTCCCCGACACGCAGGTAAGGACCCGCGCACCCCTCTCGGGTGGGTGCATCCCCCGCTCGCCGGCGGGAGGGTGGCTTTCCGGGGGGGGGGTCCCGGCGCTCGTCCCCAGCGCCCCCGGGCTGTTCCCATGGGGCTGGCCGTTCCACCCCCGGGGAAAGCCAGCCCGGCGCCAAGCTGGGGTTGGCCCCGGGGGGGGGTGTCAGAAAATGTGTCAGGGGCTGAAAAAGGTGAAAAGCTGGAACCTGGAGAAACCAGGACAAAATTACCCGATCGGAGGGTCTGGGGTGGGCGAAATGTAAGGGTTTCAGCAAAAGTTTTGGAGGCCAGATACGGCAGACCAACTGCAATGGCACCTCGGACCCAGACAGCCATTGGGGCTCCCTCCCCAGCAGGCAGTTCAGCTGCTGGCTGAAGTTTGGGGGTTGCTTTCCTTCTGCTGAAGAGCTTCAGCAGCCGGCGGGAGCCAGCCGGCCACTCTGGGTGCGCATCCCTGGGATGCACCCGGGCAGGGGAGCGGTCCGGGGACCTTGGCCGAGAGGGCTACTGCCAGTGCCGTAAATTGTGCCAAGGGAATGACTCTCCTGAGCAGCACCATCTCCCTATAGCCCTACGGACACCCTCCCAGCTTGTATTTGGGGGAAGAGCCACACATTCAGGAATTTCGAAGGGAAGCGCTTTCCATCTCTGCCCTGTTTATAATTCCTTCTTCGAAGCTGCTGCAGGTTCCACAAAAGCCGTGCTGCTCTCCCCAAACCTGCTTTACTGGGCTGCCTGCTTTGCTTCTGGAAAAAAATTCCCTTTCCATGAACTCGGGATCTGCCACCAGTAGAAACCTCTTTCCCAGGAGGAAGGTAGCGCTATGTAAATACCAGGGATAACCAGCGGAGAGGGGTCTGAGCCTGCCTGCGACGCACAAGGTAAAAAAGCCTTGGTCTCTGGGGGATAATAGCTGGTTACTTTGTAGGCTGTCAGGAGAAGGAATTACCCAAGCCAAAATGTAGTGACTGCATTTCTTCAGCAAAAGTTTCTTGTGTCATGAAAATGGCTGGCAGAGCTAAAGCTTTGGGGAGCTGAATCCGCTTCACTTTGGCTCCCTGAACCACCATCAGAGGCAGGTAATAAACACCATTATTAAAGAATGAGTAATTTGCTACAGCTCCGGCATGGTGAATTCGTACAGCAAATCTGTGCTTTTGCGTGGTACCCAACCCCTCCCTGCCCTCAGCCCAGCCTGCAGACGTCACCATCGCTTGCAGAGAGGTGACCGAGTGCTCGGTAAAAACTTGCCCCTTAAAATCTCCCCTCTGCCACCTACAAGCTCTGTGGAGCAAGCCCCAAAGGGGTCAGTGCTGGCAGCCTGCAGCAAAGCAGCCTGGGAGCTGTAAAGAATGGTCCCCCAACATGGGCATGGGCACTTCAAGCCCTCATGGCTCAGCTGCCCCCTCTGCGTGGGATGGGATGTGCTCGCAGCCTCCCAGGACCATCCCTGACCTTGATGGGTGGCCCAAAGCTCTGCCCTTCCTGCCCCCCGCCCTCCCCGCTGGGTGCCTCTGGTGCCACCCTGTCCCCATCAGCATTAGACCCCAGACACTGATGCACCATGGCCCTTCCCAAAGCCTGTCTTACCTCTTCTTGACTCCATCGCGCTCCTTCCTATTTAATATCCATGGTTGGAGTTGTTTTCCAGCTCCCCTGCAGGCATGGTCTCTGAATCAGGCAGATTTTGACTCTTTTCTGCCTGCATTCTAAAGCCATGTACCTGATCCTGGGACTGCCAGGCACCGCTCACAGGATGCAGCTCCACTGTGGCTTTCCAAGGGTAATTTCAGGCAGGGTCTTCAGCCACTATTTCTCTGCCTGTAGAATTAGAGATGGGCAAATGATTGACTTTTCCAGCTGAAGGGCCAAGCCACAGCATTAGGGGGCGGGGGGGAAAGTGCATTATAGATTTCCTTCAAATTGTCTTTGTGTTGCTGCTTCTCTGTCAAGTGAAAAAGGCAGCAAAAGAGTCCAAATGCTTTGCTTAGCCTGGAAGGGGAGGCTCTGCTGATCCCCACTGTTTTTTGGGTGTATCACTTAAATCAGCTTTGTTTTGGAGTGAAACCCTTCAGGTATCTTTTGAAAAGCAGAGCTGGTCACGGGAGTGCTTTCCAAGCTCTGCATCTGGGGACTCTAGTGTTGGCATGAGAAATTGGCCTGGGGCACCTGTGCAGCAGCTCGGAGACGTGACACCACGTGCGGTGACCGCGCTGGTGCTGCTCTTGAGCTGGGCGGCAGTTTCTCCAAAAACCATCCCAACCTCCAAGGTGGGAGGACAGGGTGAGATGGAGGGTGCTGGAGCTCATCCCCACACAGCAGGGATGCGCTGAGAGGGAAGTGCCGTGTGTGGGGTGTCCTTGCTCAGCCCATGGGGGACCATGGGTGCTGCTCACCAAGAGCAGAGCCACCTCCTGCAACACGTTACGACACCATATGGGTGCAAGCAGCAACCTGAGTTCAGTCCCAGGAAGGGCTGGTCTAAATCCAGCTGCGCTGTGGGCAGGGAAGAGAAACAGACCAGGAAGAGAGGGAAAGTATCCAGATGGCAGAGGCAGGAGCAGCCCAGAGTGCCGCTCAGCCAGGCATGGTCAGGACTTGACAGGGCCATGGGAAAGAAAATCATAGAATCATCTAGGTTGGAAGGGACCTTCAAGATCATCTAGTCCAACCATCAACCTAACTCTGACAAAAAAACCATCACTAAACCATGTCCCCCAAAATGTGACATGATTTTGTAGCATCTCTTTGCATACCTTATAGAAGATAATTTAGCATCATCTTCTGCGTGCTCCTGGCCCCCTGGGACAGACAAGAGCCATGGGAAGGCCAGGGGTAGCTGCTGCCTTTCTCTGTATTCCTGAAGACAGAACAAACCTCTCCTATAGCTGCTGCCAGCGTGAACTGTGCCTCTAAACACAGAGGGCACATCTCCACCCAAGGATTCAATTTCTTTGGCAATAACAAATATTAAAAAGAGGCTCAACATTTGGTTTGGAATGCACCTTTTGACCCAGGTAATAATTTAACACCTTGAAGTTTGTCTCAGGCTGTGGATGCTGGCCAGAGTGTGCTGGAAGAGGAGATTAGCTTACTGCTGCTAAATACAGGCTGTGTTTGGAAACTTAGGGTTTGGAAAAGTAAGCGAGAAAGGTGTCATGTCCACAGCGTAAGTTCATTTTTAAAGAGAGAACAGATCATTGGCAAATGAATTAAACATCTGAACTGTAGAGGAGCTCTGTGAATCCCCAGGAGAATCAGGCCACGGTAAGCAAAGTGGAAATAGCCCTGAGCTGAAGGAAGGCAGGCAGTGGATAAAATAAACAGGACGGTGGGGAAAGGAGGGTGCCGGCATGCGCTAGCCTTCGGGGCGGTTATGAATCATTTGAGTACGGATATGTTTTAAACAGAGACAAATGAGCAGTCCTTAACAGCCGCTTTACATTGCCAGCTTCGATTGATAGGAGGGGGATTTGCAGAGAGATGCAATGATGGAGTTAGGCGGTGCAGCTAAGCTGCTCTATCAGCGAGGCACAGCTGTGAAGGGGAGGACATCTCTCTGTCCCCCTGATGCTGGCTGCCAACCTCATGCTACGTTCTGTCCCCATCTTGGTCTCGGCTGGTGCGGGTCTCTCACCTGGAAGAAAGTTGGGTCCTACTTGCCAGATCACTTCCATGCTGGGTGACAGGCTGTGGGAGGGAGAGCATCCCTGGGGTGCAGACCCCAGGCACAGCCCTAGGGCAGGCTGGGCAGGAGAGCTGAGGAGCTTGGGGCTGGTCCCAGAGGGGGGCACAAGACACAGGTCTGCTCCAGTTCAGGGTATCACTGCTCCCCATGGGTGATGCTCACCTTGTGCCACAGGACCAGGCAGCCGAGAGCGATCTGTGGGGAGGATGGGGTGCAGTGTCCTGGGGCAACAAGAGCCCTAAAGGGGCAATGGCCTGTGGGACTTCATGGGCAGAAGAAGGGCCCTGAAGTGGAGATGATGAGACTAGAGCAAAGGGTATGGGTGAAATAGCAGAAGCAGGGAGAAGAGCTTGGAGCCAACTAGGATACCCACCGTGTTCAGTTCAATACTGGGTATAAATAGCAATAGAGAAAACCTGATGTGAAATTGAGGACTGTAACCATTAGCATAGGAAAATCAGCCATGAACAAAATTACAGTCTGCAAGCACAAGCTTCTGAGCATCCAGTGGCAGCGAAAATATCCTGGTAGTAAACACATCTTGGGGGACCTCTGTGAGATGCTCCTGACGGCATGGTCTCAGTGTCCATATGGGCATCCCAGGCAGGAAGCCTGGTCTCAGCGAGGGACGGGGCTGCATCTGTGCTGGAAGCACTCCTGCTTCTCAGAGCCCAGGGGTCAGTAGGTAGCTCTACAGGAGTCGCCGTTCCTAAAATGGCTTTCCACACTGAGGGTAGGGAGCCAATACCCCTCTGTTCAGACAGCTTTGTGTGCAGCAGCCTTAGGGTGGTCCTGAGCTGAGGAAGAGGAGGTTGAACCTCCCAGTCTGAGCTCACGTTTCTGCAGGCCAGTGATTTGGATGCTACAGCAGACAGGGGAATTCACTCTCCCCTGCCCTGCTGGCATGTTTGTCCCCAAATAGAAATGTGAAGAAGTCTCCAGTGAAAGCTATCAATCAGTTTTGGTTGACATCATGTACCCCTTTAAAGCCCCTCACTAGGTCTTGCTGTTGAGGGTGCTGCAGGGCTGAAAGTTGTTTGGGTGCAAATCCAGCAGGAGTGCCTCAGGGCTGAGAAGACAGCCCCTGTGTGGCTGTTGGCACCTCCAGAGCTTTCTCATCCCTGATCCGATCCTGGCCTACTTCCCTGGCACAACGCTGCTGGCCAGGTCACCCTCTCTGCTCTGCCCCAGCTGGCTGCCCCATGGCCACTCCACTTCCCTCCAGCACTGGGGCAGCCCCCAGGAATCACCCCTCTGTGTTGCCCCTTCTCCTCCACCATCCCATACACCCAGGAGACCCACACTCAGGACAGCCTGCGGAAACTCTTGACAGCCACCTTATTTACTTGTTTACATCTCCAGCTAAAAAAAGGATGCTGAGAGCGTCCAAACCTGCTAATTATACACCTAGCCACCCACACAACCATGTGTTTTATTACCATCACCCTCTATGCTTCCTCCTTCCCCCCCTTGCCAGCTCGCTGAGTCCTTTTCCCCTCTCCCTTGGGTGAGGGACAAGGAGGGGTGCATCCCACCGGGGCGCATCCTGTGGCCGCATCCATGCCGGTGAGCTCCGAGTCTGGGCAGGAGCTGGGGTCACACCAGCGAGGCTAACGCCAGCCATGGGGTGTTGGGGAAGCATAGCCGTGCCCAACGACTTGGACACACAGGCGGTGGGCCCACCCTGTCCCTGCAGGCGCCGTCCCGGCCCCGCGGTGCTGTGGGATGCTCAGCCGGGAGAAGCGGGCGGGACCGGTCGGGTCCCCCCGTCCCCCCCCCGCCTTCCGCGGTCCCGGGGCGGTGCGGCGGCCGGAACGGCAGCCTGCGCTGCGTGGAGTGCCTGGGACATCTAGCGGCCACCTCTCCCAAGTGCCGGGGGTGGGTACCGAGCAGGGAGTGCCCGGCCGGGGATGGGGAACACGGTGGCAGCGGGCCACCAGCGCCCTGCCGGCCCCGCAGCCCCTGGTGCCACGGCGGCAGGGTGCAGCTGGTCTGCTGGCACTGCCGGTTCCAGGTTGAGCGTTACGAGCACGTCTTTCCAGTGTTTGGAGGCTCACGCTGCTCCCCTGCTGATGCTCACGGGCATGGCTTGCTGGCACCGGGGCTGGGGACAGGGCGGTGGGGTAGCCCACAGCCCCGTAGAGCCCCTGGCGTGGCTCCTCCAGAAGCAGCCTGGCTCTTCCCTGCCAGCCCCGGGGATGGATTTGCTGTTTCTTACCATCAGGGAGCAACGCCTTAGCTCTGAGCACAGCTGGGTCGAAACACTGCTGCAGAGAAACGTTTTTATCAGGGAGAATAAAGACTCGATTTCCACCTGGAAATTGCCCAATTTGACTTGCGAACCTTGAAAAGCAGCCCATCGCATCCCAATTCTCAGAGCAATTTAGTCTCTGTTGGAACCAGGAGCCCATTGCCGAGGCACTGGCTCTCCGCCTGTCAGGAGATCAGAACAAACGCTTTATTCACTCCTTTCCAGCTTTATCAAACCGGCTGCATCAAAGTTGTGAATTAGATGCTCTATATCATGAACACCCCAGCTATCGTCCCTCTAATCCATGTCCATGGGCTCTGTGTCACCTTCTTCCTCTCCTCCTGGCCCTCACCAGCTCTTCCCCCTCCAGCAGCTCCACAGTCCCTTTCTTTTCCATCTCAGTGGCCAGGGCCCAGCTCTCTGCCTGGCTCAGATGTCACTGTGCTTCCCCTGTGCCAAGCCTCTTGCCCACCATTTCCCTTTCCACTGCTGCCCCTATCTTGCCCCTTCTCTTCTCTGGGTACCACCTCTGCCAGCCCCATTGGGGCTGCCATGCTCCACTCTCCTCCCTTCCTGCCCCATGCCAAGACGTGCCTCCCCCACACCACCCCTCTGCCCCTTCCCCTCTACCCCTGGCCACCTCCTCGTCTGATGCTCCTGCCACAGCAACCTTTCCCAGGACCAGTGAAGGCTTCGTTGCACCCCAGGGATGAGCAACCCCCCACTCTGCATGCTGGTGCTGTGCCCAAGGCAGGAGCAGCAGAGTGGAGATGAGCACCCGCAGGAGGGCTTGTGTGTTGGTTGGAGCATGACCGCTTTCTGATGGAAGTGATTCCTTCTCCCCTTGAGCTGTTCTTCACTCTCTGGGGCTTCACCCTGTGGGGATGTGGCAGGTATCCACGCTGCTGTGCAGGCTCCTAGGGCTGAGAGGGCTTGGTCCACCCCTGCCAGACGCATTGTCCACAAGCTGTCACAGCCCTTCCTTCATCCCCATATTCTTTCTCCAAAATGCCAACTTCCCTCCCTCTGCCTTTGTTTCTCAGCAGCCCTTGTGAGCTGGTTTTCTCTTGGGCAGAATCACAAGCTTGCATGCCAAGAGGCAGTCGTACTGTGCCCTGGCAGGACTTGGGCCTCTGCCTAGAAGTCCCAAGGGACCTCCTGAGAGCTTCCCGGAGGCCCTGAGCTCTGGGAAGGGTGCTAGCCACTTCTCCCATGCTTTCCTGCTCCATAAGGAGCGGGCCCATCTGTGTCCCAGGGCTACAGGAGCTGTACATGGCTGTGATGCTGCTTCCCGTCATCCAGGTCAGGAACAGGCGTTCGTGCTGTCCCTGGCCCTCCGACCAGCCAGGGCAGCAGCACAGCAGGGCACCGCTCCCTGAGGGCACCGGCCTCCCTGAGTGCTGTCCTGAAGGGATGAGCCTTTGGCCAGGATGGGCTAACCTTCTCGCTCGGGAGTCTGGGGACATGCAACGCAGTCGCAACCTGCTAATGAGCCCGGGAAGCAAGGCAGAGTGTTTGCTTGACAGGGCAATTAAATGATGATTGATTCCTGGAACAGCTACTTAATTCATCATTAACTGGGCTTATCATAGCTGGCATCTGTGCCGAGGGTCCCTCTGAGGGCTGCGCTGCTGCTGGCGGATGTGGCCAGTGACCTCTCGTGGGGGGAAAAACAATCAGGATGGTCCGGAGGGGACCCTGGACTGCCCCAGGGGATGTGGTGTGGAGGTGACACCGTGAAGCACGAAGCTGAATTTGCTGCCTCTTTATTTTCGTGCCTTATTTTGGCTCCTTTTATCCAGTACCCGCCTTGAGAAGCAGAGAGTACACACAGAGCAGTTGTGCTTTTCCCACTCTGCTGGGGAGCACTGCAAGCGGCCTGGGGAGTGTGGGGGGCCCTGCCCTGCTGGGTGGTTACAGGAGCAGCTGTGTGGTGGTGAAAGTAGTTCGTTAGGGAGCCAGCAGCCATTAGTCTCGGCAGTAGGGCTGCAGCAATAGTCCAGCTCCATCAGGGCACTGGAGTCTGCCTCTTCCCAGGTGTGCCCTCTTCCTGGGCTTACCCTGTGCATGTATGCTTGTATGTGTGCATCCTCCCTGTGCACCAACAGCACCTCGCCACCATTACCTGCTGCTGGTACTGCCCAGACTGGCCCCGTGGGGCTGATGGATGTGCATGCTATCCAGTCACGCTGGTCATGAGGACAGAGAATGGCCACTCTTCACTAATTTTGTCTTTTACAGCTTCCTTGCTGTCATCTGCTGGCTTCGCTCCTCTTCCCCCAAGCATGGTTATTACCAAGCTTACTTTATTACCAAGCTTACTTTATTACCAGGCTTACTTTATTACTAGGCTGACGTTATTTATTACCAGGCTTACTTTATCAAATCCCTGTGTGACCAAATTCACTGTAGGATCCAGATAATCCAAACGGGGTTTGGGGACGATGGCAGGGCTGGTTTGGCTCTATCCTTCTGTGTGCTTGTGGACGCAGGGCTGGTCCTCGCCCTTCCTGCCATTCCCTCTCTAATACCATCTTCAGCGGTTTGATGGCCCCCGTCTACACCTGCAAACCCAGACCGTGCGGCGCTGTCGCTATGCGATGCAGTGATCTTGGTGACTAAGGAGTGGGAAGCATCTCTAACCCCTCCAGCACTGGGACTCCTGACATCAGCTCTCAGAGAGGGAGGTTTCAGCCTGGCTGCTTTCCAGCAGGGCTGAGCACGCTGCTGTAGGCATGCTGTGACCCTGGCCTTCGGCATCCCCTCCCCACTGCCGACAAATGCCAGGACTGGGTGCTAGGGCTGCACTTCTTGGTCCCTTTGCCTATTTATGAGAAGCACAGTGAGATCTCCTTCTGCACTTTTGCCCCTGTCCCTGCAGCCCTGTTATTGCCCCGTCTTGCTCCCAGGGAGAGCTCATCCCCAACTCCTGAGAGTGGAAGGCAGCAAGGAAAAGAGGGTTTAGTACAAGTAAATCTTCTATAATCCCAGAGGGTGCGAAACTAGCATGGACTAAAAGCTTCTAGCTGTAGCCCTGCCTGGTCCACGCTTTGTGCAGTGCAGCAGCCTTCAAGGTCCTGGCCCTGCTCTAGGGATGGCTCCAGGGCAGTTTGAGGGACCAGAGAGGTTTGGGCTCTCCTTGCTCCCCTGGGGTGAAGCCTTCAGCCCTGCCCAGCCCACATTCACAGAGACTTCCCCGTGCTTCAGCAGTATTTTCCTGCTGTTGCTTTTGCTACCCACACCGTTGCTCTTCTAAGGTGGGATGTTTGCTGCCTGCAAGCCCTCCCTGCCTCTTGCCCCCAGCCCAGGTCAGGTCAGCCAGCCACCTCCCACCAGCCGGCCCTTTAGCATCCTTCAGGATGCCCAAAGTCAGCAGAGTCCGTGTCCAGCTGCATAGACACACTCTTCCCACCCTGGTCCGTGACAACTGCCACCTCCCAAGCTGTCTTCTAGGTTTCCACTTCCTCCCGGCTGCTCTCCCTTCTTTCCCGCCCCCCTGCCCGCCAGGCTCTGAGTGTTTCCCAGCGCTCGCTGCTGTGAACATACGGCTTTGCCGCACAGCTCTCTCCCTCTCTTCTCCCGCCGAAGACCTGAAGTGAGCAGAGCAGCAACCTCCTCACCGGCAGCACCCGCTGCCCGGCGTCCGGCCTTTCTCGGCTCCCTCCGGCAGCTCCCAGCAAGATCCCATCCCTCCCTACCCCACCTTGCTGCCAGAAACATTTCTTGAGATGAGGCGTGGACGCCCTCCCAAAACTGTCAACTTTCTCTTGCTAGAGCTGGCCTTCTGCTCCTGCTTGGGCTGCTGCTCTCAAATGACATTCAGTGACGGGTCTCTCCTTACTGTTTCATTAAAAAGCAAGATATTTTGTCGGAAATGTAACTTGCATGTTGAGGTAGGCAAAGAAGAGCTTCGTGCTTTCCTTGCCTGAAAACCGGCGTGAAGCTTTGTGCTTCTCTGGGTCTGTGCGGGAAATAGAACCGTCTGTGCTACAGATATGCATCTCGCTTAAATATTTTGAAAATACTTAACGGCCATCTGCCGTACGAGCCATTACAGGCTTTATTAGTAAGGTGGGAGACTGCAGAAAGCAGAGAATGGTTTTGGGGAGGGGGAAGTGGAGAGCATTCCCCAAAACATGCAGTGTTTTGGCAGCGCAGGAGTGCTTTTGACCAGCTCCATTCTCCTGAGCAGCTTTCCAAAATGCGACGACCGCTGCCAGAGCAAAGCCCTTCGACAGGGCCGTTTAAAACCAGGTACGGCACTCAGGCCTGTGCGGTATGGCAGAGTTTGGCCAAGGGGATGGGACCACTTGAGCTTTTCACTCTCTGGAGTCTTTAACTCCAACTTCTTTATTTATATTTTCTTCTTGAGGACAGATTTAAACCCAAGGTGATGTGCTTTCTGTCAGAAAGCCTCGTGCACCTTGGGGTACCCTATACCAGGTGGAAGCGTGTCTCTGCTACATAGCATCCTGCAGAGACACAGCATCCTGCAGAGACACAGCATCCTGCAATGACAGACATCTCTGAGGAGGACAGGAACATTTGGGGTTGCAAGGCAATAAGGTGGCATGGTCTAGGAGCCGGGAACGTGCTAGAGAGCAGCTGTAAAACATGGGGCTTGGGTACTGAAGAGCACAAAGTAATTGTTTCTCTCTCCTGGGGAACGCTGATATTTCACTACACATTTTCTTTGTGCCAAGACGGCTTGGGAAGCCAAAATAGCAAATGCTCCTCCAAAGAAAAGGGGTTGAAATATTTCATCTCAGAAATTTTTATGCAAAACAAATAAACAAAAAAATCAGCACAAAGTTTCAGCACTCTGAAATGGCGGAAGGGGGAGGAGGGGTGAATTTTCCTGAGGAAGAAACCCATGTTGACATTTGTAGCTGAGGATCCCGTTTGGGCTCGGCATTTTCTGAAGCCAGGGGCCCAGAGCCAGGGCTGCTTGGCTGCCAGCTGTACCCAGGGGTGGAGCTGGTTTAAACAGAGGTCTGATGTGACAGGTCGTTTACTTAAATTGTCATAATTTCAATGTGAACCAAGCCCTGTGGTGTCTCCCCTTTAACTGCCACATCCCTCCGTTCCTCTCCACAGCCGGCTGAGCATCCGACACTCCCCACCCCAGCCTAAAAGCCACCTCCATGTCCTCACATCAGCCTCCTGGCTTCCCTCAATGCCTAGCTACTCTTGCCTCAGCCCCAGCTCAGACTTGAAAGGGTCTTAGAAAACCTCCTGGGTATCTGAAAATCAGTTAGGTGTATGTGTAATGCCTGGAGGGCTGTAATTCACCATGCAACCCTCCGCTTTGGGAAGACAGGGAGACCCTTCAAGTGGCTGTCAGCATCTTATCTACTTCTGTGCTGTCTGTTAGGCTTTGTCACAGCACACATTATGAACCAGCAGAAAAGATGCAGTAGGTCCTTTCCTGTCAGGCTGCACGTGGCCATCTCAAGATGCATTATAGATACAGCAAATCCTCATCTTAATCCAGCCTGAATCAGATCATCTTGTTGCGGGGCTGCATCCTTATCTTACTGCCAGCTGGGGAGAAATGAAGAGATGCTCAGTTTGCTGAGATAGCGTTCAAGCTGTGGAGAGGCAGGGAGGGCTCTTGTTTCCTCCAGCACGGCCAAATCTTTCTGTTCCCACTAGCCTTGTCTTGACATTGGCTCCGCATGGGCGAGAAGCTTTTCTGCTCCCTTTCCTTGCTGAAATAACAGCCTTCTCCCTCCCACTCTCTCTGCTCCCGCAGGATCGCTCCCCCGTGCCGCCGGCAGCATGGAGAGCGTACGTGAGCTCCAAAACCCACTCTTGGCCAAGGCCAATGGGCACCTTCGCAGCAGCTATTCTTACCACCAGCATCACAGCCAGGACTACCCCAGTCATCACTGCCAAGGGAAACTGTATTCCTACATCTTCCAAAACACTGGTGGTGCCAGGACTCACCAGCTGCTGGATGCCAGTTCCCTGCAGCTGGCTGTTGAAGCCTTGTACGGCCCCAATTTCATCCTCGTGAAGGATGAGACCACTCTCAAGGCCAAGGACAGCAAGACAGAAAGCTGCGAGACCACTTTTATGGAAAGCAAAGAGGCTCCATCTGAAGGTCCCGATGGGCACGAGGGTCAAGGGTCCTGCCTGGTAGAGAGCGACATCCGCATCCAAACTGTGTCCTACGAGGTGGAGGAAGAGGAGCTCCAGGAGTATGAGGTGAGCTTTACCAGGTGGGATGGCACCAAACTCTTCCTCTGGTAACTCTGGCTATCTGCCCGAGTTCTTGGTCATTTATTTTCCCTTCTTTCCCTAGAGCTTCCTCGCCCAGGCCCTACCATCTCCTGCCAGCTTCTCCCTGTGCACCCAATATTTCTTCTTCCTCCTTTTCATTTCTCCTCCCTTTTCCTCACCGCAGACCTCAGAAGGAGGTCAGCTTCCCTGAGGGCAGCCTGGCTGCATGCCCACTGGGAGTGAAGGGGAGGTGGGCTCATCTCTGCAGGACCCTTGGGGTGTGGGGACCCTTTGACAAGGGAAGCCTGTGGCACTCAAATTAAGAGGAAATAGCGATCCTTGCGTAACAGCAAAATTCACAAGCCTGATGGCAGCTGCAGAGAGAAAGCTTAATATAAAGACAGGATGAATCTGAGAGAGAAGAATGAGAGCTGGCAAAGCAGCCTCATGCTGCACTCTCCGCCCCACCACAGCTTGAGTGGTAGTGCAGAGGCTGGGAATGTCACCTTGAGAGGTGGGAGCAGGTCCCCAGAGCCTGCTGGAGCTGATGTCTGATGACCCAGCGCAGCTCTGCTGCTTTCGGTGCCGGCGGTGGGGCCTTTTCAGATGGCAGTAGTGGTGTCCCCACCTCTGCGTGCCATCCCCACTGGGACACATCACTTCCAGGCTGGCTTACTGCTGGCCGAGCGGTGCCCAAAGGCAGGAGTGCTGACTGCAGCCGCTCTGAGAAATGCGCTCGCTAAGGGGACAGGACACGTCGCCCCTGTGATGGAGGCTCCAATTCAACCACTCTCCCTCACTTGCTAAATTAGTTTAGCAGGATATCGATCTCCTAGTCCCTAATGGGGATAAGGCACTTTGTTTAAGTTTGTTTAAGCAGACAAACAGCCAGTGCTGCCAAAGCTCAAGATATTTCAGTTTAAGACTATCTATCTCCCAGGGAAATCCCAGACCCCCAGCAAGCGAGCTCAGCATTTGCTCTGGCAGGGAGCCGAGAATCCACTCCACTCCTGAATTTGCTGAGCTACATTTTTTCTCATCAAACTGGGCTGAGGAAGCTAAAATATTTTTGCAACTCCTTGAATGTGCAGGTGGGGAACGTGTGAGAATATGTGATGGGGCCAGGAGAGAGGGGCTGAGACACAGCCTGCAGGGTGGCACGGGGAGGTGGGCATGTGCTGAATCCATCTGGTTTTGCAGAGCGACTCCTCCAGCGACAGCGAAAGTGAGGATCATTTCCTGATGCTTCCCCCCCGGGACCACCTGGGCTTGGCTCTTTTCTCCATGCTGTGCTGCTTCTGGCCCCTGGGGATTGCTGCCTTCTACTTCTCCCAAGGGGTAAGAGATTCCTTTGCTTGCCTGCATGCACTGAGCACTGGAGCAAGGGCCCTGCAAGCCACAGCAGCCCGCAGAGGGGACCAGGCATCTTTCTGGTTCTAAGGCTCATCTCTGTGCCATGCCCAGACCCCTGAGGCCTGAGACAAAGGGTGCTCCGGGCTCCTGGACGTCTCCATGACTGCTGTGGGGTTGCAAGTCCTCCGGTTCCTGTGTGGGTTACTGGAGGTCAGGCTTTTCCTTTGGGTCTTTTGGGTCTTATTTAGGGAACTGAGGCTCCCCTTGGCCTCTTGCCCGATTTCTCACCCTCCACCCAGGCTCAGGAAAATAGCGTTTTCCCACCTGTCCTCCAATTCTCCAGTAGCGCAGAGGTCCTACACCACGACCCATTCTAAGGCACCTCATGCCCCGGAATCAGGCTGCTCTGCAGATGGGACTCAACAGGCAGCCTGGTCTCCATATCATGCTATAGCTCCCCCATTGCACTTGTTTCTGAGACGCATTGGCTAAGCTGTGTGAGCGAACACCAGGCTGGCAGAGGCTGGAGAGGGTGGTGGCTCTTGGGCTGCACCTTGAGCTGCTGCCTTCTTGAGGGCTAAGTCCAGAGCCTGGGCTCACTCACATCACTGTTGACCCAGAATAATTCATGCAGAGCCAGGGGATCTACTCTATGTTTGCATAGATGCCGCTGTACCAAGAATAGATGGGGGGTGGGGGGGGGGGGGGGGGGAGGCATTAAGTTAAATCAAGATGATAGAAACAGAAATGGAAAAGTATATAACATGAGTACCTGGCACAGAGGCGGTGAGAGGCAGGGGAAGCTTTAACTGATTAGGAGCCCAAGGAGTGGCTGATTTCACATTTTTCCACGTGGTGCAGGGTAGCACAGTGTACTCTCCACGTGATGATGTACTTAGTGCAGTTTAAATTTAGCTCCATTTGCTATAACAACCACTTTCGTTCACTCCTCATTTTATATATATGTATAGGGTATATTTATATCTGGTTGGTACCGCACAGCCATCGCCCCTGTGCACCCACCATTGGCCTGGGCTTACGAAGGGCTCACACTCTGGCTCGGCACCCAGATGGCTGGGGCTTGCAGACAAACAGCCAAAGCCCACACTTTCCTTGGACGCAAAATCCACAGAGAAATGTGTGTAGGTGGCACTCCTGAGCTCAGCTGTCCCAGACCGATGGACACCTTGTCTGTCCCCAGCCTTCCCTCCGGATGCAGTGGCCGGAGAAGGGGGGCTGACTCCGTAGTGAAAGATGCAGGCTAAAAGGCCAGGTTGGTGGGGCTGCAAGCAATGAGCGTTTCTTCTCCTTCCAGACCAGCAAGGCTGTCTCCAAAGGAGATTTCCACCTGGCCAGTTCAGCTTCTCGCCGAGCTCTCTTCCTCGCCGCGCTCTCCATAACCATCGGCACAGGAGTGTACGTCGGGGTGGTGGTAGCGCTGATCGCTTATCTCTCCAAAGGGGGCCATGTATAGCTGCCACCCACACGAAAGCACCGCCCCGGCCACCAGCCCTCTGGGATCGAGCTTTCCTGCGGAGCACAGGGCGCCCGTGCCTTCAAGGGCTGCTTGCATGGCAGGACCCCGGCATGCATGCCCTGCGCAGGCTCTTTCCCCTCTCAGACAAACAGTAGACCCCTGTTCTTCCCCAGGCTGTGGGGTACCACCATCTGACAGCAGGGAACTGGACACTGGCCTGGCTACTGGGACCAGGAGGAGCACATTTGGTTGCTGGAAGACATGCAGGAGAGATGCTGCATGCTGCTGCTGGGCTGGTGCCACCACCCCTGTTCTGGGGACATGGCTTCCCCTCCCAGCCCCACAGCTGGAAGATCCACCACTGGTGCCCAGGCTTGACCCATGAAGGGGGTACACAGGGAGGAGAGGGGATATGGTGCCGGAGAATGACCCCGGGAGGCTGGTGTCCTGATGGGTTCTCCAGACTCCCATGATGGGGACGACTCTCATTTCAGTGCCACGGGGCGGCAGCTGGCCCCTCAGCTGCAGCAAAGTAGGAGGTCACAGCATGGACATGACCGAAGGGCATGCTCTCTGTATCCCTGTGCAGACAGACCTCTGATCCAAGGGACAATCCAGTTGCTGGCCCGTCCCAGGCAGGAAACAAGGAGAAAGGCAGACTGGTTGTTGCACACCATCACTCCCATCGTTGGAGCAAGTTGGCAAAGACAACAAGGTTTTCTCTGTGTTAATAATGACTGTCATGATAATTGCAAGTCAGAGTCCCCATAAGGTTGGTGTCACACAGTGCTGGGCCCTAAAAAGACTTGTAATGGTAATTTCTAACCAAGAAACGACCTGGGAGGGGTGGTGGCCTGAAGGACTCCACTCTCGGCATTAGGTCATGGCCTCGCACACAAAGAGGGACGGAAAGAAAAGGCTGACGTGACACGCAGAGCCTGGGGTGGGAGTGCTGTTTGCCAGGGGATGAGGTCCAGAGAGGGGGAAGACTTGGAGGGAGCCTGAGACACAGGAGTGACCCCAACACACTTCTTCCCATGCCTCCATCCAAAAGCTCTGCTGACAAGGAAATCCCCCGCATCCCCGCTTACATCTTACTGTCGCTAATTCATGTATTGTCAGCGACACATCGAGTGCTTCAGAGGTGGGTGTGAAGGCAATGGCTCCTCCAAAGGGCTGGTGTTAAAAGGCCCTGCCTCACCCCCCTCCCTAGCATCCTCACCCCTGACCCTCCCTCACCCTGGCCATGGCTCCCCTGCCGCCTCCTTCCCCCACGTGCAGGAGGCTGCAGGCAGACTCTGGGCACCCATCGCCCCTCACCGGGGTTTCTGGGCAGGCTGCAGCCAGCTCTGCAAAAGGTGCAGCATGTTCCTCCAACTGGGTGCCGTTCAAATGTACATTTCGTCCTAAAGAAGCATGTTAATGTCTGCGATTGCTGTTGTACTTGAGCCATAAAAGAGAGAAGCACATCAGAGACCTGTTCAGAAGCTGGTCTGAAAGTTCCCATTACGTTTTCTAACATGGAAGAGCTAATAAAAAAAAGCAGGAAAAAAGACTCTGTTTATAAGGACATGGAGCTGGCTAGGGAAGAAGTGAGCTTTTCAGGAGTGCTGAGCTCACTTAAACCTGGAGGTGTTTATGCAGTTCCCGGAGGAACTTATAATCCAGCTGGTGCCTGGGCAACTTTGAGGGAGATGTACTGCGATGTAGATCACAGCGAGCAGCTAGCGCTGGGAGCGGGATGGTGGTGTAGGCTTTTTGCCGTATGTGGCTGGACAAGAATTAGGGAGAGAGAGAGAGAGAGACGGGAGCATCATCTATGTTCAGACTGCTCTGTGTGTGGTAGAAGCATAAAATAAAACGTGCCTGAAGAAGGGCAGAAGAATATGAACATCAGGCAGGAATAAGCAGGTCTTGCTTCTGGTGGTGGACAGAGAGAGACCAAATTTGCATGGAAGGTCTGGGGTGTCCAGAAGAGATGAGGTGCCTTAGAGAGGAGAGATGAGGTTCACCCTCGCCCAGCAGCCAAGGGATGGTTTTCATTCCCCCCTCCTGCACGTGCTCAGCCTTCCTGGGCATCTATCCCTCCAAATCACTGAGTAGGACAGGAGCGCTATTTCAGGAGAGAGGACATCCGTGGGTGCCCGTGCAGCAGGGGCAACCAGACCCACCGCCCCAAAGCTCAATGCCGTCCCAGCTAAAGCTGTCCCTGCCTCTCCCCCTCGAGCACCCCCAGCTGGGGGGCAGGGGTGGGGGGCTCCCCAGTCATTCTGGTCCAGACCGAACCGTCAGGGCTGCTGGACCAGAATCAGCAATGAGAAACTGTGTTTGCTGTGAATTTGTAATTCTGCCGGCTGGTTCCCTCCAGGGGCTCCCCCAGGTGGGGGACCAGCAACCCCTAGCCCACTCCTCGTGGGCACCCCAACCGCCTGCACCCCAACCTGCCTCTTTGTCTTTTTTTAATTGGAGACGCATGGGGAAGGACTGGACTAAAGGGCCAACAGAATTAAAGTGTTTTCTGCTAATAGCCTGAATCTCTGATGATCTTGTCAAAGGAGGGGGGAAGAGGCTGTGCCAGAGCATCCCTAAGGGGGGCATTATGCAAATGGGGAAATTAGTTGGAAACAGCCTGAAGGGAAACATGTGGAAATTGAAATCCGAAGACCAGCATGGAGACTGCTGCTGAATAACTTATTATAGACTCACAGCATCTGCTGCAGTCGCCCGAGCAGAAGGGAAGGAAGGAAAAAGGCAACAAGGCACAGCAGTCGGGGAAGACGCAAGCTCCGGAAATTTGATCAAGCTAAAAAAATTATAAATGTTAAACCAAATCCTACCAGTGGGTGTGGAAGAGGTGACTCTTTGCCCCCTCCCTCCTGTCTTCCCAGAGGAGGGATCCCTCTCTCACCCAGGACCCCCAGTCCCATGGCAGAGCGCTGTAATGGTCCTGATCCCACGGGGGATACTTAGAAATTTGGGGTGAAGGAGGAATAGCCTTGAATTCCAGCCTGGCAACATTTTGAGCCCAGAAAGGAGAAGGGAGCACAGGGGACCTGGCATGTCACAGCTGTGGGAGGTGATGCAAAGTGCAGGGAGGCGGTGGTGGAGCGAGATTCCCGGTGGCTGATGAGGGAGGATTTGGGGTTCTCTGAGCTGGGGGTGAAGGGAGG
The DNA here is from genome assembly GCA_002844005.1 of Limosa lapponica baueri. Taxonomy (NCBI): domain Eukaryota; kingdom Metazoa; phylum Chordata; class Aves; order Charadriiformes; family Scolopacidae; genus Limosa; species Limosa lapponica. The sequence continues at coordinate 240,284 of KZ506322.1, read as the reverse complement.
TTTGTTAAATAGTAATGTCCTACAAGGGTGTACACCTCAACCTGCTGCCTGCTCTCCTTCCCCGCACACCAGAGCTTTCTAAAAAACAGTCACAAGAGGTGCTGAAGAGTCCTATGATATATCACAATAATATATCAAGCTCCCCCTTCTCTATTCACGAGTAATTCGTTGTCTATAATTGGGACATCTATTTGCTACTGAGTTCCTCACCAGCCGGCTGCAGGTGCCTGTCCCTGTGGATGCAGGTGCTGTCTGACACCCCCAGCACAGGCTCGGTCCTGCAACCCCCTGGCCCCAGCAACCCTGTCCCATTGCTCTCCTGCCCACTGCTCCCCAAAAGCCCCTGTCCTGGCCCCGTGGTCCCACCAGCACCCCCGGCCCTCGCCCCAAGCTGATGACACAGAAAGTCACCAGAAAAGCTCCTTTCATAATCTCTGCAACATCAAGGGGAGCACTTCCTGGCGGGCCTTTCTCTTTGGAAGCAGCTAAGGATGGGGTGGATGGAGCATGTGCCAAGGGGCAGGGGTGGCCTTTGAGTCCTGCCTCCTTCTGGGATGCAGCCACGGGGAAAGCTGTTGAGGAAAAAAGCGCCGGTGTCTCAGCGCACATCTGAGCGACCGACACATCTGAGCCACTGCCTGGTTCCCCCGGCTCTGCTCACTCTGCTTGCCCCTCGGCAAGCACTGCAGTGCGCTGAAACAGGGCCGCCGGCTACAGACAGGGGCTGGGGAGTGGTGGTGAGGGATGCAGGTATGAGGCCGTGCTGGCTCTCTCTCCTCTTCCCACAGGGATGAAGCGAGAGGACAGAGGGGAAGGGAAAAGAAGCTGGTTTGTGGGGACAAGAACCCTGTGGGACCCTGTCCCCAGCTGGAGGGATCCACTGGGGCACTGGTCCTCCTGCATCATCACAGCCAACCTGCCTCTCCTCGGGTTCATGCCTGAGGCAGGTGATATGGAAACCACTGGGGCAGGACACAGGGTGTCCTTCCTGCTGTGCTCCTTCATCTGCCTGGGAGGACACAGCCCAAAGCTGCCGCCTGCTCTCCGAGCAGTGTCTGTCAGTGGGGTGAGATTGCAGCCAGCGCTGGTGGGGCAGAAATGCCTCAATTCTCCCACCATCCATCCTCTGGAGGCTGGTGAGAAAAAAGACACAGGGAAATAAAAGTGGATTAAGTCCTTTACCTCACTTAATGTCACAGCCAGTGTCTTACCTTTACAGCAATCCAGTAAGGAAATAGCTAATCATCTGAGACAGGGCAAATTTTCTATTCTTGTCCAAAAAAAATTTAGAAAAGCATTTAGCAGTGGCATCTCTTCACCTGTCTTATCCTTTCCCCTTTGCTCCCCAAAAAAACAGCCTGCAGCAGAGAGAGCACAGAGAGGCACAGCCTGTGGCAATGCCGTCTCTCCTGGGGCTGGCAGGAGAGGATTTTTGCAGAGGGAAGCCAATTAAGAGCCATCACTCAGGCATCAGCTGCTGTGAAATCAGGAGGCTCATTACCTCCGCTGTCCCCGCAGATGCAGACACCAGCTCCCTCTCCCACAGCCTCCGGTAGCCACACGTGCAGGAGCGCACTGGTGGGGCCGAGCTGTCCCCATGGGGCAGGAGGACAACCGGTGCCCAGAAGGGAGAGAGCGCTAGGTGGGGACACCTTGTTGGGGACAAGGCAGATGCTGTCCCCATGGCCTGCACTGAGCCACTGGGCTCGCTGTGATGCCACGGGAGGGGTTGGTTGGCAAGGGTGGCATCACCCTCCACTGCTCATCCATCCCCCTGCAGCGTGGAGGGGCTGTACCCTTCCCCACGGTGTCACCTCTGCTGCTTTGAAGAGGCTGAGCTGCTGGGCTCTCTCCCTGTAGGGCACATCTTCCCCACCGCTGCTCCTCCCTGGAGCTCTGTGGTCCACCTGAGCTTTTCCGGATTACTCACTTCCAAAAACGTTGTGGTGTTCTGCAACTGCTCTAGTGCTGGACATAGACAGCACAACCCTCCTGCCCCCCATTTCTCCTCCCATTTCAGGAGTTTTTCTGGCTGCAGGGCTGCCCTCAGCTCACTCCCATCCTTGGGAGCCTTTCAGAGGCTTCCCAGCAGAAATTCCCCCACTCTGTCCCCTCTTTACTTTTGGAGGCACGGCACTTGACTGACTTTTAATCCATTCAGTGTTTGCTGGCTTAACTTTTGAATCAATCTTGATGCTTAATCAAAATGTCAGGCAGGACCAAACCCAGCATCTCACTGAAGTCAGCGTGCATTAGAGTGACACCATCACCTCTGGCGACCAAACTCTCAGCCTCACCCAGAGAAGCTGTGAATTTGGACTGGTGGCTCTGTGGTTCACAGGCAAGGGGTGCTTCACCTGCCCTACACCTTCATGTATGACATTATTGGCCACAGCAGGACAGCTCTGCACAGTGAGAAAAGGCTTTCTGCAGCATCTTCGTGTCTTCACAGATGGGTGGACACGTTACAGAGCTCCACAGGCCAACAAATGGCCAAAATCTGTGGTTTTAACTATGCCCCTGCTTGAAGCACAAACCACGGTGCTTAAAGTCATCTGTATCATCTGCAATTCAAATGTGTAACAGGTATATGAAACCTAGCTATCAGCAGTTAACTCCTCACAAGCCATAATGGTGTGGAAACAAGATCATCCTACCTTTAGGGACACTCAGCCCTGCAAGTGCCCCACAAAGGGGTGGCTCCTGGCCCAGAGAGCTGAGGGAGAGCCCCACAGGCAAGGAATCCAGAGCCAGCACCCTCCTTGCCGCTGCACACCAGGCTCCCTGCCTGCTGCCTGCCCAGACTCAAGCAGCTGCAGAAGTGCTGGGAAGATACAACTTTATTCTCAAATGTCTGAGTTTGGCAGGAGATGTCCATCCTGCCACATCTCTCCCACCTTTCCCCAGAGCTGCAGTTACTGGAGTGATGGAGGAGGGGTGGGAAGAGGGGCAAAGGAAAAAGCCAGGGAAGGAGAAATAAAATGCAAATAAATGCAATATCTGCCAAAATTCCATCCTCAAAGTAATATATCAAAGTCTAGGTGCAGGCAGTAAACTCTTGACAGTAATAGGCTAGAAAGATGGAAGTTTTCCTTCTTGTTCTTTTATATCTGAGAATCTTCTCCAAAAGTCCAGAGTTTTCCAGATGTTGACTGTGCTAAATTAGTATTAGATATCAGCTCACTTGTTTTCTAGAAGAGGAAAGGCAGGAAATGCAGCATCTGGACCTTGGCCAAACAGCTGGGATGGAGCCACACCAACATCTGTCAGGTGGGGGCTGCTTCAAGAAAGCTAAGACGGGTATGAACAGGTTATTAATATTTTAGAAGAAGATCTGTTAGGCTGGAGGGCAAAATCCTTGAGGATCCATATGAGGACTGATCGTCCATATTTTCACTAGCAAATTGGCATAGGAAGGAGGGGTGCCTTGGTGGCCTTTGCTAATGAGACAAAATCAGGAAGGTCTGGAAATACAGAAGAGTAAAGAAACTGAGCTACCTTCAAGGCAGGAGGGGTGGAGACAGGATGAAATGGGTTTTAAAGGGAAGGAGGCAGAGAGGGTGGTAGAGAACAGGGAACAGGAACCTAGCCATGGCTGGTGTAACCTCCCAGGACAGAGGCAGATGGCTCCCCACAAATACCCTGGGGGCACAGGAAGAAAAGGACCCTCATCTCAACAGCTGGGTTGGCTCAGCAGCGCTAGTTGCTTGTAGCCCAGACCTATGGAGCAAATTATGCAGGGCATTGATACAAAAGATCCCTTTTTTCCTTTTTCTCGTCATCTTCTTTCCTTCCCTCCCTACATAGATATTCTTGATAATGAATTGCTTTTGTGCTTGTCAGCTCAGGAGCAGTTCTGAATGGTGGCACTGACTTTTCTGTCCTCCTGCCACTGCTACTGCTACATCTCCACTATGATGATTCCAGCAAAGCAAGGGAGCTGTCTTGTAAACCCCAACCTTTTCACTGCTGTGAGATGCTTTTAAGACCAACACTATTGCTCTTTGCACCAACAAACCATCTGCCTGTGCAAAATCTGGAGGCACAGCAGTACTTGAGCTAACACATACCAGCCAAGTGCCCCAGAGCTTTGCTTGGGCATAATCGACTACTCCCATGGCATGGCATCCAGGCAGGCTCCGCTGCACTGCATTGCCCACCTCCTGCACCCACAAACCCCCTCCCACAGACACAAATGGGGTGCATTAGGGGTGGAGCAGAGCCCTAAATTGCAGGTGAGCAGGGGGCTGCTCCCCATGGGCTTTGCAGCCCTCCAACCTCTGTGTTTCACTTACCTTTTAATTTCCATCTTTGCTGGGGTCAGTGCTTTTAAGTACCCACCTGTAAGGGAGCCCAGGTGGCATCTGAGCTAAGGTGAGATTTACCAGCCGGTGCCTGGCACTGTGGAGCAGCTGAGGCCACCTCAGATTCATCTCCCACCACCAGCTCAACGTGAGAGCACCATGACAGGTACGAATCAAGTGCTACCCTTTTCCCACCATTTAAACTCTGCTCAGCCACAAACTACATCAGCAAATAATGAGCACCCACCATTTAGGTGGTGCCAACTGGCAGAGACCCACCATGACCCTGCTTCCATCAAGGCACGGGGAGGAAGAAATGTAAGGGCACTTGTAAAACCTCCCAGAGGGATAAGTATTATTTTCCCACCGTGCCATCCACCTAAGGGCAGAAAAACCATCACACCTACATCTCTTCACCAGGGCTCCTCCAAAATGTCTTGCAAGGGGGTGGTGGAGGATGGAGAAAGACAGCCCAAGGCCAGCACCCAGGAGAGTTTCATCCTGCAACTGCGCCCCGGTATGAGGCATGCAATGCTTCCAGTTTAGGGAGTCAAGTGATGAGAAGCCAGAGAAGCTGTCCCTCTGCCCTGCAGAGCACCGGGTACCTACCACCACAGAAGCTCCCCCAGGCTCTCCCGATGCCCACCTGCCCCCAGCAGCTGCTGGCAGCCACCCACCATGCTGTGCCATGTCGAGGGATGCCTCAGCCACTGCCCTGCTGCCAGGCAGCCTGACCCAGCCTCAGGGCCACCCAAACGGGGCCTGTGTTAGCATCCATGGTCAGAAGATGCACCCTCCCTGCCCCTTCCCTCGGCTCAGCTGAGGAAGGGTGTCCTTTGGGGGTCTCACCTCCACCTTCACAGCCGCTGCTGCAGCTGAAAGCAGCTATCTCCAGCCTCTGGCGGCTTGGAGACACGGGTAATCATTCTGGAGTAATTACCAGCTTACTCCCTCAGAAGAGTTCACTGGTGAGAAGCCGCTGGCAGCTAATTACTCCAATTACTTCCTGACACACAGAGCCTGGGCGCCCAGGGCTCCCTGCAGCAGCACACAGGACTGCTCTGCAGCTCCCAGCTCCCCGTGTGCCTCCCTCCCCAGGGCACCTGCTGCCTCGGATCCCCTCCTCTGGGGCTGTACAGGGTACACTGGGGTGGATGGGTGGTGGTGAGAACCCACTGGCACCAAGGATGTGGAGCTCAGTGGTATCTGAAGAGATGCCCCACTGGCTCAGCACTGCTCCTCCAGGAGCTCAGACCCAAGGATGCCACAGCACAACCCTGAGCACCCCTTTCTCCTGCAGGTTGATGATCAGGAAAGCTCAGCAAAGGCATGAGGGTAAGAAAGACGAGTCAGTCCTGCTGTTAGACTGAGGCTGAGCTTGTAGGTGCAAGGTTCAAGAAGCCCTCCCCTCACAGTTGTAAGATGCTCCAACTTCCAGCAGCTTTGTGGGAAATAAGAGCAAACACTGCAGCTGTCACCACCCTCCTCAGTGGCAGCAGCCAGCCCCAGACCCCCCCCCAGCTCAGTCCTGCACAGCCATGCTGGCAGACATCACAGGGGCACTCACACACTAAGGAGACATGGCTTTCTGGAGACCCCCAGCAGAGCCTGGGCAGGCAGGGACCTCCACAGCTCTGCACCATGAGATGCTGGCAGGGCAGAGGTGCAAACAGCTGCACTGTCCCCAGCCTTGGATCCAATCTGGGCAGAGCACAGCTCCTGCCAGGTCTCCAGAGCACCACCGAGCAGACGGTCCCCACCAGGTCCTCAGAAGCAGAAGAGGACCCTCACAGGAGCAGGGATTGAGGTGTGCACAGGCTCATCTCACCCACAAGCCAGTTTTAGAAGCAGACATGGATGGAAGAGCCTTGCTCAGAAATCACACAAGCAAGAGTAAAAAACCACACAGGACTAGGAGTGGAAGAGACTTTATTGCTTTGGTTTCTTACAAGTGAGATATAGGCATCCAGGCTCGCTGCAAGGAGACACCCACGTTGCATTCAGCCTGCAGCACAGCACGGGGGATGCAGGGACACTTGGGCACACAAGGTTTGGTCTCTCTGCCTTCTCCCAAGCACGAGGGAAAAGAGACTCTAGGAAAGTAAGGCAGCTACCAGCTGGGAGAGAGTACAGGACTGGGTGAAAGGTTATTGCTACAAGACCAGAAAGGTCAGAGACAGCTTCTCTGGAACCAGCAAAGGACACTGGCTCCTAGCTTAGTGTTCCCAGCAGACAGACTACAGTGGGGACACAAACAAGTCCCCTTCTCTACCAGCCTCTGCTCCTTCTAGGGAAGATCAAGGCAGTCAGAGGCAGGTATTAAGAGCCAGAAAGCCAAGGTGGCATCGGTGCTGAAGCCAAGCGAAGCTTTCATTCTCCTAATAGGGGAAGAACCCAGATCAAAGATGCTCTTCCCATAAAGCTGAGCACTCCCTAAGCCCCTCTTCACCCACAGCTGAGCCGGCTCTGCTCACCGAGGGGATGCTGTGCACCTCCATGCTCATCCTGCACATCCACATTACTCATTCAAGCAAGTGCCTGGGGCAGAGAGACCTTCACATCCTCCATTTCAAGAGGCCTGGCAGCATCCCATGACACTGGCAGAGTACTGCCTCCCTTGGTCACCCTCCGAGCACAAAGAGAGGACAGCCCCCTGGCCCCTCTCTTTGGGGCAGCTCAGTGCCTTCTCCTTCCACTCCTCCCGTCTCCGGGAGTGGGCACTGCGAGGATACTCCCATACCTGATTGAACCACACAGAAAAGAAAGCCAGAGACTAGGAACAAAACGAAACCCAAACAAAAGTTAGAGCAGGGCCCCAGCTCAGGCACCCCACCAGAGAGCCAAAGGGCACCTCAGCAGAGGAGCTGTGGCTAAGCCAAACTGGCACTCAGGCATCCACGAGCGTCAGCCCATCGTGCAGGGCGCGTTTCCACATGTAATAGGTGGAACGGGCTGTGAGCGGGAAACGGGCACTGAACTCCTTGTAGGTGGGGAAGGTCTTGGACTCGAAGCGCTGCTGCAGGAACAGCTTGGCCTGTGCCTTGAACTGGGCAGTGGCGATCACATCCATCACAAACATCCGGCTGTTGGCTCTCTCTGACATGGCATAGCCCGAAATGGTGCTGTGGTACGGCATGGCTGGTGCTGGCTTATCTAGGTGCTTGGTGGCTACCTCCATGTGGCACTGAGGCTTGAGGCCTGGGTCTGCTCTCAGAGGTGCCTGGGAAGCCAGCCGGTTCAATGGCTGGCCAGAGCTGGTCCAGGACAGGCGATGCTGCCCGATGGCCCGGCCACTGCCCTTCCAAAACCAGTAGGCTGTGGAGGAGAGAGATGGGTAGCGCAGGCGGTACTTGCAGAACGGCAGCCGCCATTGCTGGACCTGCCTCCTGGCCACATCTCGCAGCTGCTTCCGCCAGCACAGAGAGGGCTTGAGCTGCAGGAGACTCCTGGGTGCTGGCCGGTCTCCATTCAGCCTCTTCCTAACAGGCACACTGCTTGGCTTCAACTGCAGGAATGGCTTTCCTATTGCTAGAGGCTTCTGATTACCCAAGGGAGACTGGGGGGGTTTGAAGTTGGGGTTCTCCTTGATTGCTTTTCTTCGCCAGTTGTAGTAAGTGGACCTGGAGATGCCAGGGAAACTGCGCTTGAAGCACCTGTAAGGCACTAGAGTGTTCATGGAAATGCATTTCTCGAGGTAGGATTTGGCTCCTTGCATGAAGATTCCTGCTTGGATAGGGTCTAAGGAAGGACTCGGGGATCTGAAGCTCCCCCGTGAATTTGCTGGCTCATCCACATCAGCCTTTTTTGGGACATCCCTGTGAAGCTCCTGCAACCCATGGGCTTCAGCCAGAGCAGAGGCATCACCATTGACCATGCTCTGCATCTCATGCTTCCAGGCATAATACGTGGATCGGGAGATTTCCGGAAACATTTGCCGGAAGTGCTGGAGGGGGATTATATTGCCCTCCTGAAAGCAGGACTGGAGGAAGTGTTTAGCTGCAAACCTGGCAGCTGCTTTCTGCCGGTGTTCACGAGACTGGCGCTTCCAGCGGTAGAAGGTGCTCTTGGTAATGCTGTACCGGTCACGCAGGTTGGAGTAGGTCAGCTGGGGGTCACTGTTCAGCAGCTCAAGGGTCTTCATGGGCTGGACAGGTGGCTCTGGTGAAGGCATTGTGGGTTCTAGCTCCTCCAGGCCAACCACGGCCACAAAGTACTGCGCTTTGAAGGCCTGTCGGGAGAGCTGCTGCCCTGACCACATGATATGGAGTGTGGAGGTTCGTGGACCACACTTCCTGGGCCGGATGAGCCGGTTGAAATAGGGCCGAATCTTCAAGTTGCTCATGGGGTAGATGGAGTAGATGTTACACTGCAGTACTGAGGCAAGAGCATAGACATGCCACATGTTGGCAAAGGTGCCAGGAAAACAGGTAGCTTTGATATCAGCATCGAAGATGGCCTCCAGGATAGCCATGGGGAGGCTGGTCATCTCTGGGGTCTCCTCAGTGCAGAGGGAGTAACGGGCAGCCTGCAGCATCACCTTGGAGTCTATCATGCCATTCAAGTAGTACTGCTTATGGAGCAGCATCTCCACCACCGTACGCACCTGCAGCTCCAGGCTGAGGCTGGGGTTGCCCCAGAGCAGCACGCTGGCAGCCTCAAAGAGGCGGTTGCCCTCACCTTTGCAAACCAGAGGCAGCATGTTACTTGGGGCATCCTCAGGATAGAGGCTCCTGGCTACCCGGTCAACCTCCAGCTCCTCTTGGAACTGCCTCCCACAATAGCCAGGCAGGGAAAAAGATGACAGGGTCCTCTCCGCCTCCAACGCGGCACTGGTGAGACCCTCCAGACCAAAGCATTCGGTGGCTTCCTGCAGCTCCTGCAGCACAGACTGCACCAGCTGGTTCCGCTGGATCATCCTGAAGGATGGAGAAAAGAAAGAAGTCACTGGAGATGAAGGCAGAGCACGCTCCAGACTGCCAGGAGCCTGGCCTCCAGGTCCAGCTCTTACCCAAAGGACAGGATAGGGGAAAAGTGTAGAGGAAAGGCCACTGCTCACCCCTCCATCCACACTCACGAGGACAAAGTAAGAAGCCCAGGTCCCCACAGGCAGACCTGGGACAGGGACATGGGCTCAGCTTGCTCTCCAGTGACCTCCTGTGGGCAGTACACATGGCACACAGCCTCCAGAGACACTTGTCTAGGTGAAACTAAGGAGTGACTGCATCCATCGGGGTGGGAAGCCAGGTCACCTCCTACCCCTGCACGCCTGGCTTTGCACCCAGCCTCACCCCTACACCCATCTCTCCCACCAGTAGCTCCATCCTTTTCATTTTACCACCCTGCTACCAGCACCCAGAGAGAAGAGAGCCTCAAAGAGGACACGTTTCCCATCTCAGCAGGAAGGGACCTGTGACAGAGCAACACTGTGTGGGGGTGTGAAGGGACCTGGCTCAAGGTGTTCAAGCCCAACAGAAGAAAGGGCATGGAGCTTGCCCCCTCCCTCAGAACAGGGCACTGCAGCCGCCCCCATTACATGCACTGAAAACTGCTGTCACAGAACCTGGGATGGGAGGAAGGAACGGAGCCAGCCCAAGCCACGGTTACTGCTGCCTGAGCTGACACTAGATGTCACTTGCTGCTCAGCAGACACACACCACCAGTCAAGGAGAAGCCGCAAAAGGAGGGTTTCTCCAAGCAGAGCTACCAGCTGGGAGGCAATCCAGAAGTGCAGATGCAGCATGAGCACTGGGTGGGTAGTTCCAAGGCTGTATGGAGCCCTCTTCCATGCCCATCCCAGTTCTGGGTTCCCTCCCTCCGTATGCCAGTTCCCATTCAGGCAATCCAAAGGGTTAAATCTGCATCCCCAGAGTTTGTCAGTTTTTTTGAGACCTATGTGGCTCTGCCCACACCGCTCCAGGAGCTTTCATGACAACTGCATAGCCCTTACGCCGAGGATCTATCAGTGCAACCCTCTTCAGCCTCTCACCCCAGCCTCTCCCTCTTGAACCAGTTTTCTCCCAGGGACTACAACACTTCACTCAACTCGGGAACCCAATCTCTTCCCTTTTCCCCTAAGGCTCATTCATACGCCACCCTCAACATGTAGGGCATCAATTTGCAGTCTACCGAGTTCACATCCCAGCCAGAGCCCACTTTCTCACAGCACTCCACAGGTATCACTGCGCACTCACAGCTCTGCGAGGAGAAGGTGAAACAGCACAGCCAGGTAGGAAAAGCAGCAGCTCTGCAGCGAAGCAGACGTCCAGCCTGACCTCTCCCAGTTCTCAGTCCTGCTGAGAATAGCACCTACAGCCCCCGGCCATGACCAAACAGCAAATGAAATGAGGTGCCACAGAATCACACGGCCGCATGCAGGCTACTTCACCGCAGGGAGCCTCCATGCTGTGGCTGCCCCTTGCCTTTAATCAGGCCACAGCTAGTCAGCCACCAAATCGACTCCCTTCCCCTGCTCCAAACTCCTCCACGGTCTCCTGCATGTCTGAGGCCAGGGCCTCTTACAGCTGTTCCCACAGCTGTGGAGCATCAGGTATCAGAGACGACAAACACAGGAGAACGCACACAGCTGTGAAGCAGGGGAAATAAACTTGTCCTGAAATCCTGGTCTGAGTAAGCATGGGGTCATCAGTTCTGTGTTGCTGTTCTCCTGGAAGTTCATAGAATCTTATAGAAATTTTGACTAAGCCGGTGGTGAACAACATGTGCTTGAGAAGTTGAAGCAAAGGCATCCCTTAGGAGAGCTGCAGGGCTGGCAGAGCCCAAGTCCTCCTTCTCCCTGGCCTGCCAAACCATTCCAGGGCTGGCCACGCACCCCTGCAGCAGCCACTGCCTCCCCTTTCAGCCCCCGCAGCCCAGCTGAGCACTCACCCCCCAGCAGAGCCAGGAAAGGCAAGACAAACTTCTCCTGTGGAGGGGGTGAGGAGCTGACACAGGCTAGGGAGCATCAGCAACAACCGTGGTCTTTATGGCCTGGTGGGCATTTCCCACTTCCTTATAGCTTGGGGGGAGAGGGAGAGCTGGAGACATAGGATTTAATTCTTTCCTTCAGCGTTAACCCCACAGCCTCAATGTCACTGCCAGCTCCTGCTGCCCAGAACAACAGGACCTCGAAAGCAATCCCAAGGCAAAACCCACAGCTAAAGCAGCACAGATGAGCTCCTGGGGCAGGAGGGAGAAGGGCTCAGGTAAGCCAGAAGCAGAAGCCAGCCAAGCTGGGGGGCTTAAGTTCCTCATCCGATCAAGCCCAGCAGCTCTTAACACAGAGGACCTGCTGCAAAGGGAACATTTTTCCCCACACACCCCCAGCGAAGCCAGCTGAACACGACAGACAAGTGCTCCCTAAACCGCCTCCGAACAAGGAGTCGACCAAGGGAGTTTTTCCCCACTGATAAAGGAGGCTTTACCCAACCTGGCCGCTTTTGCATTGTAACAGATAAGCAAGCACTTGCAGATCACGTTCCCTCACCTAAACTGATGGGCTGGTGGCATCCAGTAGTGCAAGTTCCCCGAGCCAGCTCCAAAAACGCTCCCGCCAGCAGGAATCCAGGACTGCCTGGCTGCTCAAGAACACCAGCACCTTGCAGGAGCAGGGGTGTCCATGCTCCCCAGCTGGGTTAAATGGCTCAACTCCCAGCCCCAGCTGCAGGCTCAGGCCATCCTGGCCTTAAAGGCTCTCATTTGAGAGGAAAAGGTTTAAACCCCTGCAACCACACAACAGAAGCACCAAAGCGGTAATTACGCTCAAGGAACCATCCAGGCTAGAAATACCACACTAGAAAACCCGGGGGAGGGTTCTGGTGGGCGAGCAGCACTGGCAGCAGGAGAAGCCTCCTCCATCTGCCAACACCCGCATCTCCACCGAAGCCAGTAAACGGGGCAGGACTCCCCTGGAGAGAGCAAAGCCGCGGACCCGCCTTTAACCTAGGCCGAAGCGCCGCAGCTCAGCCTGGCTTCGGGGGCACCGACCGCTCCAGGGCGAGCAGCCTGACAGCCGCCTCCCGCCCCGTCCACCCGTGAGCGCCCACCCGCGCCGCCCCCACGGCCGCTCACGCCTCTCCCGACAGGCGGCTCCTTGCGGCCACCCTCCGGACGGGGACAGCCCTGCGCCCCGGTGGGACCACGGGCGGCCGCTCCCCTCGGCCCGGCAGACAAAGGGACGAACAGCCCCGGGGCAAGGGAGAGGTGGCCGGTGCCCGGGCAGCCACCCAGGGCAGGGCAGGGCGCGACGGGGCTCCCGGTCGCCCGGGGGGGGAAGGTGCCCGCCGCGGCGGGGCAGCCCGCGGGGTCAGGGTTAGGGAGGGACGGCAGGGAGCCGCGGCCCCGACGGCGCCGCTCCGCACTCACCTGGCTCCGCGGGTCGGGTCGCGCCCCGCCCGGCCCCTGGGCCGCCCCCGCACCTTTAAGGGCGGCGGCAGGAAGCGGCGCGGACCCGCTGCCGCCGCCGCCGCCCCGGTGCCAGCCCCGCAGTGACCCCCGGGAGCAGGGCGGCAGCGTGCGGCGCCGGGCCGGGCCGAGCCGGGCCGGGCCGCCCCTCCCCGCCTGCCCCCGCTCTCCCCTCCCCCGCCAGGAAGCGGGCCATCCCCGCGGCCCCGGCCCAGATGAAAGCGGAGCGGGCCGGGGGTCACTTCCAAAGCTAAAGTGATAATGGCCATTGTCCCGCCGCCGCCGCGCTTAAAGGGCCCGCCGCCTCCCGGTGCTCCCCGGCACCCTGCCGCCCCACAGCATCCTCCTGCCCCGCACCCCCGCGGCGGGCGACGGAGCCCACTGGGGGGTGCGGGGTGGGAGCTGGGTGCCTGCGTGGGGCAACCCCTCGTGTCCCACGGGGAGCAGGCAGGTCCCGAGTGGGTGTCACTGTGGCCCGTGGGGTTGGTGCTGCCTGTGTGCTGTCTGTGCCTCTCCCCACTCGCCCCTGCCAAGGCCGTGGTCCTTCCTCCACGCTGCTAGCGAGGAGGTCGGTACCCTTTCCTCTCCCCTCCCTAAGCGGTGCACATCCTCCCCCTGGCAAGGAAATGCTGGTGAGACCCCCGAGCTCATAGGGTTGACAAAGCTCAGCTGTGCTGCCCTTCAAAACCTTCTCATCTGCAGGAAGCACCCAAATGACGGCAGCCTTTTCCCTGCCCTCGGCTCCGGGCAGCCTCCTGCCCAGGCTTGCATCTGCCTGCCTGCCTGCCCAGCCATGCCTGGGCCCTCGGTAGAGCAGCCTTCCTCCCTGCTATCTCTGCTCCCGCTGCCTCCCCAGCCTAATCTCAGGGCTGAGGTCTTCCTCTTGAGCTCCCAGTAGCACAATGGGTTCATCCCGTTCCTCGGGACATCACGTGTGGCTGTGCAAACAGCCTGCACGTCAGGCACCTCGCTCCAGCATCGCTGAGCCACCAACGCCAGCACCACCCCATGTCCTCTTCACAAGCCCAGAGTCCCTAGAGCTTCCTTCAGGACCTGCCTCATCTCAATCTACACCACCCCAAAACAGGTCCTTGAGGAGCATAGCTGCTCTTGGGTATGAGGGCTGGGTGCGTTTTAACGAGGGAGGGCACAGCTTGGACAACAGGGAAGAGTTTGGCTCTTCACCAACTGGTCTTGGTGCTCCATGTCCCCTGGTTTGATGATGCAGACAGCATCTGGTTTCCTCTCCCCAGCCTACCCTCTGGGACCAGCCCGAGCCCCACCACAACCCCCTCACACAGTGAGGGACACAAAATAACTCCTGATGTCAGACATGGCAAGGGCTTCCTTCCCTGCTTCCCACCACCTGTGGGGAACTTCAGAGCAGTCACTCATTTCTGCTGCAGCATTTGGCAAGGAGAGGGTAGGAGGGCTCGTGGAGACACCATGTATGGGATTCTTGTGCAATTTGGGCAGAAAACTAAACATGGACGTTTCAAACAGGGGAAATGTGCCCAGCTCCCTCTCCTGCTGCCCCCCCTTCCGCAGTAGTCCGGGAGCAAGCATCGCAGCACACATCAAGGCACACCTTTGCTACCCTGTGTACTACCACCCCCAGAAGCACATACCCCAGAGCACTTTTTGCCCCTTCTCTTGGCTCACATTTGAGCCCAGGAGCACAGGGGGAGGCTGGGCCAGGGGGTTTGACAGGAGGAATGGGGCTCCCTGGAAGCTGTGGACTGGCTGCTTCTAAGTCTTCCCAGCCTCAGCCAGGAGCCAACACTCCAGCTGACACCAAACCTTGGCCTTCATTGCTCACAGGAGTCACTCTTACTGGACACAGAAAAGCTACAGTGCAAGGAAATGAGACCTAAACCATCCCCTGGTGAGCTTTATTTTCCTCCCTCAGGCAGTCTTCATATCTCCAAAGGCAGCTCCACTCTTGCTATCAACCTGGCCAGTCCTGGATCTTTTTCCCAGCAGGCTGGTGTTCATATCCTCAGCTGCTGAGCTCCCTTTCTCATCCTTCCTCCTTTTAACTTCTTTGGTTGCAAATGCAAAGCGGTGCTCACAGAGCAGTGAGACACTGGTAAATGCCGGAGTCAGCAGGGTCAGTGATTAACATAGGAGCTGGAAAACACACAAAGAGACAGCCTGGGCAGTTCTGTTATGCAGATGACTGCACACACCGGCTTCCAGCATATAAACAAGTAGTTAGCATTTTTCTGTTCCTTGGAGGAGTTCGCTGGGGGACCAGAGTGCTCCCTGATTTACTGCAGGATGCTTCAGCGTGACAGTAGGCCATGGAGACCTTTGCAGTTTAGCTCTGCCTGCCAGAAGCTTTTCTGCCTGTTGTGCTTTAACCTGCCTGCTGCAGCCCATCTGCTCTCAGTAGAATCCCAAAGCAAAAGCGCAGAGATGTCCAGCTGTACGTGGGTCTCAGGGCTCCGTGTTTCCAGCCATGCTGGAAGGCAGGTTTTACTGCTCCAGGATTGGGCACAGAGTCTTCTCCCAGGTCAAGAGCAACCTGCTCGTTCAGCAGATAAAATTCTCATTGGTTTGAATTTGATGAGGAAGAGGGTCCCAAGGACTTGGTGCTTGGTTCTTGTGTAATGTAGGGTTTCCTCTGGCTCTGTCACTGCAATGTGACAATCCCGACCATGCCACACATGGGGACAAGATTCAAACACTCGGTTATCCCCCCCTTCAGGAGTGGAGGGAGTCAGAGTACCCTACCCACTGCAGCACTGTCCATCGGTGGACCAGAGGAGACCATTCAAATAGGATGGGGTATGGCTGAAACACCTGGGGCATCCAAATGCCATTTAGGACAGGTCAGACTGTGGACCAGTTGCCAAAGCCACATCTGGAATTGGAACAGGTTGACCTAAATTGGCTAAATTGACATGTCCATCCCTTAAAAGCCATTGCTGGTGCCCCGGCATCTTTCTCCCTCCAGACAACTTCAGAGTCAGAATCTTTCTTCTGGGAAGTTGGGGAAGCTGGGACTAATGAGGGGCTGGTAAGACTGAGATCATGGGGGCGTCCAGGAGGGTCCTAAGTGTCTATTGTCTTGGTTGGATTTCTCCCCTGTGCCTGGCATTGCTCCAGGAGGAAAGAGCAGAGCTTGCAGCCTGAGATAGCAACAGAAATGGGGTTGTTGCAGCTGCAGTCTGCCCACTAGTTTTAGGGGCAAGGGTGGGCAAGTGGTTGTGGTGTAACTATTCCCATCGGGGACCTGGAAAACATGGAGTCCACCCCAATTTTTGTAGTAACTCCTTCAAGCTGAATGACAGAAGTTCTGTTTGGAGGTTTACATTGTCTGGTACTTCTCATTCCCAGCCCTGAAACCACCTCTGAACCCATTGCTTTGCTCCTGTGCTGGAGCCCATAAAGGGATGCTCAGATAGACAGACTGCTGGGCTCTGTGGAGAGGTCCTGTGAGGCACCCTCACATCTCTGCACGCCCCGGGATGATGCTGGGTGCCAGCAGACAGATGATTACAATTCTGTTCAGTTCTGCTCACATCATACCGAAAGGGAGAGTGACAAACTATAGGGAGTTTTCAGCCAGGAGAAACGGTGCTGGAGTGATTGAATTATAGGAGACGATGCGAGGAGCAAAATCTATTTAGTGGTGCTGAAGTGAGAACTGGTGGGCAGGGACAGCTGAGTGTGTCAACCACAGAGGGTGAGAGCAGTTAACAGAGGTGACTTCAGCTGTGTGACCGAGGACAGAGGGACAGCACAGAGGGCAGAAGAATGTGGCCTGAACTTAAGAACAGCTCGGTGGCAAGGGCCAGCCAAGAGTTTTATCTCCCCAAGTGAAGCAGGGAGCTGGCCTGGGCGCGAGGTCCCATCTTAGACAAGAGCCTGGAGGCCTCTAAGGCTCTCCCACAGCCTGTCACCCTCTTCCTCTTCAGTGTCTCAGAGCTTGGGGTCGTTCCCCTTCCTCCAGCACCCCTCAGTGCTACCTCCTTCCCATCCCATAGAGAACTTCTGGGGTCCTCATTTCTGTACTCCTCTCTCTGACTCCCTCCTTGTGGGACCAGGGGACCTCAGTTCTGTCCCCTGAGAGTCACCCAGAGCACCCTGTCCCTCTCCTAATGGTGGCTGCTTCCCAGTTCACCTTCTGGGTGATGTTCAGGGCTGACCAGGAGTGCACGGGAGAACCTGTCCCCTGCCCTGGAGTAGCAGACGCCTGACAGTAGGTCCCATCTCTAATTCTCCTGTGCTTCGCTCAGGGCTGTTTTCTCTTCTGGCTTCTGATCAGCTGGGCTCCCTTTTCCTTCCCGCTCTGTGAGACGGAAGGGAAGGTTTGAACTTGATGCTGGTGCTGTGCCCTTGCTCCCCAAGGCCCCCGGGCACACGGGAGGGAATCCAGCATGAAGCACCAAGCGCAGTACCACAGCGCTGGGCGAGAACCAGGAGTCTTGGCCACATCCTGGGGTCCCAGCCATGGGTGGGAGGCGTGGGGAAGAGCTGGGAACTGCAGGAGATTCAAAGTCAAGATCAAAGCGTTTCCCTCTGAAGCCCTAACACTCTCCCTCCCTCCCTCCCACTTGCACATAAAAGCACTCTGCCCTCAGCAGGCTCTCTGCTGGGGAGGGTGGGTGGAGGAGGGGGCTGCTTTCCCCCTCGCTTTTCCTGTGTCACAAATAACTCTTCCCAGAGGTGAAATGGTGAAAATCCTTCCACCCCTCCTCCCCCATGCCTACTTCTTGCCCACATCCAAAGGGCCTGGAGCCATTTCAATGACTGGGAGTTCATGGCAGACCTGTCCTGCTCCGGGGTGTTACCAGCTGGTGCTGGCACGGGAGAGATGCAGCGAGCAAAGCCTTTGAAGTGTACAGTAGAAAGACACTGTTAGAGGCAAAGCACGGGGAAGGAGGATTGAAAAGAAAGCAGAGCAGTTTGGCCCACAGGAGGGGAAAAGGCTAATTAAGGCACAGAGCGTGGAGGAGGAAAAGGCAGAATCATTAAGGTATCACAGCAGGAGCCGGTGGTGGGGCTCCATGGAGGTTTAAGCCACGCTGAGCCTGGCCTCTGCTGTTCGCTCCCCCTCGGTTCTCCATTCCCACCCTCTGCTTTGGGGTGGCACAGGAGCGTGAGGGACTCTGTCAGTCAGTTCAGGTTGCTGATCCAGCTGAAAGTTAGTTGGTTTAGTTCATTCCCTAGTGCAGACAGAGCTGAAACTCAGGATGGGAGCCTCCATTACCCCTTCCTTACTAATGATCAACGGAGAAGGCTAAAGCTTGCAGGTGATCCCAGACTGAAGAAGCTGCAAGCTCCAGTGAGGACAGGCACATACCGAGAGGCTGGAGATCGGAAACATGGGCAGGAAACTGCAGATTCTATTTTGGAAAGCCCGGGAAGGTGATATTCTTCTGGCAGTGCTTCATTACGCAACATCGCACAAACCCGGCAGCGTTAAGAGAGACCTGGGATGGGAAACCGGAGGGAAAGCTGCAGAGCCAAGGCTGCACTTCTGTGTTCCTTTTGGTGGTCACGGCAGCTGCTGCTTGCTTCAGAGAGCACCCAGGGCCACTTACTCCGCAAAGGCACTGAAAGATGGCTTTGTCTGGATGCTCCCTACATCCCAGCCACAGGCCCGCAGGCAGAGAGGGAGCAGAGGGAAGTGGCAGCCCCTCCAGGGGGCAGTGGGGACCCCCGGGAATCAGGGGCTGGGAAGCCAGGGGTGCAGGAGGGTCTGGACTGGGTCTTTCCCCACAGGTCCCAGGGGGAAAAGGCATGGGACAGCAGGCAGGGGAGGACGGGGGATGGGACGTTTCACACCTAGCAAGCAGGAGCAGATGGGGCTGGGGTTAAACACCACGAGGAATTAACTTGCACTGCCACAGGGAGCACAGGACTTTGCAAGCCATGGCCGGCTCTCCCTTCCCTGGGTCCAGGGCAGGCTGTTTAGTGATGGGTCAGCAATGCGGAGGGGGATTCTCTTGGGTCTGTAGCTAGCCAGGGAGCAGAGATATGGCCCTGCAGTGTAAACAGAGCCATACAACCCTGCTCAACTTGTGATTCCCCAGTCCTTTCCCAAGCCCTGCCCCCAGGCACACTCTGAAATGGCCATGGTGTTTGCTGGGGGAGAAACGTGAGAAGTAGAGCCAGGGTGCTGTAAAAGATGTAAATGTTTCGGTGCTGAGAGCAGCTCGGAGTGTCTAGGGCACAGCATCAGTGGGGGGATGGAGAGACACCGAAAAGGCACTTCTCTTTTGTTCGTGATCTTGGCTGCTTTAGGAGGGGTCCCTGGAAAAATCCTGGAGCTGATTCACTAAAGGGAGCTCACAGCATGTGCTTTATCAGGTGGTGGACATGGGGTGACAGGGACAGGACAAAGGGCAGGGAGGGCAGTAGGAGGAAGGATTTGGGATAGACAGTTGTGGTCATCTCATCTCTGTCCCCTGTCCCCTGGCTCCTTTGGTGCCAGGAAGCCATTTCATCAGCAGGGGAGGGAAGGGGAGGAATATCCCCCCACCACAAGGTGGGCGAGGGAGCAAAAGAGTCAGTAACCTTTGACAAGGTGACACACACAATTGCCACAGCTGCAGTACTGCACTGTAAGAGGATGTGACTGCCTAGGAGCTACCGTCACCCAGGTCTGATGCAACAGCTGAAAAAAAAACCCGATCCTTTTAACATAAAAATTAGTCATCACTAAGGTCAGGTTTTCAGAGGGCTGATCTCTGCCCTCTGGAGCTTAACCTTTAGGTATGACTGATAGCATTGTGAATTCCAGCAGTAAAAGAGCCGAGAGAAGGGAGATGAGGGCAAGGAGAAAGGGACACCACTTAGGGACAGGGCCATTTGCTGACGAAACAGACTGATGTCCCTTCTTTCATTCCTTGAATGTATATACTCTGATTTTGTGTTTTGAAGTGCCTGGACCCATGAGCAGGTAGCAGCAGAGCAATGACAGGGGAGACAAGGCTGAGGGAGAAGAAAGAGAGCACTGGGAGGTGTGGAACTGGCAGGAAAACAAAGGTACTTGGTGTATGGGAAGGGGGAGCCATGGGGTATGTGCAGAAGCCCAAAGACTCTACAGAAGCAGCAGCATAAACATGATGGTAGGTGTGGAAGGTTCTTGAGGAAGGAAAGGACTCCAGCTTGTGGGATCCCTCACTTCTTATCATCAGACTGATCCAGAAACTTGTGCTGAAACATTTCATAACGCAGAATTCGGGTGACTATCCAAACCTGGGGGAAAAATAAAAAAAGTTGTTTCCTGTCTTAAACTTGAGACGACTGAGAAGGCAGAGAGGGTCAGCTCACTGACACAGCCCAGTGCTGCCTTCTTGAAGTTCCTCCCTTCGCCCTGCCTGGGGTTTCGCTCTGCCCCGCTCCCTTTCCTGCAGGGCAGCGGCGAGCACATGCTGCCAGTCACCATCACGCTGGGGACCATGGCCTTATCCC
>KZ506322.1:168126-216467 GCA_002844005.1 Limosa lapponica baueri | reverse complement strand
GGGTTCTGAGTGGCATACAAACACTTGAAGTTCCTAGCAGGGCATTTCAGTTGATGTTTATGTGTTATCATTACATGTTGCTTAATAGCTCGTAAAAAGCAATATCCTGCCATGAGTCTATAGCATAACTTAAATTATAATTTTATGGGAACAATTACAGTCTGAGGAGAAGGAGAAAATGATGACTGTAGGGTCAGTCAGGGTGAGAGCTGCCCTGAAATTACAGCCATTGCTGTTCCAAGACTGCAAAAGAGTTGAGAGATGAATGTCCTTCTGGTTATATCTGCACTGGTGGCTAAGCTGGAGTCCAGCTTTGCTTTTCATTCTGGACTCCAGCATTCACAGTCATGGCCTTTCCACCTGGGCTTAACGCATCAGACTGAAGCCCTCATCCATGTGTGCTGAACAGATGAGGTACCAAGGGAGTAAATATGCTGAAATCCTTTCTACTTACCCCAAGTGCAACTCCTGCTCAGCAATGAGATGGATGGGACTTGAGCTTCTGCTGGTCCATGGAAATTTTCTCCTATGGGGGAATAGGAGTCACAGCTGCAGGTCCCTCCCAGGCAGGGCTGTTCACCTGCGCCCTGTCTGAAGTTCAGACAGTGAAAACAGCCTGACTTATACACTGTTAGGGAGTTAGTACTGGTTCTTGCCTCTGGGCTTTAACAGTGTCAATGACTTTTTGTGTTGAGCAGGGACCAGCGTATCAGCCAGGATGTGGAGAGGTTCTGCAGGCAGCTCAGCTCCATGGCCAGCAAGATCATCATCTCGCCCTTCACGCTGGCCTACTACACATACCAGTGCTTCCACAGGTAAAGACCCATCCCAGCCCTGCTTTCATGCCTCTTTCCTATACTTGTTTTTGGAGCCTGGCACCCACGTTACAGCTCCCTAGGTGGATGCTTGTACATGTGGGTGAGTGGTCTCTGCACTCCAAAGGGAATTCTGCCTTGGCGGTGCTGGAGTGTGTAGTGCTGGCCCCCAAACCTCTGTGAAAGCCAAGAGAGGTGACAGCTGAGGGCTCTGACTGCTTAAGCCCGAGGGTGATGTGGTGTCCTTTCGCTTGGATTATTAGCTGACCTCTCTTTCTCCTTCTCTGTAGCACAGGCTGGCTAGGCCCAGTGAGCATCTTTGGATATTTCATCATTGGGACGATCGTGAACAAGGTATTGATGAGCCCAATTGTGTCTAAACTTGTGCAGCAGGAAAAACTGGAGGGAGATTTCAGGTGAGTCCCAGCAGAGCAGCGTTTTCACTGCCTCTTGGCAGCTCCTGTGAAAGCTGCATTTTTGTCCCCATTCAGTGCTATGTAGGCAGCTACTTCTTTTGTCTGTGACTTTCCCCACACTCAGAGAAACCTACCTGTGTGGTGCTGCTCCAGAGTCTGCGTGCTGAGCCCCCGCCACCCCTTTCACTGCTCTGTGTCGTGTCAGGCAGTGCCCTTGGTTCAGTCTCCAGGCTGCTTGCCTGGTCATTGCTGGTGCTGGTGCCTCTGCTAAGGCATTGCATGTGTAGAAGAAAACTGCACATGAAACTTCCTTGGGTGCAGATGCAAGGTCAGTGAACTGCATCTACTGACAGAAATCAGGTTTTTGCTTCACCCCCACCTTCATGAAGTGTCCAAAACAGCACAGTCTTTCCGTATGCTCTGGAACTCGTCTCCTCCCCTGCCCTGCAGGGTTGGCTGGGTATGTGGCAGGTGCTTTGCAGCTTTCCCTGGGGCTCAGGGCATTCAGAGACAGCAGCAGAACCTGCTGTGGCGCAGGGAGCCTGGACCAGGGCAGTTGGTTGTGGTGATTCTGTATGGTGGAGAAGTTGGGCTAGCAAACGGGAGACCAAAGGGCTGAGATGATGTGCGCAGAGAGCAGGATACCAAACAAATATGCCACTGAGCTGGCCCAGAATGTGGCCAGCTTAGACCTTGTGCTAAGCCTTGATCTCTGGTGCCCTTTTGAGCCTGTTGAGCATTTCTGTCAAGAAATGCCTCAGGTCAGCGCTCTGGCCCATGCAAGACAAGTTTCCTCAAGCAAGGATGTTGGCTATATAGTTCACTGGGCATTTGTGCACAATCCTGATGATGTTTTTTTTGGTTGGCCAGGTTCAAACACATGCAGATTCGTGTCAATGCGGAACCAGCTGCTTTCTACAGGTTAGTAGCCTTCATTTCTTTATGTCCTCATAAGGATCCTCCCAGCTCAGGGCACCCTTGTTTTGTTCACGTATCCCAGAGGAGTCCAAGTCCTTTTGCTGCAGCCAGAGCTTTCTGTCTCCTCCATCCCGCTGCAGTGTCATACAGCCCTGACACTCCATTCTCCTTTGCATTCTGCACATCTTCTGCAGAAATACTCCGCAGCAGATGGAGACAACTCTTTTTTCTCTGCCTCCCTTCTAACATCCCCAGAGGCCTGATACAGATTCAGTGCTGGCTTAGAGCCCATTGCTGATGTTTTGCCAGGTCCTTACCTGGAAGATTGCTCGAGGTCTCATTACATCTTGTCAGGATGTTCCCCTGGGGACTTGTTACAGGTTGTTTCTGGCCCCATCCCACTGCTGCTAACCTGCATATCTTCTGTGGCTATACTAACTGTTGCCTGGTCTCCTTACCTCTGCTTGCGCCTCTAGGTGGGTCTGTGCCCTCACCCTGCCAACACCGTACTGCTACTCTCCGAATTTGTTCAGTGCCGTTTACTCCAGAGCTGAACACACAGTCAGGGGCATAGCAGCATCTACCCACTTAGTTGGTTGAGTTGCTGCTTGAAGCCTTTAAAGTATTTCACAGAAATGGTTATAACCCAGGAAAAGGACCACAATTTTACTGTGACTTGTGCTGGGGTGCCTGGTCGGTGGCAGGAGGTCGTTGCTTCTCTCTTGTCATGTGTCTGCCTTTGCCCTGTGTGTTGTGAAATCACATTTCTTTCAGGAATTTAAGCAAGCAGAAGCTGTCCTGTCTCTGGTCTTCCCTGCCTGTGATCTGTATTTGGCTCCTTCATGCTGTAATGACTGAGCATTTCAAGTGGTGCAGTGCTGTCCCCAAAGTGGTTTGATTAAAAATCACCGATTTCATAAAGATTTATATTGACAGGCACGAAACTTTGATTTAAATAACTGAAATCAATCCTGGTTTGCATTGGCAAGTTTGACTTATTTCTTTGTGGACTGGTTGATTCTTATTGGTTGATGGTAATTTTTCTTAATGGAGGAGATAATCTAACTATGTGCCCTTATTTAAGCTGCAGTACTTTTCCTTGCAATTTTAAAGTGTTTTGTTCTATTGCTAAGTGGAAAATGGAAAGTGAGTTATTATACCAGAAAACAGAGTGTCTTACTTCAATACAGTTCATTAATAGAAAAGCTTTACTTGGTGGGAAACTAGAATTTAATTTAATTGCACAAAACCAGGCAATTTCATGGTATGAATCTTAATTAAAAATAAAGGAATTTTTTAAAAGGTTGCATTCCTAGAATCCTGCAAGAGGAGGAGCATGCAGTGAGTGGCTGGTTTTGGTTGCCAGACTTCTCTACCTTGTAGAAGCTCTTAGATCCTGTCGTCTTGCACCTGCCTAACCATCGTTTTGGTAAAGCAAGAAACAAAACCTGAACACTGTCACCTTTTTACTTCTTTGGCTTCTAAACCTTTGGCAAACTTGCTTTAAAAGTGAACTGTATGGGAGTAAAAGCTGAAAGCTATACAGCAATCTCTCCTCATCTGCAAAAGAAATATCTCTTGTCTCTAGTGTCTTCCTTGCCTTAATTCCTTGTGTGCAAGGCTTTGTCCTTTTCAAATGCTCAGCACCAAAGATTGTAGCTCAATAATTACCTGAGATGGGTTGTAGGGCAGTAATGACAAACTGAATTCTAACTGGAGGCATTTTTGAGAAAGAAAATGTACTTTTCTAAGGACTGAGCATCTTTAGAACTGAGACTCTTCAAAAATCTTAATTTGTATTTTTTTGTGCAGCTCCTGGCCCTATCTGCTGGGCCCCTAGTGACTCCCCCCTGTTGTGTGGACCATGGTGGGAGCGTGGGTGTGTGCTGGGCACAAGCGTGTGTTGGGTGGCAGGGGCAATAGCTGCTGCAGCAGGTGGGAGTCTGGAGCGAGACATGAAGCTGTCTCTGTGTTTTGCCACCTGAGGGCAGCCCAGCCCTTGCGAAGGAGCAGAAGGAGCTGCCACGCTTGCTGAAGGTGGTGGTTTAAAGCCGAGATGTGCCTCCTTGCTACTGACTCAGCCCGGCTGTGGGAGCATCACCGCGAGCTCAGGTGGTGGGTGACCCCCTGATGCCTGTGGAGATACCCCTGGGAAAGGGGGGGCTGCGGGGCTGGGCTCACCCATGCTGTGGGCTGCACTGCTCGGGGCTTGTCTGTGTCCCCCTCTCTGTGGTGGGGAATGGGAAGAGGCAGAGTGGGGCTGCTGGCCGTGCAGGTGGTGTTGGCTTGCTGTCACCTCGCCTCTGCCCTCTCCGTTCTGGCTCCAGCTGTGTAGCAGTGCCATCCCTCTTTTCTAACCAGGCTCTGCTTGGAAAGCATGTGTGACTTTGGCTGTGCGTTGCTCCAGGCTGGGGCCTCGCTGACAGTGTCTGCCCTTGCCTCACCTCCTGTATGCAACAGCAGCATCCATGGGCTCTGGGAGGCATATGCAGGGCTGCTTGTTTCAGCCAGAGTTTCTTGGTGAAGCTCTTCAGGAAGGCGCTATTGGCTGTTCAGTTCCTGCTCAACAAAGAGCTTGTTGCTTGGAGTCTCAGGTGCCAGACCCTTTCCAAGCTTCAGTCCTGAAGCCCGTGCTTTGTCCGCATTGTGGTGCTCCCAGGATATCTGTGGCATGTTGCAATCTTATTTTACAGGGCTGGGCGAGTGGAGCACATGCGCACGGACCGGAGGCTACAGAGGCTGCTGCAGACCCAGAGGGAGCTGATAGGCAAGGAGCTGTGGCTATACAGTGAGTAGGGAGTTTGGGGGGTGAAATGGGGCATGTGGTAGCTCCGTTGCGGTTGCCCACAGGCTTGAGAACCTTACTGCTAGAGCAGCAGTGCTGGATTTTCCTCTCCCACCCCTTGCTGGTGCATGAAAGCCTTGAGGGTGAACAGAGGGTGCCTTCTGCAGTCCTAAAAGGGAATCCTGTTGTGAAAAAGCCTCATAGGTATCAAGGCTGTGGAGGACCCATCTAGGTCAGAGTCAGAGAACACAAGCCCCAAAAGGAGAATCTGTGCTTTTTGTGGGGCAGGTGTTCAATAGCCAGGAAGAGGGCAAAGGGCTTGAGCCTTCGAGGAGGAGAAGACACAGTATATGTGATTGGGAGCTGTGGAAACTTCTTTCCTATAGAGGCTATCCCTTGAGCATAGTCGTTCCCTGAAAATCTCACCTGTCCCATTGTCACTGGGTCCAGATTTGGGCATTAAATGACCACTATCGAGACAGCTTTTCCTCATCACACCAGCCTAGTGAGCTTCTGAGCAACATAAGGGAGGGATAGCCCTGATTTCAGGTGTCTCTGTGGGAGTTTGGGGTCTAAAGTCTTTCTGCCCATTCTGTGCTCCAAGACAGACTTCACAGCCAACCGTCTTGCCCCAGAGCTTCCTTTTTGCCCTCCCTCCTGTTTCTTGTGAGTCAACCAGGCCCCTGAAGAGTAGAAACAAGTAGGTAAAGTGGCTTTTGCCCCATGGTGGTTCCTGAGCTGTGTGTCTGGATGACGTTTCTCTGCTCAGGGCCCCGCCCTAAAGTGCTCTTTGCTTGGCAAATGGATTTCACCCTGGTGCTTGTGCTGTCCTGTGAAATGGGTTCTTCTGCTCAGGCGCACTGGGGAAGGCTGAGGCAAGACCATGGGTCTTCCTCTGACCAGGTTCATGGGCTGCACTTGAGTCTGGCTGGAACAGAGGTTCCCACCCTAACTCACTGTCTTCTCTCAATGTGCTTCTGCCCAGTTGGGATCAACACCTTTGACTACCTGGGCAGCATCCTGAGCTACGTGGTCATTGCTATTCCCATCTTTTCCGGGGTCTATGGTGACCTGAGTCCGACAGAGCTCAGCGCCCTCGTCAGCAAGGTGAGCTAAGGGTGATCTCCCAGACCCCATTGTGGAGGGTGAGCGGTCACTGAAGATGGAGGTTTAGTGTTGGGCTGGTGGCGTTGGGGCTGGATAACCTGCAGCAATTGACCTTCAGGTTAGACTGTCCCTGCCCATGGGGCTTGGAGCCAGCTGGTGTATGATTAACCTGGGGGTGAGAGCTGTCAAGGACACATCTATGTCAGTGTTTCCTAGCTCAGACCTCTGTGTCTAAAACAAAAAGGGAGGTCAGAAAGCTTTTGGCTTTAGCAGTGTGGGTGAAGATTGGGTTCACGCAGTGCTGCAAGTCCAGGTTATGCCCTGGACTGCTGCCCGTGGTGACCCTGGCCACCTGTGAGGCTGAGCTGGCTTGCTTTCACCTTCCTCACTTGACCTGTTCCCAGATACTCAAAACTGGTTTGTGAATAGAGAATGCAGAGCTAAAAATAACTAAATGGGCACTGCAGGTTGAGACACTCTGATCTGAGCCATGTATGGTGCTGGGGCAGGGCTGGTGGCATGGATCGGTCCGACTTAGATGGAGTAAGTGTGCTGGGCCCTGGGCTGGCTGGCAGGCGCTCTGCAAACACCATCCCTGGATGGCAGGAGATGTGTCCTGGCAAAAAATGTGGTACGGAACAGAAAAGCCCATCCAAATATGGTCATCTTCTCCTTCACTCCTACTGCCCTGGGTGACTTCTCCTTCATCTTGCTGGGACTGCTGACATGGCCAAATGTCTGGACTCCTTGGTTGTCTCCTTGCAGCCATGAGGAAGGGACAGTGCCCCAGCGCTGATCCTTGCTCTGACATGTGATTTCTCCCCAGAATGCCTTTGTTTCCATCTACCTCATAGGCTGCTTCAGCCAGCTCATAGATCTCTCCAGCACCGTGACTGATGTAGCTGGCTACACGCACAGGTGAGCTTCTCCACAGGAAAGGGAAGTGCAGGACAAGACCCTGCCCAGGTCTGTGCTAAATAAATAAGAAACAGTTCCTTGCGAGCAAGACAGACAAGCACAGACAAGTGTGGATATTGTGAGGAGGCTGCTGGCATTGTCCCTGGCATTCATGCAACCTCTTGTTTATCTAGGATTGGTGAACTGCAGGAGACCTTGCTGAGCCTTGGTAGGAAAAAAAATGATAACTACTCAGAAGCCAAAGCCAGCTGGGATTTGGACGGGTGAGTCTCCTCTCAGCAACTGGCTGGCTTGGCAGCTTATGTACCAGAGTGTGGGGCTGTCACGGGGTGGAGGTGGCCTTTGGTGTCACAGCCTGTTGCATGCAGTTGACTGGAGCAGGCAGTGCTCACAGTGATTTGTAATTCCCAGGGCACATGGGGCAGGGGTGCTGTCACAGCAGCACAGGAGGTCTAAGGCCTGATCTTTGCCAGTCTCTGTGTGAACGCTTACCCCAGATCTCTCCTCCTTTGTCTTGATGGTGGCCCAGCAGCCGTTCTAGAGAGGACCCAGTGCCAAAGGACACAGCTTTCCTTCTGGAGCGAGTGACACTTTCGGTGCCATCCTCTGGCAAGCTACTCATCAAAGACTTGAGCCTCAGGATCTCACAAGGAAACAGTGTGATGATTATGGGGAACACTGGCACAGGGAAGACATCTCTCCTGAGGGTCCTTGGGGGGCTCTGGGAGAGCACGCGGGGTAAGGACTGCTGCTTGCCGCAGCCTTCTCTTTCTCAACCACAGCTACCCTGAGTTTGGAAGTCGGGGGCAGTGTGGAGTTGTGAGACCAGTGCCACCTTGTGATGGTGAACCTGTCACTGACGCATTGGAGCCACCCATCTCTGTCACATACTCTGCTCTGGCTCTCATTGCTTTGCCCGGTGTGGCAAATATACCTTTTCTGGGATTTGTTGGCTACTTCATGGGGCAGGACTGCACAGGGGGCGGTGGGGAGTTGCTGGCTGGCACTGCAGGCTTGACATGAGCATGTCTCTGTGCAGGGAGCACCAAGATGCTGACCTGCTTTGGCCCCCGGGGAGTGGTGTTCCTGCCGCAGAAGCCCTTCTTCACTGACGGAAGCCTGCGTGAGCAGGTGAGCCCAGGGGCTGCCTCTGCTCTGGCCCCAGCTCTGCTGTGGTCATGCCCTGCCAACCTGTGTGCTGCAGAAAGGCCTGCAAGAGGGAGGATGTTTGTGGCTGCTCCTTCCCTCATGCCTGAGTTCATGCCACTGCTGCTTCATCTCTGACAGACTGTGTCCAGCTCCCTCTGACATGGCTTCTTTTGGTCTGTTAAACAGGTGATCTATCCCCTGAAGGAGATCTATCCAGTTTCAGGTATGTGGAAATTCATTAGAGCAATTAGCCAACCCTGTGGTGTCAGCTCTGTGTCCCATACCCAGTGCAGATTCTCCCCTACCATGCCCTGTCAGGAGACCTCGTCCGTTTCACTTCTGTTGCTCTTTGCTTTTCCCTGGAAGATTCACCTTAATGTAACTTGAGGTCAGCTCCGTGTCCCAGGACCTTGCATGCTGTCGAGGTTGGGCTACATGGATCCTTTCTCTCCCCTGCCCTCTTCCTAAGCCAGATCACACGTGGTCCCCTGCAGCTTGCAGATGTCCAGGTTTAAGTTTCTCTCTGAGTGAAGCAGTGTTAGGTGCTGCTTTCAAACACTTGGGAGTCACAGCCTTGCAGAGAGTAACTGCAGCCATCAGCTACTGTTGTGGCTCTTCAGCAGCTTCAGAGAGGTCCATGGCAGATGCACAGCTGCTCAAGTGTATCTTCTGCTCCACAGCTGGTTCACCCTGAGGTTTTCCCCATCCCACATAAGATCCTTTCACTGCCTGTTACCCAAGTCCCGCTCCCATGACTCCACCACCTGCAGTGGACAGTCAGCCATGAGAGAGCAGTTGGTGGGCAGGGCCTTGGCAACTGAAGCCTGGATCCTTGTGTTCTGGCTGTGTCTGTCTGACCATGAACTGAGCCAAGTCCCAGGTGTATCTATGGAGCCCAGCTGCCTCCTGGCATGCTGCTCTCTGTGCCAAAGCTCAGGGCTTGATGTAGTTAAATAGTCAAGTCATTTACACCGAACCTCAGGAGATCCTCCAAACCTTCCCTCCAGCCCCACCGACGACTCCTTGCAGCTGTGGCCTCAGCACACATTGCCTCTGCTTATGTTCTATTGCTTTCTCCCCTAGGGTCTGCGGATGACGAGAGAATTGTGCGATTCCTGGAGCTGGCTGGGCTGGTGAGTCCCCCGTGGTACTGCTGCCTTCTTTCCTGGTGCTGCCAGCGAGGGAAGAAGGGATGAGGTTTTGAGGCAGCACAGCGTGACCGTGTGCTGGACACATGCAGGGACATTGTCTGCAGCTGGGACAGGCCTGTCCATGGGACAGGCAGAGGAGGAAGGATACAGAGCAGCTACAGCTCAGTCGGGAAAAGAGAGAGTAGCAGGGAGCGGGTGGTTCTGCTCAGGGCTGGGGGCTGCATTCACAAGTCTGCTGTGCTCTCTGCAGACTGATTTGCTGGCGAGGGCTGGAGGACTGGACGAGCAGGTGGACTGGAACTGGTAAGGGAGCTCACCGTCTGCAGCGAACACTTCTAAGCAGATGCACATTGCCGCTGGACTGATGAACACCCGTGTCCCGCTGTGTCCTGTGGGAGGTGGGCAGCCTACAGGGGCACAGCCTTCATGCCCCAAGCATCAATGCCAACAAGCACCAGCGCCATGCTGCTCTGCAGGCAGCTGCCTGTGCCCATGGGTGCAGAGCCAGTCCCAGCGTGGAGGGGGGTATGGGGGACACATAGGGACAGTTGCTGGGGTCTCTGATATCAGCAACCGTAAGCTCTTCAGCAAACAAGCTCTTTTTGTTGAGGGAGATTTTGAATCTCGACCCTGCTGCAGGTATGACATCCTGTCCCCAGGGGAGATGCAGAGGCTCTCGTTTGCACGGCTCTTCTACCTCCAGCCAAAATACGCAGGTGAGCGAGTGACTGTGAAATTAAAAAGGGGAGAAAAAAAGAAAGAAAAGGCAGGGCCTTTGGTGTAAAGAGAAGCTGGTACAGAGACAGCTCATGAAATCTCTTCTTTGCTAGGAATATGCTTCATCTTGGCTGTTGTTTTAGCAGCATAGCATGCAGAGGAATTCAGTGGTGAAAATATTTCATTATCTGTGTGGAGGGTGGTAAATCAAGAGGCTGTATATAATACATTCTTTTCTTAGGGAACTAGTGATTAATGCTCTTGGTCCTTGTCCGATGGCACCTGAAGAAGCCCCCTCTCAGCATGCTCACCAGTCATCACATAAAGAAGCATGCACGCTAGGGAGCGTAGGGTCAGCTGCTGTATCTGAAGCTCGTGAACCTCTGTAGGGTTGTGGAAGCAATGTGGGAAATTCAGCTGTAATGCAGCAAGAGAAAACAAGGAGAAACATTCCTGAAAGGTCACAGAAGCAGCTCCCATTAGCAGATGGGGCTAATTCCTTTGCCTTAGATTGCTAGTGACTGCTGGGGGAGCTGTTGGAGGACTTGTCATGAGGGACAGGGCGGGTGTCCCTGAACAGAGCCAGTGTCAGTAGCATGTAGTCACAGGTAAGTATCTCTCTTTCACCCTGAAGCTTGTGGCACGGCTCAGTGCTGTCTGGGCAGAAGGAACCTGTGGATTGCGAACTAAAAGCTGTAGAGATGGTGTAAATCAAATTGAATTTATCTGCTACAGATCTGTAGTATTTACCCTTGGCCGACAGGAAGGTGCCTCAGGCTGTCCTGGATGCCCCAGGTGGGGTCTGGGCTGGAGGGGTGCACAGGCAGCTGTGCAGCCCGGCGCTCTGGCACACTGCCTGCCTTGAGAGGGTTGTGTCTTGGCTTTCACAGCAGAGGGGATGAGGCAGTGGCCGACAGCTGTTGAGGGAGAGGAATGAGATGAATGCTGCTGTTTGGGTGGATTGGAGGGCTTGTGGGAAAGGGCAGCTTTTCCAGTTGACTGACACCAGCTGTGCCAGAGGAAAATGAGAGTCCTTAGGCTTCTCCTCACTTGCCTTCTGCAGATACTTTTGATGAACTCCATTTAATACGTGAAATGTTCTGGGCAGTTGCTGCTCTTTTGCCTGGGGGGAGACAACTAGTTGGGAGACGATTTGTGGGATTTAGAACTTTTCTCTCAGTGCTAGATGAAGCCACAAGTGCCTTGACAGAAGAGGTGGAGCATGAAATGTACCGGGTGTGCCTTCAGCTGGGCATGACACTGATCAGCGTGGGACACAGGGCCAGCCTGGAAAAGGTAAGATGGGGAGACAGCGCTCCACACCTGCCTGGTGGTGGCAAGACAGGAGAGGTAGAGAGGGTCCCTGGTGAGCAGAAGGACATGAGTGAGGCTGGAGAGCCTCACTGTGGGAGGACATGCCCTCGCAGAGATATCCCTCAGTCATTGTGTTATTAAATTGCAGTTCCACAGCTGGATTTTGAAACTTCATGGGGAGGGAAGATGGGAGCTCACTCGATGTGACAAGATAAAGCCGGGGAAGGATGCTGAGAAACATGCCCTTGTCTGGCCAGCCACAGAACCTGCACACTCGTGGGAGAGCTCTGAATAGCAGACATGGAGCTGCTGAGCCAGCAGCTGTCAACAAGGGAGTCATCCAGTGCAAGACCAGTTCTGGATTTTGCTGGACACAGAGCCAAGTCTGTGGGATTCTGCCAGGAGCAGACACATGTAAGCCATCCTTCTCCCAGCCCCCTTCTCCTGCTTACCTCCCTCTCACGGGGGAAAGGGCTGAGCTGCCAGAATGCTCGAAGAGAAGATGCTGCCTCATGGGGCTTGTAGAAGCAATGGCCAGAGGAACCTCCACTTGTCCAAGACGCAGTGGTGCAAGGCTAGGATACAGCCTCCTGTTTTGCCCTCTGTGCCTCGCTGGGACCTCTGTCTCTTTGATACGCAGCTCTGCAGAACAGTCTTCTGTACCTGTGGCTCTGTTGAGGGTTGTGCTCCCCAGCAGGAGCCAAAGGATGCACTGTAAGGGGAGGAAGATGCTGACACAGAGAAGGGGCATGTCTCTGCTCTCCTTATGACACAAGTTTACAGGTCAAAGGAACATTTTTGTATTAAAATCTGGGTCCTGTTTTCCAACGATGTTTATGGAGAAGAGTCAGTATTTGTTAACCAGGCTGCTGCATCTGTTCCTTCTGGGGTTTGCATTGGAGGAGATGCCTGTATATTGGCAGTGGTCCCAGACTAGACTATTGCTGAAGAGCAGAGCAGGGGTAGGAGTAACGTACCTATCCAGGGCTGGGCATCCTGCCCTGCTGCTACCTCCACAGCTACTGCAAAGCGCAAGGAAGCCCAAAGAGGGCTTATGGCCCTCTGTTTTTAGGGGAAGAAACAGAGCTCACCTCCCCTTCCTGTTCT
The DNA here is from genome assembly GCA_002844005.1 of Limosa lapponica baueri. Taxonomy (NCBI): domain Eukaryota; kingdom Metazoa; phylum Chordata; class Aves; order Charadriiformes; family Scolopacidae; genus Limosa; species Limosa lapponica. Next base: position 204,070 of record KZ506322.1, on the reverse strand, counting down.
GCCTATGGCGAGTCATATTCTCTCCCCTGCCTCCCATAGGTGTGTGGAGACAGGATTTGAGGGTCTGTGTTGCAGAGAAGTCACTCTGAGACTGCAGTGGAGGTGCAGTCTCTGAGCACTTACTGGCCACCGGTTGCTTAGTGACATTTCTGGACATGACCCTGGTTCTGCAGTGGAGGAGCAGAAGGTGGCTGCTGGCAGAGCCAAGCTAGCAGCTCTTCTGCCCCTCCACCAGGCGCTTGCGTCCATCTATGATCTGCTGCACAGCTTCGTGGTCATCCAGGGTCGTTAGGTCCCCAAGCTCACTGGCCTTGTCCTCCACGATTTTCCTTAGCACCCGACGCATAATCTTCCCAGAGCGTGTCTTGGGTAACCGATGTGTGACCTGTGACAGGGAGGAGCAGAGCTAAGGCTGAAGGAAAGGGGTTGTCTAAGCTGCCAGGGTGAGTGTTGGACTGGCCTGCACATGTTACCTGAACATACTCTGGAGCTGCATACTTAGCGATCTTCTTTGAGATCAGCTCCCGTAGCTCAGCAGTAAGAGTCTCCTGCGTGTAGCCACTGTCCTTCTTCAGCACAACAAACACGTAGGCTCCTGGCAGGAGGACCAGGGGGTTACTGAGCACTGTGCACGGTATGCTCCTGAGAGCCTGCCTGGACCTAGTGCTGGGAGAGGTCCCTCTCTGCTGGTAGCCTGAAGGGATGCTCTGCAGCCTGAGCTGTAGGTGCTTTTGGCCATGGTGCTGCTGCTGCCTGATGCAAAGTCCAGCTGATCTCATGTGTAGGTTGTGATGGTTGTGCTGAAATACCCACTAACATGTTGGCAGAGTGTTGCTACCGGGGTTGGTGTGACAGTGCTACTTCCCACTGCAGTGCAATAGCCCCAGGAGAGATGTTTCAGGGACAGGAAAGCAGGCATCTTACCTTCTCCCTTGATCTCGTGTGGATAGCCGATGACAGCAGACTCTGCCACTGCTATGTGGTGATTCTGGAAGAGAACAGGGCTGGGGTTTGGCTTGGTGCTTTTGGCAGGCTGGCTGCCGCCTGGGAGCTGCCCTGGCCTGGCTTGGCTGCTACAGTCCGTGGTAATGTGGAGAGATAAGGAAGGGCCTCACATGGCCTCTGCCCTTTTTCCCCTCTTGCCTCAGCAGATCTGTCTGCAAACCCAAGTCTTCCCCCTGGCTGCTTTAGGCTTGCACCTTCTAGACCCTTTTGTGTGCCTCCAAGTTGCTCCAGGTCCCATAGTGTTTACTGGCCCATGGATGCTCCTCCTTAACATGCCTGGCTGCTGCTTTGGGATTCACCCACTTACAGCATGACCCTTATCAGGCTTTGCTGCAAAGAGCGAGAATGGAGAGTAGAGGGTGGAAAGCTGTTCCCACAGGCAGGCTGTGGGTCCAACACTGTTCCCTGCTGCTACAGCAGCAACATGGTTTGGGGTATTTCAGCGAGGCTTCCCTGAGGACCACTAGTGTGCCTTCGCTGCCATGTCAAATGGCTTTACCTCCCGCTGCCGCCTCTTACCACAACATCCTCCACTTCTGCAGTGCCTAGCCGGTGCCCGCTGATGTTAATGATGTCGTCCAGCCGTCCTGTCAGCTGGTAGTAGCCCTCAGTGGTGCGATACACACCATCCCCAGTGAAGAAAAACCCTGCAGTGGCCAGAACCATGCCGAGGTCACTTGTTACAGTAAGCATGTGAGCTGCTCACCAGCTGCGTTCTTGCCCCCTTCTTTTCTCTGTTGTCCCAGGGCTTGTGTACTCTGCTCCTTCCTCAACTGCTCAGGGTGAAGGTACCTACCTTCCTTGTTAGTCTTCTGCTTCTGCTGGTACCTGCTCCATCATCAAGCTCCTTCCCTCATTCTGCAGTGTGCTGGCTAATGGCCAGCCTGCCTCATTGCCACAAGCCAGGAGCACTTTGCTCCAGTGCAGGTGCCAGTGGTCCTGCTGCTCCTCCCCTTTGCTTCACATCAAGACACACACGCTTGGGCTTGCTTATTGCCTCTGGATGAGTGACAGAAGCTGACAGGGTTTGCAAGAGGTGCACCGAGAGGCCTCTCTGCTCGAGGGGACTGAGGGCAGAAGGACAAATCCACTGCCCTAAACCCACATGTGATCCAATGGGAAAGGTGGACGAGAGGGACACATTCCCAGGGCAGTGTTGAGGTATTGGGCATGGGGAGATAAAGGGCCTAAACACGGTGGAGAGCCCGTGGAAGAATGAAGTAGTAGTACCAGCTCTCCTGTGTCCTGCCCCCATGCAGAAAACCCACAGGCATATCCAACCAAACACCTCTGCAGTGACCTGCCATGTGTTTTCCTTACCTGGATAAGGAGTCAGATAGGTTTCCAGAAATCTCTTGTGGTCGTTGTAAATGGTTCGTGCCATACCTGGCCAGGCTTGTGAGATGCAAAGGGCTCCAGAAATGTTGTTTTCCAGAAGGACGTTTCCCTGAAAAATAGTTACATTTTAGTAACCATAGCTGACAGTACTTGGGATTGTTTAGTCATTGCCTGTTTAACAGCCATGTGATGGAAATGTCAGGGAAGGCAGTGAGGAGAGGCCTGTGCCCTCAACTCCTAATGGGACAGGCTCGGTCTCTCCCAGATGTCCACAACCAGCTGCCTACCATGATGGGACGCAGGGTCCCTCCAGCGAGGCTGGCTGTCCCTGCCCAGCTACCTCAGCTTGGAAAGACCTGTGCCGGGGAGCCCAAGCACAGGCTGTCTTGTCAGGACAGAGCAAGCTAGAAAACAACCCAGCTTCTGCACTACTTGGAAGAACAGCTTCACTGTTAGTCCCTTTTCAGTAAAGAAGGTTGCCACCTAGCAGAGGTGAGCAGGAAAGACACACTTACAAATCTCCACTCCTGTCAGCAGGTACAGACTGCAAGCACCTGGGGGAAAGTGGGCTGAGCCAGTGCCTGGGCTGCAGGTTATAAATGTACCTTGTCGTCCATGAGGGAGGGGCTGATCCCAAAAAAGGGTCTCATAGCCATGCCCGGAAGGATTTCAGCTCCAGGATTAGAAGGACGGGGTGAGATACAGATGCCTCCTGTTTCTGAAGCAAAAGAAACTGTAATGCTCATCAAAGTCAGGGACAAGCGGAAAGCCAGGTAGCACTGCTTGGCCAGTAGCCTTTGCCCTGGCCCTCGCTGTGCCCTGATGGACCACAGGCTGGGGCTGAGTTTGCCAGAGCTGGGGAAGGCTCTTTGCAGAAGAATGATCCTGCTCATTTAGTTCAGCAGAGATCTGCTCCCTACTGTCAACTCCCCTGTGTTTCTCTGCATTAGCTTTAAAGCCATTTCTTTCTTTAGTATTTTGGTGTCTATCCCCTTAACAGCATTGCTCACACAGAGTGTCACTAACAAGTGTTCCAGCTTGGCCAACAAAGCAGCAGGTCACTCCTAAAGCCTGGGAGGGCAGAAGCTTGAACAAGGGTTTGTATATATCTCACCAGTTTGCCACCACGTGTCCACAACTGGGCACCGTGTCTCACCAACCACACGGAAGTACCACTCCCACGCCTCCTTGTTGATGGGTTCCCCCACTGCAAGCAGAAAGATCAGGTCAAAGAGACAGTTTCCCAGGGCCTGCTTGCGAGCCACCCCCAAATGGCACAGTCTCCCCCTTTTCCATTCCCACTTGCCGCTTCTCTTGGCATTCATGGGAAGAGGCGCAACTGTATGCCCAAGGATTTGCATCCAGCAAAGGTCACACCACCAGCAGTTACCTGAGCCGAGCACTTTGAGAGAAGAGCGGTCATACTTCTTCACCCATTCATCACCGTATCTCAGGAGCAGGCGGATGGCAGTGGGTGCTCCATAGAACTGGTTAATTTTTAACCTCTCTACTGTTTCCCAGTAGCGGCCTGGAATGGAAACAGGGCCAGTAACTATCCACACAGGTCCTCCCAGCCCGAGACTTAGAGGGAGAGGAGGTGAGAGCAAGAGCTCTCTAGCAGTGTCTGGACCCTCAGCCAAGCTAACCCCGCTCTGAGAAGGACTAAAGCAGTCCAGGAGCAGCAGCAGCCCCTTTTCCTCCACGTCACCTAACTCTCTCTGCTGCAGGGAGGGACAGGGAGACACAGCTTTCCCCTGGAGAAGCAGCAGTGGTTTCCTGACCAGAGAGAAAGACTTCCCCTTGCTGCTCTCTGCTGGCATGGCCTGCAGTCTGCTGCCTGTGTCCTGGCATCAAGCCGTCAGCTCCCTGCCTGCTAGGGGTCTCACAGGGTGGCTGTGGCATGTCCCTGCTCCCCTGGGGCACCTTCTCACTCACCAGGGTTAGGATGGACAGGAGTGCTCTCAAAAAGGACTGTGGTGCCTCCGTTGCAGAGGGGACCGTAGACCACATAGGTGTGCCCTGTGATCCAGCCGATGTCTGCCACGCAGCCGAAGATGTCCCTGTCCTGGTAGTCGAACACATACTGTGCAAGAGAGGAGAGGCAGTGAGGGGCACAGCCTGGGCCTGCCCTCCCAGCAAGGGGGACAACCGGGAGCAGTGCACCCTCTCTCAGCCCCAACGTTATTGCATCCTTCTCTCTTCCCACTACCCCTGCAGGGACACCTTCTTCCAGCAGAGAGTTTTTTAAAACATTATCAGAATAAAATAAAATATAAAATAAAATAAAAATGTCGGGCACTTTATGAAGGTGAAGGAGGAAAGAGACACTTAAAAAAAAAAAACAACAAAAAAACACAGCCAAATTTGCTTTTCCAAAGGAGAGAGTTACAGCCTTTTCTTCCGTCTGCTGGTATCTAGACAAGGCTGATCTAAGTATCCTGTAGCATCAAAGTAGGAGAACTTTCAGGGTGAGGATGGTCCCTCCACACCTACATGAGGACATGGAAGGAGAGGAGTTGTAGGCAAGAGCAATGTGGTGGAGGACACCATGAGCCACCCCCAGGCACTGTTGGGCTCCAAACGCACAGTAAACAGTCAGGAAAACCCTGAGCTCAGCAAGAAGCCCAGCGTAGGAGCACTGAGGCTGCAAGCAGAGGGACTGTGAGATGCCTTTGCCCAGAGCCACAGGAGTTGGCACCTCTCCACCTCAGCTGGATGAGCACAGCCCTGTGCCTGCAGGCAGGCAGAAAGCAGAACAAGCTCTTCTTCCCACTGCCCCATGTCTTCCTCAGGAGACCCTTGGCTACAAGGCTGGAGCATGAGGGAACAATGCCTGCCCTGTGCAGGGCAGAACTGAGTGCCATCAGCGCCTGGTAGCAACATGTCCAGCTTCCTTAAGCACTCTCCTTTGTTTCATTTACTTGGAACCAGGAAGGCTCCCCAGGGGCTGGTCTTCCATCACTTCTTGCCTTCTGCTCTGGCATCTGCTGTTTCAGACCTTCCCCCGTCTCTTCCTGCAGCTCCCTGCCTGCAGGCTGCCAGCTGGGGACTCCGGGGCCTCAGGCGCTCCAGGGTGCTCGTAATGGAAGCTTCCCCTGCTTGCTCTGTCTCTTTTTAACGGAGCAGTGAATTACGGTAGCAGCAGTCGGCCCCATCCAACTAAGCGATCTGAGCGTGCCAGCCCTGTGTCGTGGTTTCCAGTGCTCCTGGGTGCTAACATGGCCACATGCTGCTCACTCCCTGCATTGCCATTCTGGGATGGCAGCCCTGGCTCTCGCAAACCAGCTCTCTTGGTCTCAAGAGGGTCATGTATCAAGCTGGGCACAGTTTTACGGGCAGCTGAGGTCACAGGAAAACGAAAGGCTTCCACACCCCCCCACGGCACACCCCAGGAGGTCTGCTGGCCTCCAGCATTCACAGCTGACAGAGAGGACCCAGCCAGCCCTGAGACTGCTATCTTGTAGGGTTTATGGTCTGAGGCACTGCTGGAACTTCAGTCACACACAGGGACATACAGACCCAAAGATAAGGGACCGTTTGGAGAGGAACTCTCTCTTCCAGAGGACTCCATATAATGTCTTAGGAAATGTCCCCCGCAAAAAAATTCCTGCAGCCAAGTGCTGCTCCATGCTGTGCTCAGTGCCCCTTTTGTCCAGCTCTGTTAGAGTTTGCTTTGGGCATGCTAGGGGTTAAAGGCTTTCTTCTTCCCAAAGATGACCCACACTCTTCAGGTGTAGACCCTTTGTCTTGAAGACACTCACCAGCTTTTACAGATATCCTCAAATGGGGTCATCCCAGAAGTACTGCCTTCCATCTCTCAACTGAGTTGGGGTAGTTACGCTTGGGGAAAGGAAGCCAGAGGCTTTAGGAGCAAATTGGCTTCTTCCTCCTCACCCAGTAATATAACATTGCCCTTGCAAGGCTGAGAAAGCCAAGGAGGTAGCTCAGAGGAGTATGTGTTTGGGAGGCCCTGCTCTGGAGATGTATTGTTCTTCCCTGCTATCTGTTTGCAGGTGTGCTCCTCTGGGCTGATGCTGAAGGAGGGCTTTCCAGAGACCTTGCTCTGGATAAAGATGTGCTCATGGTGCAACAAGGCAGCACACCTATTCCCTGCACTGGCTATGAACTGCTGACTCGTGAGCGCTCTGTGGGTGGGATCTGTTACCTTGTGCGTGAGAGCAGCAAACAGCAAGTAACCAGCTTGGGAATGAACGAGGCCCTTGGGTTTGCCGGTACTGCCTGATGTGTAGAGAAGGAACAACATGTCTTCACTGTCCATGGCAGCAGGCTCACAGCACACATCCTCCTTCATCATCTCCTGCGGGAGAGAGCACAACAGTTGTCTCAGGGTCTCACAGGCTTCCCTGTGTTGTCCTTACACCTGGCTGCACACCTCTCGGCCAAGCCCCTGTGCCCCCCATACCATCCTCCGCACCTCCGCTCCCCTTGCTCACCAGCCTGGACTCCCTCTCACCTTGCTGAGCTGGCAAAACTTCTCCTCAGCCAGAGCAGACCTGCTGAGTAAGAGGCAGCTATTTTTACACTGCTGCTGCTCTGACCAGCACAGAAGTCTTCCAGGAAGCCTTTCTAGCACTAATTGGTTGCAGATGGGATGAGCAGAGGCGAGGAGACCTCTGTGCAGCTCCAGGGAGCTCACAGAAATGCACGGCAGACACTCACCTCTTCAGAAAGAGTGCTCCATGCTGGCAGCCTGGCCATCCTGTGTGCCACAAATAACAGGCACACAAGCAACCTCACTGCCTGCTTCCTTGGATGCCAGCTGCCAGCAGCGCTCACAGAGGATGCCAGGCCTGCCAGCAGAGCGGTGTGTGACAGTGCAGTGGCAGTCCAAGCCTGCACTCACAGCATGTCAGCCTGTGTCTGGGGTGTTTCTAGCCCCTGGTCCACTCTGCTATGAGCCCTGGTTTGCACTGCCAGCCCCTGACAGTACAGGGCTGGTGCTGTGGGCAGAGCCACCACTTACCCCTCCTGATGGCTCCTGGGACTCTCCTAAACTTGTGTGCAGCTCCAGCTGCCACTGCTGCTGCAGGACAATGTCCCCACATCGTGTCAAGGCCAGCAAAACCGTCATGGCCAGCCAGGACCCTCTCTCCCCGCTCCAGCCCTGCTCCCAGAGTGGACATGTTGCCCAGGGGAAGCGTCAGTAGTGCTGGGGAACCTCTCACCTCCTCCAGCGGCACGTCCAGGGCTGTCATGGGAACCTTGCTGTCAGTCCTCATGGAAACCAGAACCCGTTTCACTCCTGGGCACTGCTTCACAGCCTGGTCCACTGTCTTCTTTAGCTCAATAACCTTGCCACCTCTCAGCCCCTGGTTCACTGTGATCACTGTCTCCGACTGGGCTGCAGAAGGCAGAAGAGTCGCATCAGCAGCTCTGACCCTCTCCGTCAGGCACACAGCAGTCTGGCTCTACCATGACCATGCACCTCTCCCTCTGTCTCCTATCGAGTGCACCATTTAACAAAACCAGCAGCTTCACATCTTTGTTTCATTCCTGCCTGCATTGCATGTCCTCAGAGGAGACAACCGGTCCATTCCATGGGCTTAAAGACATTTAGCCAGCCCATTCCATTTTCTGGGGTGCTAATTCCTCCTCCATGGCCATGTATCATGGCATGACACCCTCCATTAGCCCAGGGAGCCTGACTCAGAAAAGCTTTGCCATCAGCACGATCCTGAGCCCCCCAGCTGCCAAACCAACAAGCTTGGCACTTGCCCAAAGGGAAACACTGGACATGTCCCTGTCACCCACTGGCTCTTACCATCTCGGATCCTATCTGCCAAGGACTCTGCACTGAATCCAGCGAACACCACAGCGTGCACAGCCCCGATGCGGGCACAGGCCAGCATGCTAGCCACCGCCAGTGGGCAAGGGGGCATGTAGATTGTCACCCTGTCACCCCGTTTCACCCCTTGCCGTTTCAAGGTGTTTCCCAGGCGGCATGTCAGCTCCAGCAGTTCCCTGCCCAAAGAAGCAATGGCACAGTCAGAGACTTTCTTGCAGATCTTATCTGCGTGCATAGAGATGGGGGGGGGGGGCTCAGAGTGACAGGGATGCAGCTTACATCCCTAAGCACCCTAAGCCCCCATGCTCAAAGTCCATGGGAGAGCTGTAAAATGTCTGTGGGAAGGAAAGGAGGAGACAGTCATTAACACGGCATGTTATTTATGGAAAAGAAATAAATCAGAATGGCCTCTGTACAGAGCCTGACACTCTCACTGGCCAGTATGAGGAGCAAGCCATAGGACCAGCAATGGCCACTGGCATTTCCTGGGGCTCAGTAAGCCTGCATCACCTCAGCTGACTTTCCAATGACAACCTGCACATTTCTCATGAGCAACACACTGTACCCTAAAATGCTGGAGGCTGTGTTTGAGAGGTTAGGTATCTTCCCCCATGAAAACAGGGCTTCACACTTTGCTAAAGCTGGGAAGGTCAAGTCCTCCAGAGCTTGTGCCCACCAGCGAGAGCAACAGCTGTAGGAAAGCAGTGAGCAAAACGATGCCTCTCCTGAGAGCTGCCCCTCTCAAAAACCACGGCTTGGCTGCCAGTGACTCATTTCATGGAAGGGCTCTTCATGCAGGGAGGTTGGCAGGGGTGAATGGTCATGTTTGTTGCGTGAGGTCTGGAGCCAGAGAGGACTGAGGGACTTGTTCTGTGTGCAGAGTGATTTAAGTGGATTCTGCAGTGGAGACAAATTGAGCTAGAAGGTGGGGGGCCCCAGACCAACCTAGCAGGGCTGGACAGATGGTCCCCCCCCAGAGAGCCAAACCCAGCAGTGTTGCTGATGTGGAGATGAGCATGGGACGTCCCAACACCCATGTAGCTCTGAATATGGCCTCTCTTGCAGACTGTTTAGATATAAGTACTGACCTGTACGTGACCCGCACCTCCTCTCCTGGTTCATCCTTCTCCCAGATTAAGGCCACTTTGTCTGGGGCTGCATGGACATGTCGATCCAGGCAGTTCACTGGAAAAAAACGACCCAGTCTCATTGCCAGAACAACCTTCAGTGCCTCCTGTCTCCCATGAAGCCAGCACTGGCAGTCCTGTTTTCAGATCGGAGTCAGGGCTGTGTGTGAGTCTTCCCAGCATTAGCCTTGTGCATCCACTGAAAGAACCTTTGTGGATACCAGCCAGCAGACCACAAGCACCTTCCTGAGCCCATTCCACTCCTCGCCACTCCAATACCTACCAATCCCCACTATCACCTTCCCCCTTAATTGCAACCTAACAAAGTCCAGAGCAGAAACTGCCTGAAGTCCCTTTGGAGGTCACATCCCCAATGCCCTCTGTGGGCCTGGCAAACATTAACTCAGCCATCACTCCACCCAGCACTGCCTTGCAGCTGCCTCTGGGGTGGAGTAGGGCAGTTTTTTGGAGGCGGTGATCATAAATAACACATGTAGGACAAAGCAAAGCTCTGCGCATGAAGGCCGCAGGGTGCATTTGTCCAAGATGGAAGAGAGCCAGGGCCAGGAGTGCACAGCCCCTGGCTTTCCAGGGACATGGTAGGCTGAGGCTTTGGCTGTAATTATTCCAAGAAAAGTTTTCCATGTTGCTGGCAGCTGCAGTTTCCTCAGAAGCCTTGTTCCACTCTGTGTTTTCCTTAAACCTGCTTCTGAAATCATGGGATGATGCAGCAGCCCCACTTTGCATACCAAAATGCCTTTTTCTCCTGACAATTTCTAGTTTTCCAGGAGAAAAAGAAACAAACACAAAAGGGGGAAGAGTAAAATCTCAAATACCGAAGGCAAATAATTCCCATTCTTCTGCCCAAATGGACTACATGAGACTGATTTCTGAGAGGTCTGTCTCATAATTTGGACACTGGGACAACAGCACAGTGAGTACAACTTGGTATCACCAGCCCCTATGTCTTCCCCTGGTAGCCCCCTTAAGGCAGCAGCCCCAGCCCACAGAAGAAGAGTCTTCCACAGCTCTAGGAACTTCCAGTACTGCTCATTGCTCCCATATTTTGCTTTCCATAGATGCTTACTGCCTTTGCTGGGCAGGGGTGACCTAGTGGAACGCTGCCTGCTGAATCCACAGGGTTCAGTGCTGTTGCCTGTGGTCCTGCAGAACAGAGCCGCCGTGCTCCTGTGGGATCCACAGAGGCTGAGCCAGAGCAGCCCAGATCCCAGCGCATCCCGATCCAGCTGCAGCCCTTCCAGCAAGACCCTGTTGCTCCCTTAGAACCAGCCACATCCTTACACTACAGCCACTGCAGGACCAACCGGAACTTTCAGGGAACCCCCTCGCTCCAACCCTTTAGCTATGTGCTGCTCCAATCTGCTCCCAGGGCTGAAGCCCTTCACAAAGAGGCACCTGCAGGCACGTGGTGGGCTCCCATGTCCTCTGGCTCTCTCCTTTCCTTACCTGCCACGTTCAGCTTCCCTCCCAGGAACCAGGAGACCCTGCCCTGGCGCAGGTCGCAGTCCTGGACAGAGTGGAAGGGGGTGATCCAGGTGAGCCGGCTTCTCCCTAATGCTCCCCAGAAGGCATCTCCCTGCTGCACCGACATCTTGTACAAGCCCTGGTGGTCGTTGGGCCCAGGGAAGGCGATGACTTCAGGCATGTAGGCGGTGAGGGGCCTGTGGCTCCAGGCTCGGGCAGCCACTGACCCAGGGGAGCATCTGGGAGCCTGAGGAAGAGCTTTAGGGCAGCAAGCCCTGGCCAGCAGCCTGGTCATCATCTCGAGGTGCCTGCCTCTCACCAAGGAGATGGTGCCTGGAGCTTGCGTGGCCGCTTGGGACACCCGGCCCTGGCAAGACGTGCCCCTATGGGAGCTGGGGCTATGTCACCCTGGGCAGATCGGACACAAAGCTCCCCTGCACAGGGAGCCAGGGTGCCCCTTCTCCCCCACCTCGATCCTCTCCTCCTCTCTCCCAGAGCACTCCAGGGAAAAGAAATTCAATCCCTTTAAGGGAGGGGAAAGGGGTGGGCTGTAGAAATATTTGACTGAAAATAACCTTCATGCTAATCTGGGTCCTGACAGCTGCTCTTGAACAGGAGCCAGGTTCAGCGGGTGCCTGGGATCCCTGCGGGGACAAGGTGCCCAAGCCAGGCTCTACCAGCCTAACCCTGCTCCCACTCACCCAGGGCTGTGCTGTGTCCCCAGACCTCTCTGCTTCACCTCTGCTTTCCTCCCTCCACTCATCTCTATCCCCTCTCTCCCCACAGCTCCGACTGCAGCCCCCCAGTCCTCCGCCACCCCCAGGGTCAGCCTGGAGTGGCTCACCTGTGAAAGTTAGGGTCCCCCCTTGTGCTAGCCTTGGGTGATGGGACCATTCCTTTCCCAGAATTAAGGCCCATTCCTTGCAAGGCAGTAGACTTTGGTGTCCCTGGTGGGCCAAGGAAGATTTTTTTCCCCTGCAGCTGTCAGCTGCGAGCCGGATATCTCATCCCATGCCACCTCACCACTGGGCAGCTATCAGAGCTGTCCCCTCCAGCAAGCTGGGCTGGGCTCTCTGCCTCTTCCCAAACACTTCAGACCACTCTGTACCACAGGGTGGACTGGGAGCACTAAATGAGGCCATGGTGGAGCAGAAGGTGATGGCTTGCAATGAAACACTGCAGCCCACCTCCCCACGCTGAGACTCCCCACTACCCACTGTAGTGGAGCTAAGCCAACTCTCCCTCCAAACAGTGTTTTCTGCCTTCCTTTTCCTCAGGCCCTACATAGATACTGACCTGGTTCTCCTCCCTTCCCAGAGGGCACAAGAGAAGAGCACAATAAAGCTCCCCCTGCAAGCAGGACTGTTCTCAGCCAGGCACACCAATGGGATCAACAGCAGGAGGAGAGGATTGGTAGATCTCCTCGTTGCTCTTCACAGTGTGACACCACTCATGGTCTGCAGGTGTGGCATGTTTGGTGAACAGGCTGGGCCAGTATAGGAGACAGGCACTATTTGACAGCAGGTGCACTCATCCCAGAGCACACACCTGGTTTGTATCAGAGCTGCCCCCAGAACTACGTGAGGACCTACAAGGGTTCTGTCCCCTGGGGAAAATACAGTCCTGTGGGCTTACAGCCATTCCACAAAGTCAAGGCCAAGCAGCCTCGTCATTCCACAAGTAAAGTCTCTCATTTCCTATGTGTGTCTGTTCTGCCTCATCTTTTTTCCCCTGTAAGACATCAGGTTTTGCCCAGATGCCCTTAGCAGGGCAGGCAAATCTCAGTTCCTTCTCTGACGACTCAGTGTGGGCTCCTGCTGCTCTCAAATTGGAGCTCGCCTTGCTGGAAATCCCTCTCAATGCCCCTTCTTCTCAACAAGTTCCCCTGTGCTTGCAGCATCTGGCTGCTGCCTCTGCTCCTCAGGCCGGCTGGGCCCTGCATCCCGCTCCTGGCAGAGGCTGAGCCAGCTCTCTAACACCAGGGCACCTGTGATATGGGGTGACCCAAAGCACCAGGGCTGTCCTGGATGCTGAAGTGACTTGTTCTCTGACTAGTTGTGCCATGACGCCTAACTTCTGCCCCACGTACAAGCACACCCCTTTCAGCTTTGTCTTTCACTGCAAAGGGAGAGCAGCACCCAAGCCCCATCTTCACCATGCCTGGGTGGGGAGGAAGGTGCAGACCCCTCTCTGCGCTGCATTGGAGTTCCCACCTCTCTCTGGCTATGGCCTGAAGTCCAACCCCCTCTCAGCTTTGGCTGAATTCACTCTTCTTGAACATCGGTGACCAGACTCATACACAGTATTCCAGTTTAGTTTTATTCTTGTTCATATCTTTACAGAAAATGGCACATAAATCACAGATGCTGGATGACTAGAAGTTGTTACAGCTCCATATCTCAAACACCTCAATACTGAATTCTTTTCTCACTGTATATACATTATTTACACACCATGGGCTATCATCTAACACGTCAAAAGACCAGGGGACAAAGACAAACGGGGCTGGATGGAGGGGCTGAACCTTTGACGGAAGAAAATACAGTAGCTCTGGGGAAAGGGTGCTCACAGCTGAAAGCAGGACAGAAAGGGTCGCCTGGAAGTCACTGTCCTATGGCTTTCGGGGAGGGGAATAGCGCCTTACCGGGATGGGAAGGTGATGGTACCACGGAGCAGGTTTGGCTGGTGGGTCTGTGTGTGCTCGTGTGGGGCTGGCTGAGAGACATATGTACACGTTATGGGGTGTATCAGGGTGGATGTGCATGGCTGTCATTCCCTTTAACACTCAGAGGGCAAGCTGGACAAATTTAATTCAGTAAATACATTGGGCAGATGTTGTTGTCTCCCCTGGAATAATGTATTCAGTAAACAAATTCACCATTCGGACCCTCCGCAGGGTGCAGGGCTTTGGCGTTCGGGGCAATTAGACCCAGCTGTGGTGGCCAGCCCTAAGGGAGCCAGCAACGTGGGCTGGGGCCACCTCAAGGTGCCAGATGGGACTAGGGTGTCGTGTTCGTGGGCGAAACCTGTCCAATGGAGGCAAAACTCAAAGCTGCAGCCCCTCCCTGGCAGACCCCAGCGCTGGGCAGGGAGAGACGGGTGGAAGGTGCAAACCACCCTGGATGGAGAGTCACCATTTCATGCAAACACTGCCATGGCCTTGTCCCACTGCGGCCTGGGCCAGGGGCAGAGGTGACAGCCAGGGGAAGGTGGCAGGTCTGCCTGGGACATGGTGGAATGGGGTGCCAGTGGAAGGGGCCCAGGCAGCACTGGGGAGAGACCTGCACCAAGGAGGGGCATGGTGGCAGGGGACAGGCTCGCTCCAAGATGGCGGACGGGGTCTGGGGCTGGAGCAGGAGGAGAGCGCCCCAGAGCTGGTCACGAGGCTGGAGGGACCCAGAGCCTCGGTGTCCTTTTGGGTGGTGACGATGATGGGACGCTTCCCGGTCCCCCAAAAGGAACAGGTTAGGGGGGGTGAGGAAAGCCCGGCGGGGTGGAGGAGCGAGGGGCAGGGGTATGCTCAAGAGGGGCAGGTGGGGGGCACCCCTGCCAGGCAACCCCAAACATGGAGACCAGGGCCCCCGCTCCCTGGGCAGGGGCGGCCGGGGGGGTCTGGCAGTCCGAGGGGCAACACAGCCCCCGGAGGACACACTGTCTGTTGGGGCTGGCTTCCGCCGCCTTTTCTCCCCCCCTAGATCAGCTTCTCCTCCTTCTGCGACGAGTTCAGCTTCTCCGTCTGTCTCTCATCCTCCGCTGCTGCCGCCTCCTCCCCTGTCTCCGGCTTTCTGCCCGGGGCCGGGGTGTCCCCGGTGATGGTCCCCAGGACTTTGGTGCTGTGCTCCTGAGCTTTAGCCCTGAGGGCGGCAATGCTGTTTTCTCTCAGTTCCTCCTGGGAAATGGTGGTTTTGGGATCCGGGCCCCTCTCTTCCTTGTCACCCTTGTCAAGCTTGGGCAGGGCCTGGCGCTCCACCTCCGTCTTCCTCCCCGCCTCAGCCGCTGCCTCCAGAGACTTTTTGTGCATCCCTAAAAAGAATTGTTGGTATTCGGGTTTAGAAAAGCGCCTGGGCATGGGAAAGCCATCTTGAACTGAAAACAGCAAAGATAAAGAGAGGCCAGAATTAAGGAAAAGCAGAAACCCTTGCCCCACGCAGCAGTCACGGCGAGCCGCTCGCCCTGGCCCCCGTGCGAGGGCAGCCCCAGGCAAGGCAGCTCCGCGGCCTCGGGGCTGCCCGCAAAGGTCTATAATTACTCTCCCCTTCATTTCTCTCTGTGAACCTAAAGCTAGCTTGTCCCCGCATGGGGACGAGGGTCTCAGACAACAGTACAATTGCCTGAGCTTCACCAAGGCTGGGGAGGGAGATCCCCCATTGCCTATTCCTGTATCAACCCACTCCTCACACAACCCACCCCTCTGCCTCTCTCAGCTGCACACAGATAGAAGGACAGGACAGCCCGTCGTCAAGATGCCAGACACTAGTTTTCGGGCAGAGCCAGCCTGAAAGGTCAGAAAGCAGGAAGCAAAGAGCAGGAGCGTGGTAAGGTAGCTGCTACCTCCATGTCTGCACAGAAAACCAAGCGAAACCAGGCAGAAATACACCTCCCCCAGGTGTCAAGAGCAGGAGGAGGCAGCAGCATGTTCCCCCTGGGACTTGGGGCAAGGAGACCGCATTTGTGGGTCCCGACACCCCACAAAGCATCACGGGGCTGGCGGAGTCAGAGTGGGATGATCTGCTTTGGGCAAGGGTTGGAGCCCCTGCTCCAGGGCTGGGCACGAGGGATGCTCATGCCACGGGAGTCAAAGGCTAACATCAGCCTGAGCATGGGGGACAAATTCCTGCCCCAGGCAGATCCTGCAGGTCAGGATCCAAGGACCAGCATGGATTTGGGATGAGTAGTCAGATCTTACTGAGGATGGCGGGGTGGAGGGCAGCAGGGTGGGGGGACCTTGCCCCGCTGCCTTCCACCCATGTTTTCAATACAGCTCCATTTTTTTTTCTCACATCCTCCCGCTTTGTCTCAACCCACTCGCCATCCCCCTTGAAGGTGGCTGCTCTCTTACCCAGAAGCCAAGGGGCGCAGGACTCCATGATGCCATCCTTGGCAGACTTGAGGATGGACTCGGGCAGGGGGATGGAGTGACGCACCATGGCACCGTAGAGCCCGTACTCAGCCATCACGCTGCTCCTGCCCCAGCACTTCTCCCTCTTCCGCCATTTGGCCCGGCGGTTCTGGAACCAAACCTGGGGGGGGCGACAAGAAGGCATATGGGTTTTTCTGGAGGGCGGAGATGGTGTGTCAGTCCCCTTCCTGCATGGGAACACAAGTGTGCTTGTGCAGCAGGATGAACGCAGACGTGTGGATGCTCATCCTGAAAGCACTGTGGCCTCTTCCCTCATGCAGCAGCCGCTGGGCATCTCTCCCTTCCTCCCTCCCTTGCAGGAGAGGCGAGGGCCAAGCGTGAGAGCAGGTCCCATCCCTCTCCGCAGGATGTAATTAATTTGCCATCGCAGCATCTTTTTCTAGTGGCTTTTGGCTCTCGTGCCTGGGATTTTCTTTCATTATTTACTGGGTGTCTGAGCTGCGGCACAGGGCTGCAGGTAGCGGTGCCTGCAGGGAGGGCTGGGTTGGGGGTGGATGCTCGGGAGAGGCGGGAGAAGGGGGAAGCTGATCTGTGCGCTTCGTCCTGAATTCCCAGTTTGAAAAGCCCCTCATCTTCTCAGAAAATTGGCAGAATAATCTCTGAGCTGTGACCTGGGGGGCAGCGAGCAGAGAGGCAGGCAGCGGTGGCGGGGGGGGTGGGATGCTCGCAGAAATCTATTAGCGCTCTCTCTCCGATTTCCATTCCTCTTGTCTCCCTCGCCCTCCTCCCTCCCTGGCTCCCCTCCCTTCCCGCCGAGCAGAGGCATCAGCTTTAGATGAAAAATTGCTCGAGGTCTATTCAGAAGGAGGCAAAGGAAGAGTCAGCCCCAGGGGCAGCCCAGGCCTGATTGAAAAATAAGTTAATTTCAGTTTGAATCGATGGGCCTCAGGCACTGAAATATCACGGGAAATTAAAGCAGCTGGTCCCCAGGGAACCACGCCATTGACCTGCGCTAATTAATGCCATGGAGTTACCAGGCCCCTCTCCGAGAGGCAGCCCCTCCCTCCCCGCGGACACCCCAAACACCTCCTCATTTAACTAATTAGACTCACAGAAAATTGGGTGTTAATTTGTTTAGGATTTTTTTTTCTTTTCTATTTTTTTCCCTCCCTTTCCCGGAAAGTACACGGCAGAATGGAAATGAATAGCGGGGTCTCGCTGGCAGATGGATGCTCGGGGTCACTCCGCAATCTTCTCCGACTTGATTGCTTGATTAGGTCGTTAGCACATTAAAAAAAAAAATTGCTTGCCGTCTGGCGCTGGCCTGATGAGTGGGATGAGGCGGGAATCGCCTGGGTAATTTATCTTTTTATACTGCAAAGAATTTGATTTCAATCTGCAGATATATGGAGGTGCCTTTGACACCTGTTTAACATTACAGTGCTGACAGCTTAACCCTCTCTTGTCCCCACCGCCCACAGCCATGGGGGAGCTCAGGCTGCAGTGGGGAGCCCTGAGGGACTGGGGCAGACCCCCAGCTCTGCCGTGGGGACCATGAGACTGATGCTGTGGAGTGATGGCTCTCAGTTGGCAAGGCAAGCTCGCCTCCGCTACCTGTGCAGAGGGGAACTGCCCAGCAGGGAAACCTTATGGGGACAGAGCTGCAGGGTAGGCGGTTGGCTTGCTAGCACTGGTGACAGCCAGCCTTGGCCGTTCCTGGGAGCCCAGCTGGCCTGGCCCTGCAGGGAGCTCTGCCGGGTGGGTGGGGTGGTGGTCCCAGCGGCTGTGATCCCAGCTACTCCCAGCAGAAGACACTCTGTGCATGTCAGAGGGGATTTTACAGCCAGGCTGCTTCACCACACATGCCACCTCCTCTGCATGATAAACAGTCTTATTTACACTTTCATACTGCCAATATGTAACCCCTGGACCATGGGTGGCTGTGAATCCACTGGGGCCTGAGCAAGGACCCTCAGGAGCGCACAGCTTCCTCTCTCTGTGGGTCCTCCATGCCTGCGTGACACAGGGGTGCACTCGGCGGTGCAGTCAGCAGGATGCTGGCAGGGTCTCTCACTCCAGCCCAGCGCTCCTCCCACTCCCACAGCCCGGAGGACAGAGCTGGAGGGGACTGGCTCATTCCCTCTCCAGCCTCAGCGCAAACCCCTGTGGTTCCTCCTCACCCACCAGACCAGCGCGGTGGGGCAGCCACCCCCGACACCTCCATGCTGTGGGGGGCAGCTTGACCCACTGGGGCCAGGAGAGGGATCCTGTCTGTTCTGCCCTGGATAAACCAGTACAGTTATGTCCCTCACCACAGAGCTCCTCTCTGTCTCCCTTGGCGTCAGGGAGAAATTCCTGCACAACCCAAGGGCAGGTGACTGCAAATCTGCCTTGGTTTGGGGCTGCAGCAACACCCATGTACCCAGACCGCTTGCAGGGCTTGGCTCTGAACAGCTGTTTTGTCACCAGTTGCCACAGATGGGATCTCAGCCAGGAACAGGTTTTTCCATCAAGTACCAAGTGGGCATCTTTTTAAACTCTCCTCAATCCTCTTTTATCCAGGTGCCTCTTCTCTGATGCTTTTACCACCTCTCCCTTTCCCCTCCCTCCTGCCTTGATGTCCCAAACATCTTCCCCCCGCCTCATGCTCCCCTGCCCTTCTCTCTGGCCAGGTCTCAGCCTGCCCCAGTGCTGCCTGCTGCCACTAAACCTGCTGCCCTGGAGCATCCCCTCTCCCACGGCAAGGCCACGCAAATGCTGGAGCCAGCAGAAGCTTTGCCAGCTGGCAGCCCGATTTTGACTAGAGCTGGTGGAAAAATTTCAATCAAAAAATGCTGATTCAATCACACAAGAAAAACTGCATCCGGCCACTGGAAGTGTAATCAAAATTATCTATGGCTTTCTTCTGAATGCTGTATTTTAATCTCAGCCACCTAAGACATGCAAAATCTATGCTTTAAAGCCAAATGGGAAAATCAAAATGACATCAACACCTCAGTAAGATCATTCTGAGATTTCCTAAACCAATTTTTGTCATCTGATGGGAATTTCCTCTTGGTTTTGACTAGGAAAAAGGGAAGTTTGAAATCCCAGAATTTCTAGCAGAACAGAAATCTGGAGGACTTGCTTTCATACCAGGAGCCATATCTTCATCTCAGGCATGAAGTCGAGTGAAACCAGTGGTGCTCAAATACTGAACATTGCTGGAATCAGACCCCAGCCCAGCACCTCTGCCACAAGCCCATCCTGAGGAGCGTGGAGGGAAGAGCTCCAGCACGGCACTGCCAGCCCCCGTGCCATTCCAGATCAGCAGAATTGTTCCCTGTGGCCCATCCTCAGGATTTTTCCCTCATTCAGATGGCTCCATTAGTGGGACTTTCTTATGGGAGATGTCACTGCTTTCTTCAAATTTCTTGATGTGTTACAGAGCTTTTCCTGTGCCTTGATTCCAAGCTGAATTACACACCGGTTTTAGCAATTCTAAGGTATTTTTGGCTGTGTTGGTACATCATCCACAACTTCCAAGTATGCAGTTATTTATTATTGGCATCTCACTGTTCCTGGACAGGGTTTCACCCTTACATTTACACCCTTACATTTACTCGCCATTTTGGTATTCCGTGTCTTCTTTGGCTGCTTGGTGTCTTTGCTTAGAGATACCTACTCTACAACTTCTTCCGGCTCTGTAAAATTCAGTCTGCTTCAAGCAACATTTAGGTTTGCCCATGTTTCTTCTTGCCCCTTCCCACCAGGTGGATTGGCTCAACTTTGTGAAATGCTTTATTGACGTGGTTTGTGCCACGCACCTTCCTTCTCACTCGCTTTCATCTCTCTCACCCCACTGGGCAAGTCACATGGACACTGTCTCCTCCAAGAGCAGCCACAGTGTATGAACCAAGACAACAGCAAACACCAGCATCTTCAGTGTCATCTCTTGGAGCTTTGTTCCACGTGTCTGTTCTTCTGAGGCCCTCCTACCAAAATGAGCAGTAGTGCAAAACCTTATAAATGGGGATGTTTCTAACCTTAATCATCATCTAATTCTCCCCCTTGGCGCCCACTGCCTGGAGGCACTCTGTGCTTGGCCACAGGGTTGCAGCGTTTCGGAGTCAAGACAGGCAAGGTTATTCTTGCCAGTTTCCTCCTCTGAATCACAAATGTTGACCGATGCTTCCTTGGATTATTGATGATGCAGAAGAGCAAATTGTAGTAGGAGGAATCTCTCATTTTGCAAAGGGACGTGAGACTCAATGTGTCCTTGTTATCCGCATTCATCATATTAGTTAGTTTGTTTACCTAATCAGCTCCTGAAACATTGTCTGCTGAAGAGAGAAATCTCCCTGAGGTTGGCCGTGAGCCAGGAATCTGAATTAGCAAAGGGATATTTTAAGGCATCTAGGGTGTTACTGTCTGTTGTTTCTGTATTGTTTCAACATAACATTTTCACTGGTTACACTCATTGTCTTGGCTGCTACTTTCCAAGCTGGAGCACACAGGCAGGAGAACTGGTAGTGGCCTTTTTTGTCTTTCTAGTAAAAAAAATGTTATTTTCCCTGCTCAAGCATGCCTCATCTCTTAAAGGAAAATTCCAGGTTAGACAATGGGGAATTTTTGCTTCACCAGATCTCACATACTGCCGTTGACCAGAGCATTTCAACAGGGGTCTTTGAAGTAACAGGCTTTATGGAGCACAAGATGGTCCCAGCCCGAAGCAGTGCATGCTGAGGTGTCCACTAGATGGCCACAAGCAAATGCTCGGCCGCAGATGTACAGACACAGACACCAGCGCTCACCCCACCAGCATATGCCTTTGCCAGGCTGTGGGCAGCAGCCACACACAGCTAGTGGCAAACCAGCAACTAAGGCAAGGGATAAAATCCCAAGTGCCCCCAGCGGACGCTGAGACCATCATCTCCCCCACCCATGGACTAACAGGCATATCTTCTTTGCTCTCTGACAATTGCCCTGGCGCAAACCTTCAGCTTTGGGAAGCTGAACTGTTGCTCTGTATGACCCCTGCAAAGAAGCCACTTCTGATACTGAGCTCTTCAAGAGAGGACACAGCAGAGAAACCATGTCCTGCCCAGCCAGGAAGCCTGTGAGCTTTCTGGACTTCTCCTGTGACATTGCCTTGGATTGTAATCCCCTGTCATGGTCCCACCTGACATGATGGTGCTGATGGCTTTCTGACCCAACACACTCATGTCCATCCAGCACCACGCTCGTCTTCTAGGGGTCCAGCCATTTCAGGCTGAACCATGCAGAAGCTGAACTTCTCACATTCATCCTCCAGACCTCTTCCCTCTGTGGCATTTACTGCCATGGGTAACGTCCAGACATCTACGCCAACACCCTGTAGTTGCTTGTGTCCCTTTCCCCACCACACTGCTCTGGACTGATCCTGTCACCTCACTGTACACACAGCAAAGCATTGGCACAGAGAAGCTCTGTATCTCAGGGCAAGCTCTTCACAGCTCTGCCTGCATACTGCTTACCCCTCTCCTGGACTAGAAAAACCTGGTCAGGCCCACTATCCCCCTCACAGCAGAATGCTGCTCCTAAAATCATGCCCAGTGGCATACTTGTCATTTCCCACCTGAAGCCCTTTGGTGGGTCCAGCTGCAGACCAGAGAACACCCCCAGCTCACCTCCACTCCTGGGCCCTGCTGCTGTCTCAGCACTCAGTTCCTCCTGACAACTACATGTCTTCCTTTCTACCTTCGTCCTTTCCAACCCAAGACTCTACAATGAGAGCAGTCAAAATGAAAACCTCCTCTGAAAAGTAGCAATTTCCTCGCTCCTGTATCAGCCAGTTGCCCTGGCTGGGCCCAACCTGAGAATGTGAGCACTGCAAAAAACGGCTTCGTATCTTCCTCGGAGCATGCCCCCATTCACACTCATGGGCCCTGGGGCTTTATAATGAATTGCCACAAGCGTGTAAGGTCTGACTGGGTCCTGGGGCTTCTCCAAATCCCTCCCCTGTAGCAATCACCCCAGGAAAGCTTCCTGTCCTCGGGCTGCTGGTGGAGACCGCACTGCTTGTGTAAGCCTGGAAACAGTTTATTGCTGTCTTTTCAAATGTAATGTCAAAATTATTGACACTGTTTATGGTGACATCACTTTCTATGGCTGGTGTAAAGCGGGTATGAAGTTAAATGAGAGCAGTAAAGGTTGCACATGGGCTGCATGGCTGATCATAGGACTCATCACCCCTCCTCTTACTAAACACTGGGAAAGAGCTTTCTAATCTCACATTAGAAAGAGCAGTTCCTGTACACAGCTTGGCAAGAGCCTTTCCTGGTAATAGCTGCAGTCGTGTCTGACCCACTCTGCTAACAGGTCCTGCCAGACGTACTCAGATGAGTTGTGGGATGGTACACATCCCTCTCGAGCGAAGACATGATGGTTCATCCAAGCTTGGGTCTCCTCTCAGCTAAACCAGCACAGGGCACACATCAAATACGGGCTCAATATGGCACCCAGCAAAAATCTACGTGCTATTACCACGCCACTGGTCCTGCTGGCCAGGCCTGCCTCTGAATCCTGCTCTTAAAAGCACTGCATGGGCCAAGTATAGCTACTTGTTGCAATTTATCTGACTTGTGCAGGCACAGCTGTAAAATCCCTCTTGACCAGGGAACATGTCCTAAACTGTGTCCCCCTGGCATATCTGGGGTTTTCGCCTGGCCTTGACACCTTATGTGGCGGTGACCTGTTTTCTCACTTGTTGCAACCTTCAAAAAGCGGAGAACTTCACCAGGTGCAGGGCTCCCATCTTCCCCAAAGGAAAACAAGTGTGCACACGATGTGCATGGTAGATTTAGTGAGATCAGTGGTCCAGCAAACGCTCATGTGTGCAACACATCTGCACAGCAAATGCATCCCTGGGACATTGACTTCATCGTGGCCAGATCACGATGCCAGCTGACCAGCAGCTTAGCTGGAGCTACAGCTCCATATAGGCTGCCAGATGCTGGGACATGGCAGATAGATAAACTCCCAAATTCCTCTTTTCCAAACATGCTGATTGAAAAACATGCTGAGGGAAAAAAATCAGGATCATGGGTGCATGATAGTCACAGGAAAGCCAGCAAGAATGCACCCATAGTCCTAGTCCATACAAACCCAGGGAGACATTTATTGTTGTCACAAAGGGTGATCCTGCACATCCACCCTTCGGGTGCTCACAATGCCCGGCTCCATTAACCAAGCTGCTGTCCTGCCTCTATAACTTCATTTTGCCTCCTTTCCCCCCACTGACACTGCTCTGGCACAAAGGAAACCTTGGCATCGGTCTTCATAAACATCCGTATGCAATGCGCTCTGTGAACATGGGGGGACACACCATATTATCACCTTCATGTCAGAGCAAGGCGAGCCAGGGCAGTCAGAGGAGAAACATCCCAACAACACCCGCAGCTCAGCCTCCCTCTGAGGAGTCAGCCTGTTACTTCTAGACCGGGGAGGAGACATAACACCCATGTTTATGAATGTGCAACATGGGCCTTTATATAAGTCATAGGAAGGTGACCAGGTACAAGCAATGTTTTGCTTACATTCCCTTGCTGTGAATTTGGAGAGAAAGATGCAGCTGAAAGCTCTAATAGCTACCAGCCAAAGTTTCAGCCCTGCCTTTGAACAGAAACCCACTGAAACAGAAAGTAGGGAGCAAACTGTGGTTCTCACACCAGGCAGGTTCTAAACTGAACACCTCTTGCTGCTCCCAGGGCAATGCTACTTGGAGTAGACAGGAGAGCACCTCATGCTTTCTCACAGCCTCTGATGAAGGTGGTTTCTGGAAGCCACCTTTGCTGCAGGATGTTGCAGTAACAGTGCGTTCTCCAACTCAGTTCCTCTTTTCTGCTACACAGCAGGACCCACCAGCCTCACGCGTGAGGAGATCAGGGTCATCTGTACGTCTGTTGAGGACTAGACTTCCCAACACTGCACAGGCCAGTGCAAAACCTGGGTTGCAGAACACCCACAAAGAAGGGCGATGAAAAGGCAGGCAGAGGAGGTTCGTGCACCAGAAAAGACTCAGAAGAACTTGTTGAGATCTATCAGGGTAAAAGATAAACACTACAGAGAAAAATAGATCCATTAAGAAATAAAGGGGAGAGTAAATTAACTGTGTCTCTAAAGTGCTTGTGTTATTGAACTGTTAAAAAAAATCTCTATTCAAAGTCAGGAAAGGAGGAAAACTTTATAATAAAAGGTCATTAAAGGAAAACCTGAACATACAACCATCAGCTTATCCTTCTACTAAGCATCCTAAGGCTGGCGGGGAATTAACTATTGAACTTGGTGGGCTGACCAATTATTGTTTTAAAAATCAGTTGTGAAAAACTGCAGTGGTACTAGAAGAGAGAAAAGAAAGTTTATCATTAAAAGGAGTGAATGCAAGTGTTCCCAGCACAGGGACTCAGGGTAGCGTTTCCAGAAGAGCTTAAGTGGTCGAGGAACTGCAGTGCCTAAACTAACTCTGAGAAGTGTTACCCTTAACCTACTGTTGTTAAGAAAATAGGGGGATAAATGCGGGGAGGAGTTGTCACAGCCTGGCATTAGGCCTGCAAAGCCATTCCTCATTCTCCTGGCCATGATGGGGAAAGGCTTTGCCAAGGCACTGCACAGCTACGGGCTACGGTGTATTTTATTGCCTGCCTGTCTTTCCGCTCGCAGGGAGCCTAAGCGCCCCAACACTGAAGGTATCTGACTCTCAGTGATGGTGTCTTCAAACCACGGAGAGAACAAGGAAGGAGCTGTCGCTGCAAAACCCCGTTTCCCTCCTGATACTGTGGAGGAACACACCAAAATCATGCTGTCCCTTACGCCGCGACAGCCATAAACATCTTGCAAGGAACAGAGCAGAAGGCAAGAACAGGCAAGTTTGGTTTTATTTGTTTTTCTGTCCCGCTTAGAAAATGGGTCAGTGGCTCAGGGACTCAACATTGAGGGATAAAGCAGTACCTGAGTATACAAAATATTCATAACTCCATACCTCCATCTCTGCACTAAAAAATACCTTGAAAACTGCACCTACAGCCTCGCTGTAGCAGGGTACATCCCACAAGCTGGGCAAGTAACCTGCATGGTCCAACAACAAGCAGGAGAGTCCCCCCTTCACAGCAAGCTGAAGAGATGTGCCTGGCTCTCCACTTTCCTTCCTGTCTCCTGCCGCATTTTTTTTTCCTCTGTCCACAGGCACACGGACTGAGATTTTTCAGACAGTAAGCCCTTTGGGAAGGCTTGACTGGGCCCTTGCTCTTGCCCATCACCCAGCCCCTCTGTTTGCAGCTCTGGTAATTAACTTGTAAACGAAGTTCTAGCACATGGACTGAAAACGGGCCATAGATAAAGGGTAATGAAAACACTCCATTACAGAAAGGGCCAAATTAAACAACTCTTAATTGAAAAATGGAAATTAATATGAATTTAGATCAACTAAACAAGCATGTTATTGAAGAGGCAGCAAAGTGGATGAACTCCTCACATACCAATTAAAGACATGGAGGCAGAGATGCACCATACGCCACGAGAAACACTCATAATAATATTCTCACCAAGCCAGTAAGTTTGATTAGTTTTATTACTCTCACTTGTACACTTCCTGCATTTCTAAAAGCATAGGGGAAGTTAATGACACTCATCTGATATCACTCTGCCGTGGCTTGCCCCAGTGCTCAGGAATTATTGGCAAAGGTAGCCAGCACTAACTGCTCAGCTCTATTTCATTATTAACTTCTTGCTGAGTTTGCAGGGTTCTTAAAAAAAATATTAAGATATTGAAATGGTTGGCTCTCAAAGCAGCAACACTTTCAGCTTCTCCATCACCTTGGTGATCTACCTCCAAGCACCCTAATGCCTCTGGTAATTTCCCTCCAGCAACACGATCTCCGTGAACGTGCTGTATAGAGATACAGGTGGGAACCCACTGGCACTGTGCCTCACCCTGGCCTTTCTCTCCTAAGAAAGAGAGTCGCCCAAAGTTCTAGCAAGAATATACAGGTCCTCACTTACTGAGAGTAACAGTAGCAAGCATAAGCTTAGAAAAACCAACACCACCACTACTCTCTGCAGCACTAAGAAATCTCTTCGGTGGCCATTCCAGGCACAGATTCAGGAAAGGTCAGCAACTGCATGGAGCAGTCATCCCCATTCCACTTACACCACGGGGTTAGGACCACAATTCAACTCTCTGCAGCGAGCGGGAAAAGCTGGCGGATGGGGAGAAGCCAGGGCTGCTAAGGCTGCATAAAGCCAATTTTTCCTTCACACTGTCATATTTCTTGAGGGGACTCCATGGGCTCACTCCTGAGCTCCTGCTCAGCGCAACACCAGTTCCTCAGGCCTTTCCAAATTACATTCACCTCTAAATACAGAACGGTTTTGCAAAACTGAAGTAAGTTTCTTGCTCTGGAAAAATACTATTGGTACGAATGCTTCCCTCCAAATGACCACCCCTCCTGATTTCTCCATCCCCATTCAACTCCTAGAGGGCTACACAGCGATACTGAAATCGCACAGTGTTAATCTGATAGCAGCTAAAACAATACATTTTCAATTAGAGTTTTAGTTGGCATTGTTTTGTTTCCAGCCAAAATAGACCTCTTAGCTGCCTGACAAAGCTTGCTGAATATACAGACAATCCCCATCCCTCACACATGGCACCAGCACCTCCTTGGGGTTCCTTTTGCTTACATGAGCAATTTTATTTGTCCCAAAATTCTTCGTCCACATAATTACCACACAATCATTTAACAACAAGAACTGACAATTTTTAGCACTTTTACTCTTTTTTTTAATTGATTAATTCCCTTAAAAAGTGAACCTAGTGTCCCCACAGTGGCAGTCAGGATCTTATTTTTTGGAAATACTGGACTGATTAATCGATTTGTTTGATCAGCAGGAGACACACTGTAATGACAGACATACACAGTCATTTCAATAATCCCAAATCAAACTGGTACTGAACTTTAATATTGTAGATACTGGTGTTTAAAGTTTGGAACTGTCACACAATAATAAATTCAAGAGGGGTAACTTATCTAAAATCTACAGATTACACTTAAGAGTATCTGTTATGAGAAACAAACTGATTTAAGTCAGGTGTCAGAATATTTGTGAGCTTGAGGCCATTTTGAATACTTCAAGTTGTCTATTAAGGATATACTTCCCCATTGGAATCTACTTACCTTACCTGGATTTTACAGAATGGTCTGGGTTTATTCTAATAGCGGCACTTCAACTCTTCAAATGCATTGGTTAACCTGGTCTTTTTCAAGGACCTCGCAAAATGGCCACAGTGACATCTGGTCTGACTTGTCCAAAGTGTCTCACTAGGAAAATTAATTTTTTTTTCCCATGTTGCCCAATGGGAGAATGCTCATGTTCCCTCCAGGAGCGGTCAGCTCAATATGAGAAGAAGATGCATGCAATGTGAAAGAGTGCTGCCTTGAAAAAAAATAATACACGTTCATCTTTTCTTTTAACAGGAGGATTTGAATATTTTTTCCTGAATTCAGTGTCTTCTCAAACCAATAACTCTCTTGGCCTCTGATGGCTATTTGTAGCATTCTGCTGGAGGTTTTACATGCAAGCAGTTCCTATACATCATTTTCTCAACTACAGTCTTTGAATTTCACTTTCATATTGAATTTCATAGGTGATTTACTTTCTCTTTGACTACTACCTCCTGAGAAATAATTCTATGAATGAAAATAAGGGGTAGATATCACTTTTAGGTGTGGATCCAGTGGGAACCCACAAGAAATGCTGTGAAAGTCCACAGCATGTGATGCTCACAACAATCTTAGAAAACACTTTCATTAATGACCTACAAGAGGGAGAGAACAATGTTGAAAGATGGGGGGAACTGCAAGCTACATACAATGAAAATGCAAAAATATAGAGCTCCCTTGAGCAGTTAGAAACACATGCAGGGAAAAAAAAAATATGGTTACTTGAAATTATAAATATTATGAAGAAGGGAATAAAGATTCATTGTCAGCTGTCTCTTCCAAGGGGCATTAAATGATGCTAACAGATTCAAAACAAGATTTACTTCACTCGTGCAGTTCTGCTGAAGAACTTCTTGCTGTGGGATATTAAGATATTAACATAAGTTCAAAATCCCAGGAGGCTGTTGAAGTAGTCAGTAAGTATCACTAGATAGCTGCCCTGCTCTCATACTCTTCTCTAACATCCACCTCTTGCCAGTGTCAGAGCTGGTAGGGCCATTATTATGCTTGATAGCCAAAGTTAATAAAATGCCATATGAAATCCAGAAGACTGAAGGGAAAATCCTGAGGACAAAAAAAAATCTGCCTAAAAAAAGCTTGAAGTGACTGAATTAGATAAATAGAAAGAAATAAATATGGAAACAAGTAGACCAGGCTGTTTCTGCAAAGACTCAGAAGTCCAGCTGGACTGCTGTGAACACACCCGGTGTGCAGCTGTAGGCATGTGGTCCCTCACCTCCAGGAAGACTGACATGCAGGATGGGCTTCACAGAAGAACAACCACATGATTAAGAGACTAGCGTGTGATTTATGAAGAATGATTTAAGAAAAGATCTGCACAGCTTGCTTAAGCGATGATGAAAACCAAAAGTGACATCCAGGAGAAGAAATAGCTTAAATTTATTTAAAGAGTGTGAACATTGTAACAAGGGGGAAAGAATTAGGCTCATACAAAAGGAGCTAAAGCTGAAAAGGAGCACGAAGTGAAAAACCAAGAAGCATGACCAAGGCTGAGAATCATCTTGTCATGGCTTGTGATACACAAAAGAAGTATGGACAAGGAAACGTCATAGAATATGTGATTAAGGACAATTGGGTGCTGACCCACTGGAAAGATCAGTGGTGCTTGGGACTCCTACGTGACCCTGATACCCACTCTGGTAGAGTGCTCATGCTCTCACACAACAGATGCCACAGAAATTCTGCTGTTTCCCATGATTCCCCTCTCATGATGAGCAAAAGTTCTGCCCACAAGCACTCTCTCCTGGAATACATGTGCCATTAGCAACACCTCGTGTTCAGAACGGCCACACCATGCAGTGCTGCTGCTGTCTGAGTCTAACCTGGTCTCTAGGGCAGAGGGGCCACAGTAAGGAGCACTCCTATGTTTAAAAACTGCAGTACGGGAACAGTAGGCAGTTGTTGATTAGCCAGCTGCAGAATGATATGCTGGCAGCAAGTCAGTGACAGCTAAGGTACGTTAACCACTATTTCACTTCCAGATCAGATAAAACACTGAGTCTCAGCACTAGAAGGATGCTCCGGATGCTGGGGCAGTACATGCGGTGTCCAGCTCTGCACTGTCTGCCACATCATCTCCCTCTGCCTCACCCATGGTGAGGGCCCTCAGCTCTGGCCAGAGAAATGGTGCCTCTGCAGTTCAACATATACTGTGCCACCAGATGAACCTCTTCCTTGAAAAGGCCCTTTATGGGAAATCAAAGGATCTTCTTTCCAGCCCAGCATCAGATGTTGGGTGTAGGCAGCACTAAACTCCCAACAGGTCTCTCCCCTCTTGGTGTCCTATGGGGTCAGAAGTGGAAAAGTGACCCTCCATCCAGTTCACTCTCTCCAGAGGCAAAGCATCAGGGCCTATTGCTCAGAGAAAAATCCTAAAGCATCAGGTAGGATTGCAGACGATGGGCTGTTATGTCTGAAGACCGGTGGAAACCCTGTCAGCATGCAGGTTATCTACAAGCTTTTAGGTCAGTAGGAGTCCTGCCAGCACAACAGGATAAGAAGCAAAACTTGCTTATATAAAAACCATCACTCTCGATTGAGCACAAGAATGAGGACGGTGAGGAGGCTCAGGACTGAGGGAAAAAGGGCTGCACTTTTGTTTGGGAGGATTTCCCTGTCCCTGCCCAGGGTCATTCTCAGCATCTTCCAGCATCAGCATTATCTTGCTAAGTGCCCTCTGAGTTACCTTCCAAACCCACGAGGGAACAGCCCCCTGGGCCATCTCTTCAGCAAAGAAAGAGCAGAGGCTGGAGGAACAGATCAGCAGGTACTGGGAATGCATGAAGGACTGAGCAGAAGGAGGACCCCGGGAAATCGGGACCCTCCCAACACCATGTGGCACTCAGGCCAATGCCTCTTGTAGAAACTGCCACTGAGCAGGGGACCAGGCCAGTTTAACCTCCAGCCAGCCAAGAAACATCACCTGCACCAGCCAAAACGGGTTCAAGTCTTGGCAACTACAGCCCGGTGCCTTCTGCAGCAACCAGACAGGAGCAGGGCATGAGCAGAAGGGAGGCAGAAGAAGCTGCTGGAGTCCACCCTTGTGAATGTCACACTTGGTCTGTCCAAGTACATTGTGCCTCCCATGCTGTACACAGCCAGTCTTCTACAGCTTTCTGGGCTGCAATGACTGCTTGCATCCTGGCCGCCATGAACACTAAAGGCTGGTGTGGGCACAGCCCAGCAGCTCAGGCTGCTCCTTACCACCGGAGGATTCACCACACAGTGGCAATACTCCACACCGCCTTGTTCTGCCTCCTCACAGTGGCACAACAAACCCCAAGCATTAAAAGATCATTAAAAAAAAAAAACACTCCAGAAATTTTCAGGGAAGTTTCACTTGAGGAGGCAAATGCAGTGAAAGTACAAGAGATGGTGCAAACACCTCACTGGAACTCACCCATCACTACCCACAGTGGTACCAGTTACCTGCAACATCTCTGCACATCCTCCTGCGCCCGAAGGAGCAGAGATGGGCTCTTTCCCTCCCACACTGCCCACCAGACCATGTCTCTGGGAGGCTCTCTTCTGGCCTATACCACCAAGTTCTTGAAATGCTGCGGTCTTTCCTTGCACACCAGTGCCCCTACAATGATTTTGGATTCCCTCTGTTACACACACCCCAAATCACCAGTACAACATGCCACTTACAGCACACGTCGACATACAAACACCAAACACAAATCTGCCCAGAACAGCTGATCTGGCTCCTACCCATCGAGAGCAGGGGAGTGGACAGCCCGGGGAAAGTTACTCAGAGCAATGTCAGCCTTCCCATGCTGCTACCTTTTCTTCAGGGAGGGATGAATGTGGCTGAGAGGGGCAGGATAAGGGAGTCCAAGAGATATGGTTACCTGTATCCTGTCTTCTGGCAACTCTGTTTTCATGGCCAACATCTCTCTAGCATATACGTCAGGATAGTGGGCCTCGTTGAAGGCCTTTTCCAGCTCCTCCAGTTGGTAGGATGTGAAGATTGTCCTGAGGGGAGTAAAACTCTTTGATCAAAAAACACAAGAAGAAGAAGCAAAGATGATGAAGTGTCAGAGAAATGGACACAGAAGCTACAGAAACCTGGGTAACCTGCTAATGCATAGCTTTTCCTCCCCATCTCCTGTGTTTCTGTGCACAAAAGGTCAGGTGCCAGGGTGAAAGGAGAACCAGAAAATGCCAGAAGACAGGGCTTTTAACAGTTACAAATCACCTTCCCTTTCAGGGACTTCCCTCTGGAGACTGTCCCTCCCCAGAAATGAGCACCCGCAAACAACAGCGATGGCAGCTGCTCTTAAATCTCAGACCCTGCCGCCTCTTGAGAGGATCCTGAAGGTGTCTCTATCCCTCACCCCTCCCTAGAAAATCACACCCACCCCTGGCCTGGCTTAAACCCACCCCTCTCCTCCTCCTCTTGCATCCAGAGGTTTCTTAACCCTTTGATAGTCACGCTGAGATAAAGCAGCATCCCCTCAGCACCCCACCTGGAGAGGTGCTGAGCCATTCCCCACCTGCGGGTCCTTAGCCTCTCCAGTCTTCACGAGCAAATAATCCTCCCCTGGAGCCCTGGTCCTCAGCTGAATCCTTCAAAGGTTTTATCCACTCTGCTCCCCACTGCTTTTCACCAGTCCTTCCCCATGACAGCCAGTGCCAGCTCCATTCCTCTGCCTTTACCCTGGTTGCTTCCACTCCTATATCCCATTAGCTGCTCTCTGCCAGTTTGCATTACCCCATTATCCTCTGGAAATCCTCCTGGACCGCCCTGGGCGGGCAGCAGCCCAACCCGCCTCTGCACAGCCAGTTCTCAGCTCGGGACAACCAGATTGAAAAATCAGCAGCTGGAAAGCCGAGACGGATGAAAGCCCTTCTCCAGGGGATGGATGAGAGGTCTCGGACCACTTCCACTCCCCCGAGGGTTAAAACTCCCACCCTCCAAACTGCCGGTACGCAAAACACAATTTTTGATAAAAACTAACAACACTCCAATAGCAAAAAAAAAAAAAAAGCCCAACGAATTGCAGCCTTTGTTCAAAGTAAACATATAAATACATTCTCAAACTAAGAAACACGTAGCTCCCAGAAGGGGGAAGGAAAGAGGAAAAAAAAAGTATTTTTCTAAAATATATATGCATTTCAGAAAGCCCTACAATTCCAGAGAGCATAAACAGAAAATCTCAGAAATAGCCTCCGCTACTCAGAATCGAAAGGATTCCACCAGATCGATAACATTACTAACAAAAGCAGCATGCAAATGCAAGGCACCTGCCTGCAATCAGGTCCTTCTTTAAATTCAGTCCTAAATCCATTTTCTTTTCAAACAGTTTTTCTTCGGCCCCGACAAATCTGTGAACTCTAGGGACAGCAGAGGCACGTTAACTCACATATTTTCTCTCTCTGGGACCACAGGAAAAATTATTCCAATTTTGATTCAATTTAGATTTCAAGCATTCCGCTCCACCCTCCTCTGACCAGGGCACCGAAGCCCAGCAAGGCTCACCCGAGGCTCACCGGCGGGAGGGTTTTGCCTAACATTCAGCCGAAGTTTTCCCCTTTTAGCTCTCGCCCCTGGGTAGCCCCTGTCTCTTTTGCAACACACAACCCACTCTCCCTTTTGGTGTTTCTACCCTGCAGATATCTGCAGGCTCTTGGCCTCCCTCCCCGTTCCTGGTACAACTAGAGATTTTAACCATTTAGTAGAGATTATACAACTGCAGCTAAATGTTGCAGGCTTGTTTCTGTCTAGAACTGAAAACAAAACAAACCTGAAATTCGTTTCCTCTCTCCCACCCAGACCGTCACCTGTACACCAGCCCCTGCTGTGTCTTTTTTACGCAGCCCTGTTTGGTCCACAAAGAAAGCGAACTCATATTTACTCCAGAGCACCCAAACTGGGAGCATTTGCCTGGGGAGGGACCCCGGGTCTGGGATGAGCCCTCCAGCCCAAGCGTCCTGTTGCACGCATAGCGAGACGTCTCCTGGGATAGTCGGTCTCCTTCCACCCCGCATCCTACTAAGCTTTCACTGGGGCATCTTTTAATCCATCCTTCCTGCATCGTGACAGGATTGATTTAATTATTCCCTAAATCACCCTCGGTGGATGGTATCTGGCCTTCCTTTGTCCTGACTCTCCGGCCACAGCAACACCAGAACTCAGCACGGGATTTTTCGTTTCTGTTTATAAGGCACAAACAACCCAACTCCATTTTAACTGTGGGAGAAGTCAGACAAAGTGTATTACCCTGACTGTTCCCGAGGGGAAACCAAATCCCCTCCGGATCTCCCAAAGTGGATCTTCGTTTCCTTAACCAATTCTCCAGCCTTCTTCAGCTTCTCTGCAGGCTGTGTCTGATTCCCAACTATTTAATCTATTGGCAAAACATTTATTTATAAGTAATAAAATATTTAAATCATTGATAGAAATTCTTTCTTGCTAACAGCCAATATTAAGATTGCTCTGTGCGGAGCAGAGAATGGTTTTGACTATTTAACTGCTTCAGTTTCGGACAGGTTGATTATTTTTTCTCCCCTGAACACCAGTGACCCGCATCCCGCCCAAATGCGCTGCTCGGGTTTGCGGCTCGGGATACCCGGATCCCCAGCCAGAGAAATTAACTAAAATGACACCTGTGGCCGATGCGCCCGCTCCCTAAAGGCACGTCCCCAAATCCGATTTATTTTGGACGGGAAGAAAGAAAAAAAGGAAAGGTCCCGGGGGGAGAAGCCGCAGGGGCGCCGGGGCTCGGCGGCGGCCGGTGCCGGGAGGAGTATTTCGCTCCGGGCCGGAGCGGGGCGGGAG
The DNA here is from genome assembly GCA_002844005.1 of Limosa lapponica baueri. Lineage (NCBI taxonomy): Eukaryota > Metazoa > Chordata > Aves > Charadriiformes > Scolopacidae > Limosa > Limosa lapponica. Next base: position 170,187 of record KZ506322.1, on the reverse strand, counting down.
CGGGTCGGGCCCGCCGGGGCTCGGGGCTGCCGGTGCCCGGTGCCCTGGGCGCGGGGACGGCGGGAGCCGGCGGGGTAGCGGCCGCTCGCTTACCTGTGCCGCCTCTTCTTTCGCTTCTTGCTCTGGTTTAGGGAGGATTTGGACATTTTGCGGTCGCTGGAGGAGACATCCTCGGAATCTGCGGAGAGACAGGCAGCGGCCGTGGGCTGGGGCTCCCTCCCCGCCGGGGATCCCCGGGCAGGGCCGGGCCCGGCGGCTCTCCTCCCTCCGGCGGCTCCGGCCGAAGCTTTCGTTGCGATCGCGCCGCGGACGGGGCCCGTCGCCGGCCGCTCCCTCCAGCCCGACGCGGCGCCGGCCTCAGCGCTGCTCCCGGTCCCGGCCCCGGTGCCGCTCCCGGTGCGAGCGGCTTGGAGCGATGCACCCCCGCCAGGGAAGGCTCTGGGCAGGGACCGGGCTCTCGCTCTCCCCTCTCTCTCCCGGAGTCGTTTGCTGGGGCTGCTGTGGTCGCGCTGCTAAAATGCTGAGCCCGGCAAGCACAACAAAACCGTAGGAAAACGGGGAAGCTGCAGCCCGGTCCCCGCCGCCGGGCACCCGCAGTCGCCTGCCCCAGCCCGGGGACCCCGGACTTCCCCGCAGAAACACCGGAGCGGGGAGGGAAAAATTGAGGTTTATGGAGCCAGCAGGAAAAAAAATAATCCCGGGAAGAGACGGTGTCTGCCCGCGGCCCCCCCGTTCCCCAGGGGTGCCCGGCCCGGGGGGTGTTAAGGGCAGGGCGGCACTGCCTTTGCCCCGAAGGAGCAGCCTGGGGACGGAACCGGGACCCGCATTTCGATGCGCGCCGCTGTCCCCCGCGGCGGCTGGGGCTGTCCCCGCGCTCCAGCCCGGTACCTGCCCGCAGCTCCCCGCCACCCGCCCGGCCCCGGCGCCGCGCTGCCCGGCGGGCCGTGCTGCGGGAGGGGGCGGCGGGCATCGCCCAGACCGGGCACTGCGGCGCGCCGGACGGCTCCGGCCGCTCCCGGGAGGAGGCTGGATGTTGCCCCCGGGGCCGGGCGCTGCTGCCTGACGTCCCAGGGAGGGGACCCGAGGCGGCCTGGGCGCGGGGCCCGCGGGCAGGGTTGCGGGAGGCTGCTGCCGTCTAGGAAAGGGATGCCGAGCGGCCTCTAATTCTCCGGCAACGAATTGGGGCCGCCGGGGCCGCGGGGGGGCCGCTTCGCCGGGGCTCCGCGCATCTCCGGGCCGGGCGCCCCCGGCCGCGCCATCACACCGCGGCTGCAGCCCCGGACGGGGACGGGGAGGGATGCGGTCGCGCCCGCCCGCCCTTATCCTCCTCCTCGGAACCGAAACGAAATCGCCTTCCCGCCGCCGGGCACGGGGCCTCGCGCCGGGTCACCGGGTACCGGCGGCTGCCGGGGGCGGGCGGCGGCGCTGGCGGGGCGCGGCGGGGTCCCCGGGGGCCGGCGACGTGCCTACCTGAGCTGGCCGTCTGGCTGCTGTCCAGCTGCCCGGGGGCCCGGGCCAGGGGCTGCAGGTGGACGCTCTGGGGGTCGGAGAGCACCTCCAGGAAGGTGGGCTGGGTGTAGAAGCCGGGGATGCCGCCGGCCCCCAGCAGCCCCATGCCCACGCCGCCCACCCCGGCGGGGCTGAGCACGGAGCGGGCCGCCAGCAGGTGCCCGGCGGGCAGCGAGTCCAGGGCGGCCCGAGGGTGCGACGGCGGCTCCTTGTTCAAGCCCAGGATCTCCTGGATGCCGAAGCCGGTGCAGCGGGGAGGGGTGGGCCCGGAGCTGGGCTTGGCCCCCGCCGCGGGGGGCGGCGGAGGCGGTGGCGGGGCGGCGGGGGCGGCGGCCGCGCCGTCGGGCTTGGGCTTACCGGGCAGGCTGGGGGCCAGCGCCGCGCCCGCTTTGCCCGTCATGCTGCGGCCGGCGGTCCCTGGTGCCCGCTCCGGGAATGCCTGGGAGCCCCCGGCTCAGGCCCCTTTTATCCGCCCAGCCGGGAGCCCGAGCGGGGTCAGAGCCGCGCAGCCAATCACAGGGGCCAGTCGCGATTAGGGATGCCAAAAAGCCG
>KZ506322.1:137874-167951 GCA_002844005.1 Limosa lapponica baueri | reverse complement strand
CGCCGGGAAGGGCCGCCCCGGCGGGGCAGGCCCCGGCCCCGCTTCGCCTCCAGCCGTGCTGGGGGAGGTGGGGTTAAGGAGGCACGGGTGGAGGCATCCGTGCTTTCGGAAACACTGCTCCAGCCTGGCCGGGCAAGGTGCGGGGCACTGGCCCCCGAGGAGAGAAGCCCGAAACAGTCCAGTAGGGAAACACCGGCGTCCCCGGCTCTCCTTTTCATCCTGTACTCTGGGATAAACACATGCTCAGCAGGGAAAGAAGGGTGCACGGAGGAAGTTTGAAGATTAAAGCCAAGCAATGTGCCTTGAACGTGTAGAGCTGGAAGCATTGTATGTTGGAGAAACATATGACTTCGCGCCATCAGAGGTGGTGAAGTAGCTGCTTGGACTCTCTTGGACACCCTTGCCCATGAGCATGGTTTCTGAGCCACACGGTTCTTTGGTAACTGAGAGCACCTTTCACCACCCACGGACAAGATACCACACACCTCATCCCTGCCAGCCCTACCCCAACCAAAGACATTAAATTAGAGAAAGTCTAAGGCATCCCCTGTTTCACTCAACCTGAGGCACAAGCTCCACCACGGCAAGTACTTTGATAGTTGTTAAGTAGTCTACAGTCACTTTAGGTCTGCTCATGGGAGCCAGTTAGTCAGTGGGACACCAAGCTGGGGCTGGGACTGCAGCTCCAGATCAGCACCAAAAGGCCATCTTCCACCTCAGTTCTGCGGGGAAGCATTTCCCCGTTTCTCCTCTTCTCAGCTTTACAGGCCTCTGGGGATTCTGCCAGGCGGGGTTTCATCCCACCATACCTGAGCAAGGCAAGCTGAGCAGTATGTGGGCAGTGGCCGGGACCAGCCACCAGTCCAGCTCACCAGACCAGTCGATGGGGATGAGGCAGATCCCACTTCAAGCCGGGAAGTCAGGTTCCTGGGTGGGGGCCCAGATGAGTGGGCTGCATGGCCAGGTACAGGCATGGCTGCAGTGGGGCTCAGGTAGGAGCCAGGGATAACCCTCAGCTTAAAAACAGCTGCCGAGGGAAGGAGGGGGGAACCCCTACTGAGGTTACCTCCAGGTCTTTCCTAACAGCAGCCTTTATCAGTGACCTGGCCTTGAGCAGCCAGCTTCACTGCTAGAAGGTGGGGAGGCTGCACCACAGGTCCCTGACAGGGTCACCACAAGCCATCCTACCACCTCAAACCTTGGTTGTGTCTTGCCAGCATTAGCTGATGCATGGTTTACCCTCTCTCACGCCGCTGGGGCTCCCCGGGTATGGTACGCAATTTCCTCCCCCAGCATTCAGCCTGGAGTTACACAAACCCTGTCTCAGCATGACTGGGTCTATTAAGGTAAAAATTCAAGCTATCAGGTTGCCAATAAACTATTCAGAGCTTTATTCCAATTATTCTTTTAATTCTCAAGCTCTCCAGCAACTGATTCAAATTTCTCCAGAAACATTTCCTCCCCACACATCTCTGATTCAGCTCTGCATTATCTGGGTTACATGGCCCCAAGCCACAGTCTGCTGCAGAACCAAGACCACCAGGTCTGAAGCCCTCTGCAATGTTGCAACTAACTCTTTGGTTCCAGCATCGGTGTGAGGAGGTGCACACTGTGGCTCTGCCTAAAGAACTGCCCAGGGCTCACACAGGGTGTAGGGGTGCACAGAGGCTGCTTCCCAATTTGAGCCCATGTTTTCATCGCTCTTTGTGCACCACCCTTCCTCCCCTTTTTCCTTCAGACCTGGCTCTGCATCCCTGCCCAAGGATAGGTGCAGGGCTGTGGGTTATTCAAGTACGACAACACTTTCCAGCTCAAGCAGTACTGCCACAGAGCCCAACTTGACAAGCCCATCAGAGCTTCTCAGCCTGAGGTCCACTCCACAACATGTGTCACCTCTGTCATGTTGTGCCTCCGTGACTGGTAGTTTGAAGCAAGCACCATGGTTCATACAAAGTTAATGCTCTGAGCAGTGCCAGGCTGCAGAGGCACGGACATAGGGTCTCGCTGATACATACTGGAGTTTCTTGGTGTTTTCATTGCTTTGCTCCAAACACTTCGTCACCTGCCCACTGGGGTATCTTGCTGGCTTTGCAATGGTGCCCTGCATATCCTCATCTCCGTTTCACCTCAGGGTGCTGGAGGGCCTTCTATTCTCCTGACCATGCCTCCAAAGCCATGAGGACAGCTCTGTCCCCCTCTGCCAAGTTCTTTGTGAATCTCTGGTTGCTGAGCTGCAAAACTCGGTGCTTGGCTGTCTGCTCTTCAGTACACCTTCTCTTGTTCCTCTTTGCCTCTCTGCAAGCTTTTGTGATTAGGAAACTGAACTTGTATTTCGATAATTACTTATATTTCAATATCTCTGTGAGTAACTTCTGGCAACATTTTCAACCTGTCTTGACCAGAAGAAATTCTGGCTTTATTTGAGCTTTCCTCAGCTAAATGGCTCAGATGCTCTCCTGGGGAGAAGAAACTCAGCAACCTCAAATCCTCTCACATTTTCCTGATCCAGCTCATCCTTTGCCTTCTTCCATTGTTCTGCAGCATTATTTTTGATGATGAACTTCTCCACCTCTCCCATTGCCGTTTGCAAATCTGTCCTTCATCCAGGGCATACAGATTGGGCTGACGTGGTTCTTTATCCAGTCTTGACTTTCTCCCAGCCTCCTTCTCTCCTTCTTCTCCTGAATCCCAAAGAAGCAATGTTTGTAATCACCCCTTCAGTCTGCAAAGAAGTGTCACTTCTCCTCCATTTCTAACACATAAGTGTGCTGCGTGTCATTTCTTTCAGCACCTGGTTCAAAGCTGCCTTGCCCTTTGTTTAGACAAACCTCAGTGGTTTCACACCGATAGGTCACAGACCTGATCTCCCTGTGCTCTTCCATCTCCTCCACAATGGCTTTTGGGTCCTTGCAGCACAGCCTCTCTTGTCTTGGTCTCCTTTGCATGTTCTCCCAGTGGAAGTGGCCATGCAGATCCTGTCCACGTCCTGCCATAATTTGAATAAAAGTCTCTCCCAGTACGTTTTTATTTTAGCTGGGTTCTTTAACTTTGGGGAGCACTGGTGATCTACTGAAGTCGCAGGCATTGGGCATTTTCACATTATCCTTCCACCATATGTTGCACTGTAGATGGATATAGGGCATGATAATGCTAATATGACAAGAACAAACACTTGCTGTATTAATAAAAACTGCTGAGACACAGAGAGTGACAAGAGCTACCTACCCACAGATGCTGTAGATTCTCTCTGTCACATAAAGTCTTCAAATCAAGGCTGAAAGTCTTTTCAAGAGATGATCTATAACTCACCCAGCAGCTATTGGCCTGATGCAGAAATTATTTGGTGAAGTTTTGTAGCTTATTTTATGTTGAAGTTCAGGCTAGAAGGTTGTAATGCTGCCCTCAGGCCCTAAAATCTTGGACTCCATGGAGCTCATGTTGTCTGTTAGATACATTCTTTATAAAAAAAAAAAGCCTTCATGGATAAGAAGCTTCTGATGTCTATTCCAGTGTCCCGTTGAACATATCTTTTTCTTTAAATGTCAGTATATTGATTTCTAAATAATCACTGGAGATACAAAGTACACGATGACAAGGAGATTATGGCACCTGTCATGCCCATTGCTAAATGCTCTCAGCTGGCAGCTGCTGGCCGAGTTACTGCAGCCCCGAGCAGACCTCTCTGCTTCTCTCTGCTCTGAATTATCCTGGTAGTTTCAAGCTGCACCTCTTAACCCCTGGGTAAACTCCTCACCCTACTGAGGTCAGCAGGACCTTGGTCACTGGCACTGAACAGAGCTAGGATTTCACTCTGCCTACCACGTCTTCTGGCATTTTGCTTTTTTCCATTGTACCTCATCTTCTCTCCTGTCTGAGACACATCTGTATTTCCCCTGTTGTTTCTCTCCTGTGGCTGAGCGCCTCCGTTCATGCCACCAGCTGCTAGGACTCAACCACGCCGCACCGGAGGCCGTTCTTCTGTCCTGCAGTTTTCCTGTGCCAAGGACAGGGCAACTCACGATGCGTTTCCTCTGGCGTCTTTCGGCTCGAGACGTTGGGCAGCTCTGGCCAGCTCAGGCCAAGGGGTTAGACAACATCTTTTCTGCGTGGGGCTGCTGAGGTGCAAGGGCTGGACACCAAGGCTTTCTGTAAGCTGAGTATATCAGCTACTCCCAGTTACCTGTGAATCAGAGGGAAAAAATGTTAACCCTTTGGGTGAATCTGGAGTGGGCACTGCACATCAGTGCCCTGTCACATGTGATCCCACCTCCTCTCTGTGATAGTGGGCAGTGCTGGATGGGGCAACACCAGAGGTTCCTTGCCACTCTTTCCCATCCCCTGAAATAGAATAGAATAATATGCAATGAATAAATATTTCTATCTCCCTTTGAAAGAAGATTACTAAAAGTGATTTTATACCAAGCTAGACCCATAGTTCAGACATGCTTTTAACTGTTCTGGAGCAACCGAGCTTTTTTTTGTTCAAGCAGTTTCAAATGCTTCTGGTGTTGATTCATTAGAAAGTAACAGAGTGACGAGACATGGGCTGTGCCAGGGTGCCAGCAAGTGGACTAAAAATTGTTCAGCAGAGATAACTTTAAAGCCAGCTAAAATGTGACATAGGAAAGTAATGATGCTTGACCTGGACATCCTAAACAAAGCTGCCATGAATGTATTTAAAGATTAGCTTCATCCACTGTGATTCTTGGCTACCTCATTACACATTTAATTCTAATACTAATTTTTGGGTGAGGATGTCCTGCTCAGTTCTAAATAACGTTTTGGCATGTAAGTAACACAGGTAAATTACATGCTGTGCCAAAGGATTTTCTCTGATGCATTGTTCTTTAAGTGTTCCCTTTTCTTGCTTTGTGAGAAAAAGGAAATTTGGGAATCACTTTGATGTCCTTTCCATCATCAGGTGAAAAAATAATCTGCCTTGCTTAAAGAAAAGTGAGGAGGGGTCTTGGGGGGAATCCAGGGAGATCTGGTTTTGTTCCAGGGCACGGAGCCTTTAAGGAAAATAAATATATAGGAAAATATTAATAGACCCAGTTTCTGCCCTTAGGTGAGCGTCCATACTCAGGACAGTATAAAAGATAAAGGCAAGTATCTAAAGTACCTTTCTAGCCAGTCCATGGTCTGGATTCCACCCTGCTCTACCTGTTCTGGGTACTGAGCGTCAGGACAGATCTTACCTATAGAATTGCATCAAAAATCTTAAAATTACAAAGTGAACATAAAACGATGCTGGGAAACCTAAGCAGCCTGAAGCTCCAGCGCTGTAGAGAACTGCTCTTATTCGTGTCACACATTGCTAACGGGGACAGTTCAAATTTCACTTTCTTTCACTTTCTCACTTTGGAAACAAGTTTATGTTTCATAGTGGAAGGAGAAGCCTGAGCAGGTAAAAGCTCGTTCCTGTGGATTTACCAGATGCCTTTCATGAAGCAGGTTGTGAGGGAACTCAGTATCTTCCCAGCTTTGGTAAATGTGCTTGGCTATAACCCATTGCAAATGGCATCTTGCCTGGGAGTGTGCCATGGGCTGGATTTAACTTGTGGCTGTAGCATCGGGAAGAAGTACCCCTGGTGGGATTTTTTCCTCCAGTGCACCCACAAAGAAGTTGGGGTTTCCAAAGCTGGAGCACACAGACAATCTAACAAAGTGGTGGAACCAGCTGCAACCTTCCTCCCTGCACCCGGTGCCTATGGGGACCATGTGCAAGGCAGCAAGGTGCTGTGGCAGCCCCCACCAGCCACTGTGATCCTGCCCTTGCCCACATCCATGCCCCTGCCACGGGGTCCTGCCCCATCCTGTGGGGCCAGAGCACAGGTCATGTCTGGGAGCTGCTTTCCCATGTGTGGGGTGTGAAGCTGTGGGTAGGGGCACTGTGGCCAGGACATTGAGTCTGTCCAGGCTTGGGGCTTGAGAGGGCAGCGTGCCCCAGCAGCAGTGGTGGCAGGTTTCCTCTCTGCCTTGCTTCACTCCTTTGGAGCTGCTCAGGTAGCAGAAAAAGAGAAGAAACTCACAGCTCCCAGACCTCTGCTCGGAGTTTCTGTGCTCAACATAACCACCCTGTGTCCATCTCCTGCTTGCAAGGTGCAGCAAGCTGGGTTTCCAGGTCCCAGAGATGGCTTTGCCCAAGGAGGCCAGCTGGTTGAGCTCCTCGGGAACCCTCCTTCTCAACAGGGTGCTCCCATAGATGGACATCACCCAGGTCCCAAGCTAGACACCCTGCCATGCCCAGAATGAGTGCAGGGTTACACTGGGAGCTGCACAACATGTTACAAGCTCTGGAGCACGGGGAAATCCCGCATCCAAAATCAAGATTGTGGGTGGATCAGAGGCATCCCGGGCCCCTGGCATCAGCTGGGGCAGGGATGCTGGGGCCAGAGGCAATTATTTGCAGGATGAGGGCTGGTGTAATCTCAGATGTGCATAGCTTTGGAGTTGCAGTGCCGGGCTATGGTAAGGTATGGGCAAAAACTGCCTCCGGGAGGTGGGGTCAGGAGCAAAAGTTCTTCCCCACAGCTACTCAGCACCGCATCCTGCCTTTCCCTGCGTCCAGAGAGGCTGCGTAAACCCCTGCGTACCAAGAAGGACCAAGACTGTCCAGTGGCCTCCTTACTCAGAACCCTTTTAGGAGGGATTTTAATTCGTGTAAATGAGTGTTTTTAATTTGTTATACTGGCCTTTATCTCTATTACCATCTCATTTGCTTTTAAACCTAGTTTTGCCATCCTGACTGAATTCCATTTGATGCATTAGGAGTAATTCTCTTCCCAAAGGGTTAGACATTTTCTCTCCACATAAAAGTCGCTTATTTTGGATAAAGAGACGATTAGATTTATCTTTAATATTTTAATGGCAGCCAGGATTATTGGGTGGGCAGCCCCGGGTTCAGTTGTTGTTGGGGGATTAGACTCTAATAAACTCTTCAGATTGGGATTTTTTTTCTGTTTTGCACAAAGTACTTGTATTTATTTAAAAAAATTCACTTCTTTTTGAGTCATAAATTCCATTTGCTGTTTCCTATTAGTATTAAATCAAGTTGATTAAATTCGTAGTGACTATTTGCACATATATCTTTTTAATTTTAACATCCACAACATAAAATCTTTAATGGTGCAATTTGAAATACCTGCAACATACATTGCTGTTGCTGTTTAAACAGATGGAAATGAGGATCCAGAGGGAGGGGGGAGGGAGAGGGGAAGGGATGGAGAGACGGACAGACAGACTGATGCTGAAAAGAGGGTGAACTGGCTCTCCCCATCACATGTATTGTTAAATATTTGGGGGTTTATAGGGAGATCGAATTTGGAAAGAGCTCTCTTTCTTCCCCCAAAATCGCCAGCATCTCTGGCGAGCAAAAGGAGCTCGCAGCCCTCCCAGGGCCTCAAGCCCAGCTCATCTGGCAGCCCTTCCAGCGTCAGGAGCCGGGCAGCCCCTGGAAGGTGGCATTTGCTCAGAGCTGATGCTTGCGGGGCTGGGCGGGTGCAGACCCAAAGGGCGGGCGCCTCCTCGCCCCCCGGGGCTCCGCACCCTGCCTTGGCTGTCATGGATCCCAGTTTAGGCTAATCGGAAACTTGGTAATAGAATAAAATGTCAGCAAAGTAGAAATCAATAAGTGTTAATGCTCCAGGACTTTCACTGCTGGGCTCCCCTCTCGGGCTCCCCCCTCCCGCACCATCCTGTCCCTTTGATTTCAGTCCCTTCTCTAATCCCCACCTCATCAGCTCCGGGAAGGGCTGATCTGCAGCAGAAAATCCCTCATTCGGGGCAAAATCAGCTTAATTTGCAGCAATTTGTAGCAGGTCTTTGCTGGGATTTGAGTCTCAAAATTATCCCGCGGGTGGGGGGCTGCAGCCCCTTGCAATATGGGCAGAGATTTCCCCCGCTCCTCTGTTTGCGGAGATTTGTCTGGGGAGTAATTACAGCCGGGGGCGCAGCCCGGGCCCCCGGGCCGCCGCTGCGCCCCCTCCGCCCGCGGGGCCTGGCACCGGGCGAGCGGCCGAACACGCAGCCGCCCGGATTAGCAGCATTAGCAGCCAGCGCCGAGCAACAATTAATCATTTGCTGGTAAATACAAGCGGGAGCCTCTCCCCCCGCCCAGGGCTGGCGGGTAGAGGAGGGGAGGGAAGGGGAGAAGGGGAGAAGGGGGCGGCCGCCCCGGCGTGCAATAGAGCAGTGAGGAAAGGGAAGGGATGGAGGGATGGAGGCACCCGGGGACCTCGTGGCCTCGGGACCGGAGATCAGAGCAGGCAACTTTCCTTCCGCTAATGCCGCTAATTACAGGCGGCAGCTCCGGCGTCGGCCGAGGAGGGGGATCCCAGGCACGGGGACTCCCGGTTCCCCTCGGGGCAGGGTGCCGCCGGCAGCAGCTCCCGCATCGCCGGGCGCCCGCAGCTTCTTCGCCCCGAGAGCCCGGGCGAGCGCCTTCCCGCGGGGCCAGCCCCCGGGCGAGCCCCCGCGGAGCCGGACCCGCTCCCGGCTGCTGGCGTGCCGCTTCGCACGGTGCCCAAATCCACAATCCCGATAATCCCGGGGGATGCGCGCCCCAAGGGGAACACTGCAGGGAGCGCAGCGCGTTTCCCGGGAGAGGGAGAGAGAAAGCGGTGTGGAGGCCGCTGATGTCAGGGCGCATTTAGGTGTCGGGCGAGCAATTCGCTGGGCACCCCGTGACCCTCTTGCTGAAAAAATTAGCTTGAGGTGGAATCGGAATCACACACGTTAAATGAATTAAAAGCCGACTAATTATTGGTTCTGAACAATTCCGCAGGGAATCATCCGCCGGCAGAGAAGTTTTGAGGATGGGTTGCCTAGAGATGGGTTCTCAGTCCATACCGTGTACTATCTTTGTAGCGACTCGGAAGAAAATACGAAATCAATGCTGGTAATGATTTCTACCTGACATAAAAATTGGTGGAGTGATAAATAATGATGGGAGCAGGTCAGTTACACCGAGCAATCTGGATCACTTGGCAGGCTCTGCTCATTTGAACAATATGTGATTTTAATATAGCCAAATGCAAGATCATATATCTCAGAGCAGAAAATGAAGGTCACAGGATGCTGTCATGGGAAGCAGTGCCGTTGAGGAGGATGGAGGAGATGTGACAGATAATAAAAACCAAACGTGGATTTTTTTGTGTAATCTGCTCTATTAGAGCCATGCAATTTTTGGATGTATGGGCAAGAAAATATTACCTAGAAGGATGAGGATGGTCTTGGCATCCCACGACAGATACATATTGTGTCCACTTTTGGTGTCTGCATTTCCAAAAATAACACTGGAGAACTGGAAACTATTCAGACAAGAGCTTCAGGAACAACCCATGAGCTGGAAAACCTGTCATACAGTGAGAATTAAGAAGCTCAATCTATTCAGCTTGTTAGGGAGAAAATTAGGAGGTGGCTTGGTCACCCTCTGTAAGTAGTTAGGAGAGACGCTTTCGGAGGGTGGAAGGTTCTTTAATTTATTAAACAAAGGCATAACAGGATTCAGCACCGGAAGGTCAAGCTAACTAATTCATAATTAAATTAATTAATTTAATTAAATATAAGTATTAATATAAGGCCTGGATTTTTCACAGTGAGGATAATTAGTAGAGTAGGCGAGACATTTTTAAAGGAGCTTCTTGCTGGAAAAAAGCCGTTTTGATGGAAATGTTTGGGGGTTTGACAGAAAAATAGTTGCTTACAGAAATTCCTACAGCAATATATTTTGAAACAGTTTGTTTTACAATATTGTTCTGAAATGTATTTTCTCATGTTAATTTATGCATTTTCATTTTATATTATTGTACCATTATCACATTATATCATGAAAAATCATTGAAATCTATTTTCATTTTAATTTTCAAAGTAGGTACATTTGCTATATAGTACTGAGTGAATATGAAATTGATGGAAAATTCTTTCATTATAACACAGCAAAGAATCTTCACGCTGCCAAAAGTATGACATATTTCATGTGCCATGAAGTTTCTGATGACCTTAATGATTTTAAAATATAAAATAGGAATCACTATCTCTGTTGTCAGTCACGGTGTGTTGCCAGCAATAGGTGTGTGCATGCTGCAGGCAGCACTTGCTGTCAGCTGTTGCTGATGACCTGTAAGAATAGAAGGAAAAAATGAAATTAAGTTACAAAACAGCATTTTAAAATTACAACCTTAATTCTCCATGGAAAGAAAATACTTTGAAATGTTAGAATTTCCCACAGTATGAGAAAACCTGATTTACAACCACCTCTAATATTCCAGTGTTAAAACTGTTTACCTGAGGAATGGTCTTTCCTGCTTAGACCTTCCACACTACGTGCTCCAGCACTGACAAAGCTTATGGCCTGGGCACAGGTCGGACTCAGCGACTAATGAGTCTCTCTACATTGAACATGGCTTTTGGATCCGGAGTGCGCCCTGGATGCGAAGATCCCGATTGCTTCCATCGTTGCGCTTTGCGTTGCACAGGGGCCTCTGGAGAAGCCACCTGGTGTCCTTGTGGATGAAACGGGATGGGAAGATGATGTGGTATGAGCCCCCTCCTCCAGGCGCCCTTCAGCTGCAAATGGGTGCTCAGTCCATGGCACCAGAGAAGAGCTAATCCAAAGAAATCGCCCCAAACATCTACAGTGGAGGTGCCAAATCCTCAGCACCAACTGTCATTAGTGTCTCCTGGCCTCCCTTAATGAATTAATAACCTGCAGGGCAGACAGAGCCATGAAACCTCAAACCAAAACCATGGAGCCAACAGAGAGTCTGTCCCAACTTGGGGTTGCTTGGGATAGGTCCATGGTTTATGAATGCTCCCAGGCCTCTTTCTCATCTTACATCCTTGCATAATATCTTCCAATATGCAGCCCATTTTGTTAGAAAACATGTCCTGTTCTGTTGGAAAATAGCCTCTGTTTAGTAATGCATCTCTGCCTTCATCCTTGTGTGGAGCTGAGCAGCCCATCTTCAGGTCAGCATGGATTTCTGAAAATGCCACAGTCTCACTCCCCAGGCTCTTTACAACCCAACCTAGAAGACTTAAAAGAACATTTTGACAGCCTGAGATGGGGGAAACCTCTGTGAGTGCTGCTGCTCTGGTGTGGTGGAGCATGGACAAAGCTGGCTCACAGCCATCTACCAGAGGTTTGGTTTGCGAGGCAGAGGTGGAGCCCAGGGGAAGGAGCCAGGACACAGGCATGTTGGGTAGATGGGAACAGGTTAAAGAGAGACGGAGGTACTTTGAACTGAACTAGGGTGTTTGGAGGCACTGGAAGGAAAGCAGTGGTTGCTCCTCAGGGCTGAGGCTGGGTGAAGCCAATGGCACAGAATGGTGCCACTGCCTCTCCCAGGTGGTGTGTAGGAGTATCAGCTGGAAAAGGTCCTGCACGTGAGGTGGCCTGGAAAAGTCCTGGCTTTGGGGTGCTAAAAGCCACTGTCTTCTGATGAAGTTAGGGTAGGACTGGACTGCAGAGCTCCTTGTCCCTCTGCTCATGCCATGGCACTGCCCTTCAACTTCAGACTCCTAAAAAAAGCTACACAGACAAATACAGCTAAACATCGCTCAGGGCATTGCAATATGTTCTTAGATTTGTTGTAAATGAACATTTTTTTCCCTGAAAACTTCCATAACAACCATCAATAAAAACAGCTTCAAACTGAGGTTCCTCTGGGGGTTAATAACCATTAGAAAAGCAGACACCGAAACCCTGATGGAAATAATGCAAAAAAAAAAAAAAAAAGGCGAATGAAAAGGTATCATGTGCTAAGGGTTTGATTATGCTTCCAGTTCACACATCCCCTAACATAAATGTAAACCTGGGAAAATTAATGGTATAGAAACATTTCAGTAATCCCTTTAACTTTGAATCTCTGCATCAGAAATACCAAGGTGTAGAATGCTTTCATGTGGGCGTCAGAGATGGATTTATAAAACAGAACAAAATACTTTTTTCAAAACATAAAGCATTAATATACCTTCAGTAACTATGGCTTGTCTTGCATTAACCTAAGGGGCAGATTTGCTACCTCTCCTCTTATTATCATATTGAATAATACCCATAGAAGCCAATGAAACTACTTGTGAGTAAAATATTACTCAAAAAGGTAAGACTATCAAAGCCAAATCGTATGTAAATAATATCCTTCAAAGTCTGCTGAACACGTCTTCTAGCCACAGAGCGCTAACATTTTAATTATCAAAATATAAAAATGCTCAGTGCAAAAGCCCAAGAGACCAAAGTTTTTGAATTAAGTCCATAAAAAATAAATATATTAGGTTGAAAATTATGGAAGGCTTTAAATAATGTATTAAGCTTCTTTTTTGAGCATTAGAATGGCTCCAGTTGGTGGTTTTTGCAGCAGTGGTGGTGGAGACACTTATTAATGAAAGCTGAAATTTTCTTGTAGTCTCTTGGTTCTTAGAGGTCTTTGTGAAAACCACCAATACAGTGAGATGCAAGGTAACATCGTAAAATATGGCAACAACATAGAAATTACAATTAATGAATTCTTTTGCTTGCAGTGACCAGTAAAGGAGACATGTTACCTTAACAAGGTCTTGATCAGCTTCCTTTAGAACTGCCAGTCCTTCCTGGAGTTACCGACTAAACAGGGAATAAATATGGCCCCTCTGCTTCCAGTGCTCACACAGACGAGCTCACCAGAGTAAACCTTCGTAAATATTTTTGAAGAGCAGGGCGGGCTTTCCACAGGAAAAGCAAGATAATTGACCCAGACTGCGTATTACTGGAATGGCAAAGTAAATCTTCACGTTTATGTTTGTGATAATGAAAGGGGTTGAATGGCAGGGTAATCAAAACTTTACACATTTTGTAGTAATTAATTTCAATTACTTTTTAAAGGGTTGCAGGTTTTTGATGCCAACATTCTCAAAACTTAGTTTGTGAAACATTTGCTGCTTGTTGGTGCAACTGTAACATTAACTAAATTCTAACATTAAATTCTTTTATGTCTAGAAATGCCCTTCTATTTTAAAGAAATAAAAGGTGCATTAAAGGGTAAAATAACCACCACTGTCATCACAGTGTCATTCGTGACCTCAGCAAAACGGTCTGCAGCCCATTAAGTCATATGTTAAGTTTTCTCTCTGGGCTTTGACCTTGGGTCTCTCTGATCTCTGCTCCTCCTCGGTAGGGCCACCAGGGGTAACGCTCTCCAGCTGCACAGAGCCAGGCTGGATACCTCGAAATGCAGCAGCTCCTATAAAGATGGCACTGCAGTCTTTACCTAAGCTGAGGAAGTCTGTAATAATTAAAAACCCAGAGAACTGATCACCATGCCAGTAAAACAAACTCGTCCTTAAAGTTTTCTTTGACTAAGAGGTGTAGAAGATAACAGAAACACCAACACACAAAGCGTTATTTATATCAAGTTATTTGTACTGAATTACATTCCCAGGTTGCTCAGACGTCATGGTAATGAACACAGCATAAAAGCCTAGATTAGACACTTCAAATAGATGTTCGTGAATAATATTATATACCCATATTTCCACACAGAACACTGCTGCACCTGAAACTTTTGGAGCCTGAGCCATGCTTGGTCCTTCTCCCTGCCCTGTTAACTCCGACCTCTCTGCAGCAAAGCCAAGATCCCAGTGCAAGCGCTGAGCCTGAGCTGATCTCATCAATGTCAATGACACAGGATAGATCTTAGCACAGGTGCAGCTTGGGAACATGGATTTAAATTGATGCTGGAGGAACACAGGAGCTGGTTCAGTTGACTTTCCAAACACTGCAGTTGTCCCTGAGAGATGGAGCAGCCATTTAGGGACCAGTTTTGGGGGAAGGGATACGGACTGCAGATGGCTTAGTGCTTAGAAAAGGGAAAGATGGACCTGCTGCTGTGAGCAGTTCTCTTACCAGTGATGTCTGAAGGAGGAGCAGAGCTTTCAATTCAGAAGCGGGGTGTCAGGCAAGACAGCATTCACATAGCAAGCCAAGGCATTGAAGGTTTTTAAGTATCTGGTACCTTAGTACAGGTAGATGAGTCTATGATAATGAAAATGTTTGCGTTTTCAGCTTCATTTTTCTTGTAAAAGAGTGTTTCTCTAAGCCATATCCCTAATCATCACTGCCCATATCTGACAAGCTCCATGTTGAACCAGGGGACAAATTTGACTTATGTTGTTAACTGATAGCTTCCAAATCATGTTATGAAATTACCTGAAATAAACAGTCCCCTCCAGCTCAGCAGTGAACATCAGCAAATGATTTTTTTTCCCTTGTTCTAATTTACAAAAAGAGTAAAAATAAGCTAATCCTGGTTTTTAGTTATTCAGCTTCATGCCATTGCAAATCACAGTGAGTGATGGAGGCTCACACCAGGAGTCCCAGCTGACATAGGTGGGTGACAGCTAGGAAGGAAGGAGGGAGAGCGTTCTGTTAGACAAGGTGGGGGACGCCCACGGAGCATTCAAGTAGCAGGGGGCTGTATATTTCTCTCCAATTTTTTCTGCCTCCAATACCTTGACAAGTGCTGCACTCCCTCTTTCAGCCTGGCTCTGGGGTATTGTGGCTGTATGCTCCGGAGAGGAGAAAATATCACTGAAAAAATAAAGTTTCCTGGAAAAGCCTGGGCACACTTCTCCAGGGAGAGACACCATGGGGGCTCAGGGACTTGCTGCTGATTCTTCCTGGTGCAAGAGGAGGAGCCAGAGCCTCTGCACTGCTTATGATTTTATTACATCCAGCACAATGTGGAAATTGCTCTGCAGGACTCCGAAGGACACGGAGAGGGAAACTTGAAAAGAGTCTGGTTTAGGAATCCGGGGAAAAGGCAGCGATTCCAGAAATGTTTAGCAGAAAAGTGAGAGTATGAAGACACCATCATTAACATGGCTTGAAAGACAGGATGGTAATGCAGCCAAAAGCTCTTGCTGGTTGGACCTGCCAGAACATGCCCAGCTACACGGTGTATCAGCAGCCAGGGGGGCTTTGACTCTGTTGACGTAGGTACATATAATCCAGAGGAGAAAGCGGAGAGAAGGCCCAGGAGGGACGGAGACCAAGAAACGAAAAAGAAAGAAGAGAGAGAGGAAAGAAAGGACAGAGAGAAAAGGGAAAAGGAGAAAGAGAGAAAATGGGGGGGGGAGGAGGGAGAAGAAGAGAAATGGGGAAGGCGAGCAAGCGAGACTGTATTTCTATAATTACTGTGGATTGGCTCGGATTAAGGGCAACTAGCTATCTCTTGGTTTTTCCTTTTTATATAACAACTAATCTCCTTCTAATCAGTTATTATTAAATTATATTCCATTTTTAATTCATTCACAGATCATTGGTGGCACAATTCGGACATCTGGACAGATAATTGAATAGAGATAATTTATGTAAATGAGGAACAGTTGTGTACAGAGGTGGGGGAGGGGAGATTTCGGCTCCTGAGGCCAGTGACCTAATGAGGAGTCTCCAAAAGCTGCCCTTGCTCCCTGGGAGGACTCAGGTGCGAAGGGGGATGCTGAGGATATTTGGGTATTGTGTGCTGGATATTAACGAGTGTACAAGGGGCCATCAAGCTGGAGCTGTCTCACTTGACCCAAGGGACCAACCTGTATCAAACATCATTTCTCTCCAGGCTGAAGACACTGGCCAAATCGGCATCTGAAGATGCCCCTTTCCTCCCAGGAAGAGGTTGTTGCTAACCCAGATCTTTTCACCACCCCAATTAATAGTGTGATGCCTCAGCGCTGCATTGACATGTCTGTGGGGCTGGGGCAGCAGCGTGGGAGCTACTCCATCTCAGTTATCCCAGGTAGATCCCAGCAGCCTGGGGAAAGGCCCTGGGCGATGATGGTCTCTTCGGGGATGTGAGCCCCCATCTCAGCCCGTCTGGGGGAAGCTGGGTGCCCTGAGCCAGGGCCGAGGGGCAGAGCAGGCTTGGCACAGGCGCAGGCACACCAGGCTTCACAAGAGACTGAGTGTCATTTCCCTGTGACCAGGGGCCCTCTATCTCGCAAAATTAAAATCTCTCAACAGCTAGCCACCTGCCATCAGCGCTGCTGGGTGGATGAACACCAGCCGACTGCCAATCCTGGTACCTTGTGCAGGCCCGATCTTAACCCTAGGGACTACTTCTTACTCTTCAAGAATGCCTCTGTGCTCTTTGATAGACGTGGTCTAATCCCTCATTGCTTGTCCTGAACCCTGAATTTGTGAATCAGGAGAAACTTATGTAGGTAGGCTTCAAAGAGAGCCTTCATGAGGAAAGGCAATAGCTGAGCACCACAGAGGATCTGGACTAAACCATTGTGTTAGCAGCAATAATAAAAAACTTTCCCAAAATTTACACTTATTGACATCTATACGGGAACTATCAGAATGAGCAAATGGATATCTGCAGTCATATAATGGCCAGAGAGAGAACACAATGTGACAACAGGAGCCATCAGACCCACTGTGAACACCTACAGCGTAGGCAGTCTACATTGACCACATTCCCATTCTAGCCAGAAGGCTCTGGTTGGTAGGCTCAATAGAGCCCAGGGCACAGTTCATCTTCTCTTGAAACAGTTGTCCACACTGGACTAGAGGAATTGCATCTCCATTGACTTTATTGACAAGATTGATATTGACTACAACAGTAGCCCATGACTGTCTCAGGTGTAGACATCTAAAGTCAGGCGAGATGGATCCCACTGTAAGGGAGATGAGGTATTATTCTGCTTTTGCAGTTATGGAACAGCAAAAATGCAGATTCCCCTGCCTCACAAGAAGACTAAAGATTAAAAAGAAGTCCTTGTTCTGGGCTGTGGTTGTATTATTTTTCTGCTACATTTGGATGCCACAGAGCTAGGTGCTGAAGAAAGAAGCATGATAGATAAATTTATCTTCCAAAGAGGGAAAGATTGCTAGACTCAATTGCTATGGCAAAAATCTAATTTCCATCACTCTATCATAACAGGAGGAATTTTTCTGTGCATACTGAATTGTCTTAGCATTATGGAACCGTTAGAGGAAGGGTACACCACAGATGCATTCAATGTGTGGGAAAACTACTCACAAGATTTGTTTCTCAAAATAAATTCAGGTTGAATTGCCAAGGACACAATCCAAATGAAATGAAGCTGGTTCAAGTGACCTTCTTGCCTGGTGTCAGAAATACACTGGTCTTTGTTCAGGTCTTTGGTTTATTTTGTTTATTAAAAAAAATCCCTTTTCAGATCTGTTCTTGAGGTCCTAACTAGCAAAATGCAAAATTGCCACTGGGAAAATTATTGTGAATTTTCAGATGGGACTTATCAATGAAAATGAGAATGCGGCCAGATGACTGTAAATAATAGGCGCTGAGTGTAACTGTCAGGCTGGGGTAGAAGTTCTCCAGCAAGGAGAGTTTAAATCTACCCTTCTTCAAGTCTTCATAAATGATGGAGAAAGCGACCAAGTTGCATATTAATGCCATTTGCAGATAATATTGAGTTGGAAGGATTTGTGCCCATCAAGCAGAGAGAACCAGAATGCTTCAGTGAAGAGACCATAGGTGGGAGTTAACTCAGCGAACTGCCATAGGGAGAAAATCCCAGAGCCAAAAGTGTGCCTGAGACAGACAGGTGGACAGTGAGACCAGCTGGAAATAATAGTTTGGTGTGATCGAAGGTAAATTTGCAGTATGACAAAGCTCTGAAAAGGATTGAGACAGCTCCATGTTCAAAAACAGGACATTGTGGAGCAGCCCATCAATGCTATATTGCTCTGATGTTGTGTGAAGGCTCAAATTTTCTGTGCAGTTTTGCATGTTTGGTTTTTTAAGGAAATGCTGACAAACTGAACAGTCTAGAGAGGAGGAAAGAAAAGGACTGGGAACTGGTGGTTTTGCTCTGAGAGCCAGGCATACATGTGCCTGGCTTGCTTAAGTGATAACTAACAGGAGGGGAGTAGTAATGCCTCAGATACCAGAAAGGTACAAAATCTGATGAGGAAGACTAAAGATTTGGGCTAGCATCAGGAAGAAGAGTGGTAGGCACTAAGTGAAATGCAGTTCACAGATCACCTATGCACAGGATAAAGGTGAGTACTGAGACTGTAGACATTTCCCCAGAGTAACTGGTAGGACTGGGAGCTCTGTCATGGGGAGCATTTAGATGTTTTCACTCTCACACACTTGCCCTATTACTGGTGGTACCCACCAGTGCCAGACACAGGAGCTGTGCAATGCTGCTGACGCCTTGCAGCCTGCACGCTTGGCTCATACGAGACCTGGTGAAGGCATCTGCATCGCAGGAAACTCCTACACCAGGTACCACATCCTGTCCCAGCCCTCCTCATCTGCCTCTCCAACCTTTCTTACATGTTTTCCTGCAATCTTCTGCACAGTGTGTGTCTTTCCTGATACTGCTCTTCCTTAAGCATTCCAGGGGCTGCTGAATGTCTTAGGGTCTCAACCTTTTTTCCTTATGACCATTAAATTACTTTGGTAACTGCTAATACAGTCTGTTAAGAACGGACTATCGTATTTTTGTTTTGTTTTAATCATACCTTATAATATTAAGCCCTCTTTTCTCTTATAGTGGAAAAGCTTCTTAAGAAAGGGAGCATTGCTTTGTGTCCTAAATGTATCCAATTTGGAGTAGTGTATTTCCTTTGCAAACTTATTCAGTAGCCAAACCTCCTTGACATTTATCTCCGTTTCATCTTCAGTTTCCCTCACTTCATCATGGACTTAGTCAACTGCATTTTCCCAAAGGAGCAGGTGGGCCGTGATGAAAATGCAGACTCAAACATAATTGACTCTGAGAGAGCTTTGAAGACCAGAGCTAATATCCTGGCTTGTCAGACAACACAACGTGAGATTTGGCACCACTGCTGGAACACAACGGTGAGCTGCTCATAGCAGCCCGAAGAAAGATGGAGCCTGGAAATATGTCCACCTTTCTGGCCAAAGGACCATGATCCTCTTGTGGTCTGTTTCTCATCTCAAAAGAAAGCATGAAAGGCTTTGTGCTCCTCAGACAGACAAGGATGTGTGGAACATCAAGCGTGATACAAGGGTGTGATATGAGCATCCTGGCCCATATCAGGAATAGCGTGGCCAGTAGGACTAGGGAAATGATTGTCCCCCTGTACTCGGCAGTGAGACTGAACCTTGAATATTGTGTTCAGTTTTGGGCCCCTCACTACAAGAAAGACATCAGGGTGCTGGAGTGTGTCCAAAGAAGGGCAATGGAACTGGTGAAGGTTCTATGATGAGCAGCTGAGGCAACTGGGGTTGTTTAATCTGGAGAAAAGGAGGCTGAGAGGAGACCTTATCGCCCTCTACAACTACCTGAAAGGAGGTTGTAGTGAGGTGGGGGTCAGACTCTTCTCCCAAGTAACAAGGGATAGGATGAAAGGAAATGGCCTCAAGTTGCCCCAGGGGAGGTTTAGATTGGATATTCAGAAAAATCTCTTCACTGAAAGGGTTATTAAGCATTGGAACAGTGTAGTGGTGGAGTCACCATCCCTGGAGGTATTTAAAAGACATGTAGATGTTGTACTTAGGGACATGTATTAGTGGTCAACTTCGCAGTGTTAGGTTAATGGTTGGACTTGATAATCTTAAAGGTCTAAATAATTCTATGATTCTATGCTATGAACAGTAATGCATGGGGCCAAGGAAAGAAGGTGACATAGGATAAACATACAGATTGAAAATAGATGGGAATAGAGAAAAAGGGGCAAGGAAACAATTTCCAACCTTTACTTGAAACTCCATTACTTGAGGTAGATACTCATTCCAGCCTGATACATTTCCAACCTCCCAAGATTTCCCCAAGGAAATGCTGCAGAAATAGATACTTCTATTAAGGTATATAGACAGCTTATACTAAGTCTTGAAGCCATTGCTTGATTTAGATTTCCTAGCAAGGAGGAGCAGTACCAGCAGTCAGGTCAGTTATCTGGTGGTGATGGGGAGGCAGTGCTCACACCACTGTTTTAACTCCAGCAGCAATGCTCAGTCAGTCATGGGCTGGCATGGCAGTGATCTGGGTGGCATACCCCTTCCCTTTTCTTTTAGCCAGATCCCAGAAGATGGTGGGGGCCAATGCTTTGTCCACCTCAAGGGTTTGGTCAGCTCTTAGGTCTCCATCATCTCTCAGATCTCCATTCTGTCATCATTCCTGGTTAGTGAGCTTACACTGGGGTGTTAGTGAGGAGAGCAGTGATGTGTTCAATGAACCGGTGGCACTTCCTGATGCCTCATCCATCTCTGCGTGCTTCCATCTCCAATACTGCTGAAGCTTAGACGGTGGATGTCAGAAATGATGAGATGGACTTCTAGAAAACTAGGACTGGAAGGGGCCCGGGAGGCCATCTCTTCCTCCTCTCTGCCTCATGGTGTGATCGGCCATACCTGTCTCATTCTTGACAGATGGACAAGCACCTAAGTAATCTCTTCCAGAGTATTCTTTGCAGTCTTTTCCCACCCCTCCATTTTTCTTAATTTCTCTTCTAATGTCTAACACAGACCTTTCTTACTACAAGAGTAAGTAAGGTAAGTCCTGTGGACTTACCTGCCTGCCATGGGCACAAAGGATGAATTTTTCCCTGTCCCTTTATAATTTTTGTGCCTGGGGATTTTCTTTTATCGACTCTTAGTCTTCCCTCTTCAAGTTACACAACACCGCTTCTTCCAGCTTTTCCTTGCAGGACTCATCTCAGACCTGTGATCATTCCCATTGCCCTCCTTTAGACACCTTCCAATGGGTCCACATTGAAAGGCAATGCCAACACAGGGCTCAGAACACCAACTAAAGTTCCACCAATGCTGATTAGAAGGAAAGATAATTTCCAGAGGTCTGAACAGCTGTATTCATATTTATTCCTTAAAGTAGGAGGTTTGCTTTTTTGCAACAGGATACTATTTCTGGCAGGGCTTGTAATCCATTCTAACCCCTCGTGGTTTTTTGGAAGAATTGCTGCCTAACAAATTGTTTTCCAACCCCTGTTTATGCATTTCATTTTTTCTGCATCACTGACATTCTTTGCATGGTTTCTTACTGACTTTCATCTATGTTTTTTCAACCACTTTCCCAATTTTGGATGCTAAGCCTGTCCTCCCGTGTACCTTAAGTGCCTTCCAGGTCTTCCAGGTCTGTGTCTTCCTGATGTGCCCACTCTCTCTTCTGTTATCCATGTTGTTAATTAAATCAGTGAGCAGAACCAGACCCAGAACAGATCTTTGTGGAGCTATTCTCAATACATCCTTTATTTTGATAGTAAACCACTAAGAACTATACGCTGAGCACAGGTTTTCAACTAATTTTTTATCCATCTAACAGTGGTTTCTGCTAATTTATATTTCCCTGGTTTTCTCATAAGGACAGCTTCTGAAATGGAGCCTAAACAGCTTATCGAAGTAAAGATACACAACATCTTCTGGTCCTTCCTTATCTACAAGACCTGTTGCCTTGCCACAGCAATAAATTAGAGTTACTGGAAGGGACTGATCCTTGATAAATCCACACTGAATGCAATTGATTGCTTCATTTTGCCTCTGATATTTAGAGATAACTTGGTGATTTACATCAGAATTTTAATGGGAATGGCAATTAAGCTGATTGGTCCATAATTACCCATCTCCCTTTCCTTCACTTTTTAAAGAGCGATGCCTATGGTTTCCCTGTATTCCACCACATCTCTACAGGTTCTGGAAGGCAGCCACTACTGACTCTGGGCTGCTGTAGCCAAATCTCTAAGTACCTACAATGAAGCTCATTACACCCAATAAATCTGAATGCATCTATCTCAATAACATTACTTCTACTGTACTCTTTCCTTATTCTATGCCAAGATCTTACCTCTTTATCACTGTTATTAGTTTCTCTAATATTATCCTCTGTCAATAATTTTCACTCCCTGTTGAGCAGTGATCCAATATTTTGCTTAGTCTTCCTCTTGCTACTAATGAATTTACAGAAAGATTTCTTGTTCCTTTTGATTAACCTGTTGCTTGCAAACTTATTTTATGCTTGGCCATTTTGATTATGTTCCTACATGCCTCTGCTGTTCTTCTATACTAACCTTTTGTGCTCCAACCTACTGCTTATCTTCTGCATTCTAGAAGGTCAATGGGGAATTTGTGAACTGACCAGGTTGTTTTTGAAATATTTTTCCCTATGTTACCAGGAGGCTGCCCCTCCTGCAGCAGAGGAAGATGAGGTTGCTTAGATAAATAAGGCTGGTGCTGCACGATCTTGCTGTTCTCCCACCTTGTTCCAGTGGAAGAAGAAGGTTCAGCAGCAGGTTGAAGGTTGTCAATTGGATTAGGAGATGCCAGAGGCAGGGAAATGCAGGAGACTTCTTTTCTCCACAACTGCATTTGTTGTAAAGCAACTATTTTAAACATAATAAAGATCATAACAGTAGCTCTAATGATATCTGTTTGAGGACAGCATAGTCTGCATCCTTGGACTCTGCAGCCTGAGGTGTTAGCCTGCTGCTCCAGCCTAGGTGAAGATGGTTGGTCTGATCCTCAGTCCACTAACAGCTCTGGGAGTGAGGGGGTTGAGGAGGGGTGGGAGAGCACAGTGCTGTGCTGCAAGGAGTCCTTGCACTGCAAGGTGCCCAGGAACAATACCAGGGCCCCAGCGTGCCCTCACAGTGTGACCCTGTCACCTCTTGATATGCTACCACCAAGCTGTCTTGTAGACCACCAAGCCTTCCTCCAGCATCCCACCTCGACAAA
This sequence comes from Limosa lapponica baueri, assembly GCA_002844005.1. Taxonomy (NCBI): domain Eukaryota; kingdom Metazoa; phylum Chordata; class Aves; order Charadriiformes; family Scolopacidae; genus Limosa; species Limosa lapponica. The sequence goes on along the minus strand of KZ506322.1, from coordinate 145,272 downwards.
GCCGGGGGCTGAGTGCATGGGCAGAGGGCTTTGGGGATGCCAGGGTAAGGTTCTCCTCAGCGCCCCGTCATATCACCTTGCTGATGCTACCCCGCACCTGTGTCTTCTCCAGCATCCCAGCACCAATGTCCTTGTCCCTTTATACCCCTTCCTTTTGCCCGGACAACAGGTCCTCCTCTTCCTCCCCCTCCTCCTGGTACGCTGGGGGTCTGCGCAGACAGCTCCCCTCCCTGCGCTCCTCATTAACACCCCTCCGAACCTGGCAGGCGCAGACACCACCAGCAGCTCCTTTCCCCTCCAATCCCCTCCCCTTCCCTTCCATAATCTATCTACATATTAAAATGAGTTTGTCCCTGATTTACATGCGTAAGAAGGGATGTAATAATGAGGACGTAGATTAGAAGATTTAGCACAATCGTTTGTGTAGATTGTGTCCCATCAAAGGGCAGCTCTGACGAGCCGAGATTAAGGAGCAAACAGCTGCCGCTGGAATTCAGTCCATTTGTTTGTTTGCTGTTTTCTCTCTTGACTCCAGCAAACAGTCTCATTAACATGCAAGTGATTTGCCCCTTAAGCCTTTTCCTGTTTATTATTGGGGGAGTTGCTGACGAGGGCTTTGTAGAGTCCCTGGCCCAGTTCTGAGAGATCGACGTGCAAATCAAGATTAAAATGGGAAGTAATTAAAAACAAAGAAGGGGCCACGACACCTTGGTCCCCTCTTCCCTGTGAGAGGTCTTAAAGTTAGGGCACTGGGAGAAGGTGCGGGGTGGGGGGAAAGGGAGCGCTGCCCACCACGCCTGTGTGCCCTGGCGGGTCCCTCTCGGCCACCGGACCCGGCTCTCCCTTTCTCCTGCTCTCCTCCACTCCCCCCTCTGCTTCCCCCCTCCTCAAAATGTCTGGCTGTCTACTAAACTCATTTGCAGCCTTTGCTTCAACGGCCTCGTTTGGCAGCACCTTCCATATGGTCCCTGCTCGCTCCCTGCCACGGCTTCGGGACGCCGGGCAGCGGGCCCCGCACCGACTGCTGCCTTCATGTGTGTGGCTTCTAGCCTGGGGCCATTCATGCCCTCTGTCCCCTTAGCTGTGATGTCCCCATCCAGTGTCATGACGCCACCAACAGACCCTTCAGCAACCACGGTGGGTGAGGGACTGGACGTGCAGGGATCCTGCAGCAGCCACACTCATGGGCATGGATGGTGATACCCTGAGGCTTCCTCGTGCAAGGGTCTCCTGGAGCCACCCTGGTTGTGAAGGTAGCTTGGGTGACTGGGGCAACACTGGGAACAAACTGGCACGGTGTCTATCTTCCAGTAGCACTCAGATTCAGCTGGGTAACTCTGCTGTGGCTCCAGGCGAATGTCACTGGTGCCCTCAGCACCTCTGAGGTGTCGCAGCACCAACCACCGACACTCCCTGGTCTGCTCTGCCTCCTTGTGCCAGCCCGCTGCTGGTGGGAGCCCAGGGACAGCGATGGCACGCTCATCCGCCAGCTCCCCGCAGCTGGCTAGGGATGCCACCGTGAGGAACGGCACGCAGGATTTCCTGGGCTGAGAGAGAGACGGTCACATAAATCCCCCGCAAAGCAAGCAGCCCTTTCTCTTCATTCACCAGAGTGACTGCTGTATCCCCTGCAAGACAAGGAAAAATATAATGAAGCGTAGAAACTTGCTCGGGGAAGCAGTAATGGTTATTAAGTGTGTGTCTGCACAGACAGAGGCGGGTTTGCCCTGGCTGGCAGCCGGCTCCAGCCTGGCAGCGGGGGAGCTGTGCTGGAGCATCTCCACACCCAACCTCATGTCTTGGTCACCCTCAGGGCTCCCGCCTTGGGCAGAGCTGCTCCTGGACCCAAGGTGGCTCTGGCCCGGGAACGCAGCACGCTTGCACCTTGCTAAGCAGACTTGCACACGTGTGTGCGCACCCTCAGTGCCAGCATGAGGCTGTTCACCAGGTGCTACCACACGACACTGCGTGGGTATGAAATTTGTGACCTTCTTTCACCGTTTGCTTAAGTGCCTGATGTTGGCAGGCTGCTGTCCACCTCTCCATGGGCGCAGGGCCAGCCGGAGCTCCCTCAGCACAATTTTTCGACCTGTTACAACTCAGCCCTGTTGCAATTGATTTTCAGTGGATCATTGAAAGCTGCTCCATCAGTCTAGCCCTAACAGATTTCCACCGCCTGCTTCTCTGTTGGTGGTTGTGGGGTATTTTCCACAAAAATAGAGTTTTGGTTTATAATGGGATAAGGGTTCTGTGGCTTGGGCACTTTACCCTCGTAAACACCTGAGCCCTTTTTGCTCAAACACAGCACAGCCAAAGCAACCGCCGCTTCCTGGGATGGCGATCAGATCTGGAGAACTTCACACTCCCAGACTGAAAGAGTTATGAGTGATTAAGAAGGCAGCTGATAATAGAAATGCTTAGTCAACCTTGATGTAAGTCATTTGAGTGCTCCAGCTCTAAATGGGAATGAGCCGGTGAAATCAATGTGCATCGGCAGCGCGCCCGTAAATAAACAGGGAGCTGCAGGAGAGCACTGCTCACCCAGAGCTCACGTAACCATCCGTGTCACTGTCACACAGAGCATCCCTCCCAAGCTGGTCCTCGGGAATGTGCTGATGGACCCCAAATAGCAGGGCCAGTGCTTCAGACAAATGAAGACACATGATGGAGAGGGGGTGCTGGAAGAAAACACTCATAAATTGAGGAACATGAGGATACTGGGGTAGTTCCCGATTCCAAAAAGAAAGAGCTGTTCCCTCCAGGAGGGTCTAGAGATTCACCCTGAGATGGCAGGTGCAGGGAACCTCTGGAAAGTGGTGGCTTTTCCAAGGGGACAGAGGGGACACTGAGTCCCCCAGCATCCCATGGGCTCCTGCATTATGTGTGCAGAGGGGTCTCTGCCCAAATCTCCTGCTGTGACAATAAGCACTCGACTGAGAGCAGGGCAGGCAGGAAAAAAAAGAGGGGCCTTGTGGGCCCGGCTGCCGTGTGTGCCACCGCGTGAGCCGGGAAGGTGGGGGTGTCTCTAATCCCCTGGGGCCAGGCCAGCTGCCAGGATCTGGCTCATTCCCCAGCATGACAGCGCCACAGCCCCTCTCTCCTCACCCAATGGCACCCTTTGCAGGGCAGGGGCTGCCTGCCGCCTCTCTTGCAGGCACAGAAATGCCATGTTTGATGTGCACCTTCTCTTGAGAGGTCCAGGGAGCTTTTGGGACTTCCAGAGACACTTAGCAGGGTCAAGGGGGCAGGTTGCATCCCCTAACTTGCCCCTTTAGATGCTGGTTGTTTCATGCACCAACTTTGCCAGACCTGTGCTGGGCTGTTGCTTTTCCTCTCTGTCAGGAATAAAGCATAAAATCATGCTTCTGCACACAACAGAGGGATTTTTAATCAAGGCCACTCCACTGCAAGCAGCTTCTCCCTTCAAAGCAGAGAGATCCGACTCGCCCTCCACCACATCCTTCTTCTCTCGACTGTGATTATTGTTCCATTACTATTGCTATTATGTCATAAATTGACGTCTTGTGTTCCTGTTTGTTATCCGGGGATTCTGCTCTAATCTTGACGATCGCTAATGCAGCGTAAATCCAGCACGCTGGGTGATAATCTGGCTACATAAAAAAAAAAAAAAAGGGGGGAAAAAAAAAAAGGACTTTCTAGGCACAATCAAAACCTTTCACTTTAATGTTGCGCACAATACTTTTACCGTGAAATTGCATTTCCCTCAGCCCTTCTTCTTCATGGCTCAGAAAGACACTGCACTCTGCCCGTGTTTGCTGGGAGTTAGCGTGCAGGATGCGGCCCCCGGCGTGGCAGAGAGCAGTTTCGCCCCGCGCTCCGGTGACACCCGAAAGTTGGCAGGAGCCCCGCTCCCACCCCTGCCCTGGCGGGGAATGCCTCCCCTCTGCCAAACAGCTCTGGAGGATGGGGGTTTTTCTGGGGGGGAGTTGTGTTGATTTCATAAGAAAATTAATGCAGTATGACTCATTTTTATAGGTAGCAATTAATATGTGTTGAAACTCTGTGTTCCATCTACATGTATCTACACGCTGTTCAGTGGGTGCGCTTATAACCGAGGTGGGCCTGGGTCAGCAAACATGGGGTGTCTTTCTGTCCCCCTTCTCAGAGAGATATTAAGAGCATATAAGTGCAGAATGCATGGCAAAGCAGGGAGAGAAAACGGGGAGGGCGACACGATATATTAAGGCATGGTGGCGCCAATATTAAGTGAGAAAAAAAAATCAAACCCCACCCTAAAACCAAACCACGTTTTTTTTGCAGTCCGGGCCCCCCAGGCGGAACCCCCCGCGGGCTGCCCCAGGCTGCCAGGGGCAGGGAAGCCTCCAGCCCTCGCCCCGGCATGTCCCCCCATCCCTGCCCCGCAGCAGTGGGCCCGGGGACGGGGGCGGCAGGGGACGGGGCGCCCGTGAACGGGGCGGGCGCCCGGGTGTCGGTGGCGCGGCGTCCGGGAATGCGCCGCTGATCCTAACCAAGTTTGCCAGCCATGCTTTTCTCATGGCTCCCGCACAATGGCCCGTTTTCTGCCCACCTGCCGATTATGCTTAATTAGGCGAGGAGTTGATTAATTTGAGGTAATTGACAGCTAATTACAGGCCTGAGGGCTCATTAACTTGACGTCCTGTCTGAGGGAATCGGCTGGAGGGGGTCAGGTGATGTGCAGCCCCCCTCCGGCACCCGTTCACCTGGGCGGCCCCGGGGACGGGGACAAGCGAGGCCGCCCGGTGGGAGCCGGGATGCTGCAGAGCCATGGCTGCAGGCGCCCAGGGAGGACAAACACCCCTGGAGGGGATATGGCATGAGGGATGCTGCGGGACGGGAGGGCTCCTCATGGTGACAAAGCAGGCTCTGGGTGGAGAAGGGTTTGGGAGGACAGTGACAAGGTGGGAACTCAGGGAGAAAATGGCCAAGCACACACTTAGGAGGGGAGGGGACGTGGATGGGGTGAGGGCTCCCAAGGCTGTGGCTCCCTGTAGCCTCGTCCAGCAGTCCCCTCCATGCCCATGGCCCCAGTGCAGGTCCATGGCGGCAGAGGGGTGCCACAGGTCCATCACCCCAACAGAAGCCCACAGTGGCTGCTGGTGGGCTGCAAGCAGCCATGCTCACTGTACAGGAGGTCATTGCAAGGCATCGTTAGTCACTTCATATTTACATCAGAGAATACAACTACTGATTGAAAACAGGGAAATTTTTTTTCAGTAAGACTTTTCTCCGTTGCTCTTTACTGTGTGCAAATCGTGAGACAGCAGGAGAGCTGCTTACCTAACACCCTATACAATCTCCCTTGCCGGAGAATTTGGGCAGGTCCTCTGGATTTACAAATTTATCCTTATTTCACCTTTCTGGAGCAGGCGTGATCCCTGCATAGAGAGAGGCTCAATGACATAACCAAGGTCACATTGAAAATCTAAGAGCTGAATCCACCTTTTTGAGCCCTAAATCCAGGAACCCTGACCATGAAACCAGCTTCACCATATTCCTCAAGCACAAGGTAAGTAACGTGAACATGACTGACACCTGCCAGAGCTCTGGCCTTGCAGGCACTCTTCTCCTGAGGAACAGGCAGCTGCAGTGGAGCACAGATAGGTCTGGGATGTTCCTCTGCTGAGGAGAGGGTCAGAAAAGGTTTAAAACCATGTATCTTGCTGCTGTCTAATTATGTCAGGCAGGATGTGACTGAAGAAATGTACTTGAAAGGTCACAAAAGGACGGACAAGGTTTGTTGCTGTGGGAGCGCTCACCACCCTGAGACTCCACCTCATCTTTTGGAAGTCTTGCCCCAGACGTGGGACATCCTGGATGCAACAACAAAATTGCAGCTCTTTCTGGGTCCCCATATGGAAGTCTGGTGAAGAATCTCAAAAATCATCTTAAACCACAGACTGACCTGACCGCTGGGGCTCTTCAGCTGAAGGAAGATGCATCGCAACTGCCACCTTCTCGGACACTTCCCTTCGCCTGCTGGCATCATCCCTCTGCCTTACTTTGGCCTTGCTTCTGTCTGTGGCTCCTCTGAAAGCGCTGTGCTGTCCTCACAGTCTTGGTGTGATCAGAAGAGATGAAAAACAGTTAGAGGTGTCTCATCTACATATTGCTGACAGTGGATTTTAGGAGCCTGACTAAACAACTCGCTTCGGTATCCTGCTATTGCATTCCACAGCTAACTTACACGCTGCCCACTATCCCTCTGAAATGCACTAGGGCTTCGTTTTCTAAGCTCTCTTGTTTAAATTTCATGGAGTTGGGTAAAGCTGACTGGTCTTTATGGTAATCATTATTTAATACCCTTCTCCCATTTGTTGTTCTTTCTTTCTACCCTAAAGACACCCAGACTTGGTGATGATTCATGGTACAGAGGCCAAATGGACCCATGTGATGAATAAATTTTGCTCACCTACTCAGAACCTCTCCTGTGTCTGTCTCTTTCAGGAGAAGGTGTCTATAATTTCAGTTGTATTTGACAGAACACCCTAACAACTTTTATTATGGCATTTATCACTTAGAACCTGGGAGAGAAGTTATTTGGAGGAGCCCAGACAGGTAGTTTCCTCTTTTTCTTTCTAGATCCATTGTTGAAATTGGCTAAACCTCGGCCATTTCTCATCTTGACTATTACAAGGCTGTTGCCTTCTAGTGTGAACACCAAGACTGGTGCAACTATATTAAGTATTAGCCATAGCACTGGCCTACCCGGTAGTGAATTTCTTCCTCTTTTCTGTGTTGACACAGCTTCCATCAATTGTGCATGAGAGTCTCATAAACAGGGATATATTTAACCATACACAGAGTTCTAGGACTCCAGTAGATGAAGTGGTTGCCCAGGTTTAACAAGATGTCTGCAGTAGATCCAGATAGGAAATGTGCATTCTCTGTATTTTAACTCACCGAACCTTCAGAGCTCTCTCTTGCTATAGAAAGCCTCACCCACTGAGCACCACACTGTCATGCTGCGTGGCTTTCTGAAGAAGGAATGTTTCTTGGGGACCATGACTTTTCCAAGGCCTAAGCTCTTTGCTACTGAATATTTGCCTGAATTCCCAAGTCATCGCTAGAAGCCAGAAGCCCCACTCAACTGAGCCAAGAGCTCCTTCCATCTATAAGTAAATTGCTGAGTCCAGGCTTAGGGGGTTAGTTCTAGAAGCAGGAAATTTTACACAGCTGTAAGGCTCTGGGTAGGCAGTAACAGATATGATCCTTGAGGGATCCTTGTAAGTAGCCTCACTGGGATTGTCCCTTCAGATCAATGGATCAGGATGGCGTAGGATCTTTCAGTCGAGAGGTGATTCTTCAGAGCAACCCACCCTACAGAAGTATATTTTGATTTCAACTGATGTCATCTCGTCTGGAGAAACTGGTTACTGGTATATATTCATGGCAATT
>KZ506322.1:102181-137654 GCA_002844005.1 Limosa lapponica baueri | reverse complement strand
AAAAACAGGGTAACCTGTTTGAATTTAATTTGCTGTTTATCTCAGAATTTTTGGCTTTGGAATCCTCTGGCTCTTGGGAATCCAAAGAAGAGGGGAAGGTCTCAGCAAATCATTTGTCCGTGGGAGGCAACTGTACCATTTTTGAAAAGCAATCTGGACTTCCAGCAGGTTGGAGTGTTTCAGAGAGGCTCCAGATTTCAAGGAAGAGGGTAAGATTCTCCTACTTCTGATGATTACCTAAGTAGTTGCAAGGATGCAGTGGCTGATGCCCATGCCAGTGCAAAATGCTGCATCAGCCATCATGCGAAGCAGTCATTTGTGTGGCCTGGATGAGAACTGTGCTCAGATGTGGACTGGTGACACAGCTTTCTGGGATACCTTTTCCTACGCTTTCCTCTTTGGACGTAGCTCAGGCCCTTTCAGGAGGAAGAGCGTTTGATCTAAAATACTAAGATATTATGAGTCTTCATCTGTTCTTCTCTGTTTTGGCAGATATGAGCTGTTGTTCAGCACAAACATCCCTGGACCACGTGCCCACCCACAGATGCCCACCTCATAAGTGCATTTGCAGCTGAAGCTGTGCCTATTGTGAACCTATTCACAACACTATCTGTAAACAGTGACTTTTAAATAAGTGACCTGCTGATTCTCCAATGTCTTCCATCTCTTTTTCCATCTCTTTTTCTTACCAAAGATAATTTCTTCTGTAACATATGGAGGGCCACCAAAAATAAGCTCTTTCTATTGAGTCTGGCTCCAGAAGTAATTTTTTTCCAGATACACGGGGTTTGTGTGAATTAACATGAGTCTGTGATGCTAACAACAGCAGCTTGATGAAATGTTGCTTTAAAATCTAGATCATACTGACAATGTATGTATATACGTTCATGTTTATATTATGTACTACATTACAGCCATACTCTGCAGGGGCTGGAATGACACCTCTCACAGATCAATGAGAAGGCTGGTAGTGGCATCGCTGAATTCTAGGTCAAGATCCTGGTAAACAGTTTCAAAAACTTCAAAAAACAGCCACAAGTATCTTCAGTGCATGGTTTCACTAACCAGGTCAACTTCCTAGTTCTGAAGTTCAACCTGGACACGTTCCTGTGCAACCTGCTGTAGGTGGACCTGCTTTGGCAGGGGGGTTGGAGGTCCCTTCCAACCCCATATCATCCTGTGATTCTGTGAAAGGCATTTTTCAGGTGCTGCCTGCATAAGTGACATAGCTCCCAATCACCAGCAAACCAGCCCACATTTTAAGCTTACGTGAGACCTCAGGATCGAAATTCTACACTTCCAACCCAAATGCAGTACACAGTGCCCAGATTACTGATACGTGTGCTTAACTAAATGTGCCCGAGAAGCCAGTGAGCAGAAGAGTATTCACAGGTGCACAGGCTTTTTATGCCATTTTGAGCGTATTTCATCTTGAAGAGTTTTTAAGTAACTATTCTCTATCAATATCTGGGTTTCAGAAAAGAAGCTGCCTGATCGATTGCCTTGCTCAGGAGCAATAGGGTTACTGTAATTATCTTGTTTGCAAGAAAAATAAGAACATTCATCTCATTTTAGGTTAGTAGAAGAAATAGCAATTGTGAAATTTATCATTAGCCCAAATGTATTTTTATTTTGCTGATGAATAGATGTTGAATGACTGACCTTTGTGCTAGTATTTTCCCTCTTATTTCTAGAGGAATTTTATATTAAATTTACCATAAAATGCTGGAATTTTTCAAGACATTTAACCCAAATAAGAACAAACCACCTTATTCTTATGTGCCCTGCATTTTAATATTTTGAGGTGAGAGGAGAACCAAAAGCCATCAGGTTCCATGCTGTAGAAAATAAAGAATATTTCTGAACACTTAGCTTACATGAGACTGTTAACGTTCATGTACAGAAGTGCTGATCTGTTGCAAACCTGTTTGAATTAAACTGAATGGTCCCAAGGGTGACCTCATGTCTAATTTGTTTGAAGGTGCTGCAAGACAGTGTGAACCACAAGAATCAAAGAGAAGGAAACCTTTCTTTCGAGATCAGCAAATCACCAGGAGGACTGGCCTCCTGGAGTCCCCAAGAGTGGGTGGTTACCTTGGAAAGAGCAAGCCACCAAGTGAGTTTCTCCTTCCCAGGATCCACCTCTCTGTTCATCCAAGTGAGGACCACCAGTCCAGAGTGAAGACGGCACTTTGGTAAACATGGGACTGGCACAGGGGTATCTAACGCACTAACGCACTGACAGCACTTCCTGCAGATCTGAAGAGGTGAGTCTGAGGAAAGGAGCACAGGGACAGCTGATTCAGAGCATCTATCCACACCTTCTCCCAAATAAAAGGTATTTTGAAGTTGTGTAGGTGCTAGACGTTAAAAGACATCAGATACTCACCCCTTCAAAGTACAAGTTCTGTTTACTTTGGTATAACTCCGAGCGAGCTGGGAGTTATAACCAATTTAGCAGGACAGCTTCTCAGAATTTAGAGAGGTTCATTATTTTGGCATTAGTTTGATGACTGATCTCCAATCCAATACCAAGACTAAATTAATTTACTGATCTGATAAGATAGTGTTCTTTTTGCGAGCTTCCCTCAATAATATTTAGAGCTTACATATGTATATATACATATGTACGTAGCTTATTTGGGTGCTATTTTTATTTCATTTTCGTTTAAAACTTTTATGAACACTGTAATAAAAACCATGTACAAATACCCGCCTGATACTTTTTCAGTAGGCAGTAACAATTGCCCAGAATGGATATTACCAGGCAAAAAGCCTGACTGGATTCACTTAAGAAGTTAATGATTTCCACACGTTTGTTTCACTGACAGCACATTTGGCTCATTGAATATATAGCACTCTGCCCGTACATTCAAGTTTTCAGGATGGGGGCTTATGACAGAGAGACACATATCCACCCACTACAAGGAAAAACAATAATTTTGTTAAGTTACAAAGACTAGGAAGCTGCCAAGAGATTAGAGAAAAGGAATTGTACCACTGATTATAAAAAAAGAGGAAAAAGGCAAATTTAGAGTTCTCAGGAATACTTATTGCCAGTAAAATAATAGAATAAAAAATGGGGGAAAAAAATCACTAACCACCTAGGGATAAGAAAACAAGTATCAGCACTAGGGATTTATAAAGAACAAATTGTGCTGGAGGAACCTGATTGCTTTTTTTTTTTAAGAGAATTATAAAATTAGTGGATGAAGGGAACACGATGGATTTGATACATTTGGATTTTAGTAAAGATTTGATACATGAATCCTACTCAAAATTAATTCAAATTGGCTTCGCTACACCACCACCCAGAACGAAAAATTGGCTGGAGACCCACAAATAAAGGATAATGATGCATAAAAAGGTATTGTTTTGGAGGGAGGGGGTCTCTCTCCCTCCCTCCCAGAGATCAGCAGTCAGTTCTGTCCTATTTAACACTGCTTGACGTGACACCTTCTGCCTGAAAATCAGGAAATTTTGTTAAGTGAAATACAGAAGGACATTTGGGATAGACCAGCTGAAAATAAAATGGGATCCCAGTAAAAATTCAAGTATTATCCAAACCACAGTATTCAGTCTCTCCTATTGCATGCTGGAGACAAAAGTGCAGTAAGAGATTTTTCTCCCCAGAAACAACTCGTGTGGACACTCACAGTGAAGTTAGCCTGATTTGGGAGGAGGGCTTTAAGAAGATCCTCATTAATTTCATTTCTTTTTAAATGTAAAACCAGGAAAGAAAATGGCAGTAAAGCAAATGAAATCCATTAATAGCAGACATAAATCCCCATTTTCCTAATGTTTTCCCCTTCCCTATCACTCACTCAGTCCATTTGCAATTTCAGCTACTCACCATCTTATCTTGGCACCCATCCACAGGTGTACGTGGGTGCCCCGATGACTTTGGAACCTGTAAGCCAATTCCAGACAATTTTGTGGAGGGTAGTTAATGCATTTCTGTATGTTTTGTTGCATTAATTGGCTGACGAAAGAAATCCAATGACTGCCCTCACTGAAACACGAGCATACCCTCTGTTAGGCATCAGAGAATCCACACGATGCAATCTTGAGAGACACATCCACAAGGAAAACCACGCTTCTCTGGCTGGTTCCACTCCTCATGAAACTTCTGCTTTCCTCTGATTTCCTTCTTGCTGAAAACCACTACCTCTTCCTATTTGCTCCCATTCTGTTTTGCTTTTTTCACTATATTTCTTCTTAAACTGCATTTGTAGGTCTGCCACCTTCGCTCTTTTGCATTCTCCCCAACCTCCTGCCCATGCCTTACCGCCTTCCAACTGTGCTTTCTTACTCTCTTGGTTGCGTCTCCTGTTTTTAAGACCCTATTTTTAAATTCTTTTCACTTTTTTCTTTCAGTCTTCCATATCACTCCGTCTCCACAGTTGTCTCCCACTGAAATAGCTTGCTAATAATATTTCGGTACTCACTAGTGAAACTCCTGTAAACCTTACCCAGATGTATTACACTAATGGGGCACACTAATATTTATTGTAGCAAGTTCCTCCCTTTCCAAACTACTGAAGCGAATGAGAGAAGTGCTCTCTCTTTTGCTAGAGCAAATAGTTTTAAGCTCCCAAGAGAGCTGCAGTGACCATTTTAATAACATTCTCTGCTAAGGCAGGATCAGACCCACAGAGCATCAGCGCAAGAGCAAGGATTTCAACACGGCAGAATTAGGAAAATTACATTTCTCCTGCCCTGGTCTATCAGCAAACATTTGGACTCAGCAAGTGTGGAATTACATGAAATCTGGAAAGTAGCACTTACACCCTCTCTGCATGAGTGCGAAAGGCTCGGGAAGGTCAGAATAAGTGTTCTACATCATTGAAGATGTTATAATTATTATTAGGATCTCTCTAATGTTCATAGCTCTCCTAAATGCATGTGTACACCATGCACACTGTGGCAGTTAATAGCCCTGTGAGAAACCTTCATTTTTAGTGTTCTGTTTTTAAATTCTCAATCTTTAACACTGCATTAAAGTGACTTTTAAAAAAATTTAATTCTCTCAATAGTTCTTACAGGTCTTTTAAAAAAGATTAAAATGACTGGTATTGCACTGTAATTTATTATTACTTAAATTACTAATGCCTGTCAGTTGCTTAGGCGTTTGCTTTTTTTTTGTAAGCCACATCTATTTAATGAAACAACAAGGCAGATGGCAAGCAGTGGAAGGGCCACTGGACTGTGGCTAAGGAGTTACAGGGCTTGACCTGTGTTTGCTGGATAACCTCTAACAAATCTCTTTATATCTTGGTTGTCTCCTTTTCTCCTACTATTTTACTGCTTCATCTGCTCATAAGCTCTTGAGGACAGAGACATTCACCTAATTATGTGTTTCTATGCTTCACAGTGCAATAAAGTTTTGATACTTGATGAGGTTACTGTGACTTAAATGAGTACTGTAATGCAATTGATAAACTGCTAAAGAGATGTCCTCCAAACACCACTCCAGCCCACAGGCCAGCTACCATACAATTAGTATGTGGTACATGAATGAGAGAAGATCTTAATGAAGGACACAAGAAGCCATTGCCCACTTTCCCTCCCATCATCTGTCTTCACAATATTCTCCAGTGCTGTTAACCTGTTTGAAGCATGTTCTTCACCGGAACGTCCTCCTCACAAGGACACGTTTTTATACTCAGTCAATCTTTATCTGCACTTGGAAGTGAGAAATTTGGCATGATATTATTAATACAGCAAGATGACAGGCCAGTAAATAAGAGGTGTAACAAGGGCCCTAATACTTCCTTGTGCAAAGAAACTGAGATAAAGGGGGAAAACCAGCAATGTATCTTCTTGGAGACTTCTCCTGGTGTCTGTCAGTGAGGTCCAATCTCGTGAGGGAGGCTTGACATGGGAAGCGTCACCAACTCTTACCCAGGGAGGTCACTTGACTCCTGAGCTTCCAGAGCATGAAAATGGAGGTGGGTATGATGGTCTTTAGTTTTCTGCCATTGATTTAGGACTCCTCCTTAGACCAAGACTGGAAGGCAAGGTTAAGTGGCCACTTGGTGGCCATCTGCAGGCAGTAAAAGTAGTTTTTCTGCTTGAGAAACTGGTGTTACGGATCAGTTCTGCTGGGACACCTGAAAACAGCAGTGATGTGGGTTTCACTGGGCATCCATCAGAAACCCTCTGGTCAGGTGTAGTAATTGCATTCAGATGTTTCTCTCTCTGCCCCTTTCAATTCGTGAGGCAGCAAAAAGCTGCCAGCTTACTGGGGTAAGGCAGAAGCAATAAAGCTTTTTGCCTTCCCTCTCTGGGTTTCAGTAAGAGGATTACATATCTCCTCCTTCCAGAATAAACCTCTTTGCAGGGAAGATGCTTCTCAAGCCCTGTTTGGAGATCAGTCCCTGCATCAAGACTCCTAAGATTCAAGCCAACACAGCAGCCAGTAGGAAATGAACCCCAGTTAAAAGGGAAAGGCTTTTATAGCTCTGCAGGACTAGGACATAGGGCGCGTGCTGCCATGGGGAAAGGGTCCTTGCTGGATTCACAGCTATTGGAGGCAGAAAAATAAGGAGGCATAAGCACAGAGCAGAGCTCAAGCTCTATCCATGATGACAGGAGACTGCTGCTGGAGCCTTGGAAAGACACAGCTAACCCTCTTGCTGGAACAGCTTCACCATCAGGGACAAATAACCCAAGAAATAAAGGTAACTCTTGTAACTTTAACACTTGACCAAATATGTCTGAAAACAGTACCCAAGCATGCATGAGTGCATGCAATTAGTGCACTGTTAAAACAGAGAAAGCAAATTGAAAGCTTTAAGACATAATTATATGTTTTACTACATCTAGCCCAGAGACACTGATTAATTAAGGACCTTTAGAAGGATCATAACATCAAAATCAGACTTAATCACTAATACATTCCCATAACTTTGAAACATCAACCAGCAATTACTTCTGCAAGTTACTGTGTTCCTTTACAAAAACACTTATGCATTAAAACGAAAGTCTGTGTGACCAGTAAATGCAACTCCTCACCTTCCACTGACCCTCCTCAGCACCCACTGTTCTTCCCTTCTGCTGAGGCTATCTCAGCTGCTGTGACACCAAGGACCTGCTCTTCCTGTTTGGTCTTCCATCTTTCCTGTCACTCTCTCTACTCTCAACTGTAGCAGGTTTAGGCTAATGGCATGAAAGTGCACATTTATTTTTATTTTAATGTTTCCTATGGCTCCTTTGGTCACCATCTTCACCTGCCTTAACCTTCATGAATAATTTCAATTTTGCCTAGCTGCCTGTCTGTGGTAAAAGAAAACATCCTCATACATATGTATATGTCGCTTCTCACCTCAGACCATAAGCATCCCACCATCAGTGTAGAGAGGGATAGTCTGATTCACCTCCATGTCACCTCTTGTCTTTCCAGCTTTCCCCTTCCTGGCCACACCTGGACCTGTGATGATCACAACAACTCACAGAAGATATATTTCTTGACAGCACCTGGAGGCCCAGGCAACTCCTCAGGTCCTTCCCTGCTGCCCACTTCCCACCTCTGCAGGGCTGAAGACAACACTTTGCATTCTATGTAAAGGGGCCCTGGGGAGAAGGGATTGCTGGAACTCAACCAGCTGCTGCAACAGTGCCATGCCCTTTTCTTCTCTCTGTTGACCATTTTAATGGTTCTTCTGCACTTTTGGATGTCTGATGGATGCATCATACATAAATCCCCTTCCCTTCATACACACAGCATTTGCCTGGCTCACCCAGAGAGATGGTTGGGTTTTGGAAGCACCAGGTGCAGCTGCTGGGACCACTGGTTGGAGAAACATTTGCCTCCTGAGCCCGTTAATTAGCACAGTAACGGTAACTGTGCTCCATTAGCCAACCCATGTGGTCGAGTCCCCTCCCCATCCACCAACCTTGCCCTTAATGAGAGCTGGAAGGGGGACACTCACAAAACACTGCCTCAGAATAATATTCGGCTTTGTCCACGCCGGTAACGAGAGCTGACAGGATCACTACGTCCATTTCTCTTCTAATTAGCACACTTCCAGCTCGGCCTGAGCCAGCAGCCAGAGAAAAGCGATCGGACAACCGTACCGAATCACAAACACAAAGAGGCCCATTCCCCGTAATTAGGTGAGACAATCCCTCAGTCTTTTCTCGGCTGGAGCTTGCCGGTAAGACTCTCGCTGTTTTGGTAAGTCCCAGCAACACAAGTTACACGTCTCCCCAGGACACTAATAAGCCCCTAATTGTCTTCCGCTTCACACGGCTCGTACCATAGGTCTGACTTGGGGGAATTCTTCTAACGAGCGGCAGCCAGCGCTCCCCGCGCCGCGGAGGGATGGGGAGCCGCCTCCCGGGCACCGGGAGGAGAAGGGGGACGGGGAGAAACAGCCAGAAAAGCAGCCCAGGCGCTGGGGGCCCAGCTAGGTGGCACGGGGCGGGTGGCTGGGCAGCAGCCACCCATCGCTGGGGACGCGGGCCTTCTCCACCCGCCATCCACCAGCGTGGTGGAAAACCCAAGTTGAACTCTCAGGCCTGCCTCCTCCGTTCCCGTCTCCAGCGGTACACAAGTACCTGCGCTTCCACGCAGAAACGTACCATCAAAACTAAACATTTGATTTGCCTCGAGTCTGTGCTAAGGCTTGTGGGGGCTACCCTGAGAGAAACGCAGCTCCTGCTACGTGCTTTTCTCCAGTGAGGCCACGTCATGGGTCTGCCTCAGAGTTCAGGCTGGGAAGGAGCGTGGGTGTAAAGGAGACCCCGTCGGCTCCTGTGGAAGGGAACAGGTGCCAGGTCTCACAGGACAGGTTTCTACAGATGAACACAAAATGATTAAAAACACGAGAACTTCCAGAAGAAGTTGTGAGGTGGAGAGGAGACCCCCGCTCAAACTCCCTGATCAAAACAAGGCAAAGACAGACACACACTCCCTCTAACCTTCAATCCGACACTTTGCTGGGAAGCCATCCTCAACCAAGTATTTTTCAGAAAAACATTTTCCCTGATTGTTGACGACAAGCTCAATTTTGAGCAAAATACCTCAGCTGATCCCGTTAAGGATGCTCAGGGCCTGCAGACCCCTTTGGCTCCTGTGCAGCTGACAAACAAACGGGTCCCTCCTCGAATCAGGCCAGGGGGCCTCACCAGAAGCGCTTGGTCCCCCAGTTTTACACGTGCTGTTTGGCTTCGGTGTGCTAAGCGGGGCGAGAAACCTAAGACAGGGTGACAAACCGATCCATGCAGAGTACGAGAGACAGACAGGCGCCGGTGATCACCTTTAAAGGCAACCTAGGATAGTCAATATAATATATATATAAATAAATCAATTAAAACTAGCTGTAACTAATAAATTACTTTAATACAGGGAGAGAAAAACAAAATAAAGTCCATATAACCAGGCAGCCTGAGCACCCATGCCCCCTTGGGTCTCTCTGCTGGTCTCTTGTCCCTTGTTCTCATGCAGCTGATGAACCCTCCCCCTGCCTTTTCCGACATAACCTGCTGCGTTTTGGGCTATTGTAGTAAGTGGAAGATGGCAAATGGCAAATTTCTGATGCTTCAGAATTAGCTTTAAAATTCTGCGATTACGAGGAAAATTGTTAGATGTGCCCAGTATTCTGAGAAAGGAATCTTCCCTGGCATCCAAGTGCCTGCAAGCACAAAATTTAATTACCCTATATTGTTACAGCTACTCATCAGCTATTGGCCACAGAGCCAGCCTTTCAAGTGATACAGAACCAAGTCAAGTACTTTGTCCCCCCAGAGATCTGGTCAATAAATAAGGTGCAAGGTCATTCTTATTACCCATTTTTTCTACTAGCAATTAAGTAAGGGCTTTCAAGCTCAGTCCCCTTCCTCTTTTCTGTTCCTTCCTGAGGTGTCTATAACAGAGACAGGCAGGGAGCGTTCTGGCTTCACTGGTCACTGATCTGTATTATAGGAATCAGCAGGCAAGCCAGAGGTCAGCCATACAAACCCAACAAGACAACGCCTATTCTGTACACGCATCAGCTGCCTGGAGTCACTCATCCTGCTCAAAGGGACATGATGGAAAAGGTCAAGTCTAAAAATCAGCAGTTTCAGTGGATGATGAAGTCAAAATGTGAAGAGATCCCACCATGCTGAAAATCTAGCACAATCTAAAGAAAAAAATGCATCATTGCACATATTCTATGCAGAATGTGAATTACACTTTTTAGACACCGGATCAGTCCATACTTCTCTAGCCACTTGAGCTTTTAAATATCTTTATGTGGACTTCAAGATTTTGTATTTCACATCCTCCCGAAAGAAACTCAAAGCACTGATGCAAGGACTGGTTTGCAGAGATAACATGTCTCTAGAATAGCTCTGATTCCAAGAATCACAGTATCGCATGAAAATAAAGGGATCCAGTCTGTCTCTCTTCTTTTCCTTTCTTTTCAAAATACCAAGGTTCATCTCTTATCAGGTCAATGTGTATTTGGCACCAGACATACAGTATCTTTGGAAGTATTTGCCACACTGATAGACGTATATGCTGGGACATGCATGTAGGAACCATCAGTTTTGATATTTCTGTGGTGGGCCATTTTTACTATAGTGATTATAGAAATGTGTTTACAACATTTGCATTTGTTGTTCTAATCATGTTGATTCAGTTCAGAGTTTGTGGGTCCATGGGATGTTTCTGTCCAACTGTGATTCTGCTGGGCTGAAGATACTCAGAGGATCTCCTGGGAAATTTTCTTTCAATAAATTATCTTCTTCTTTAAAAAGTCAGTATTTACTGACTTTTTAAAAAGTGTCAGTATAGAATGGTATATGAAAATGGGGGTACAACATTAAGGAGTAAGGATTATTTTCATGTTATATTAAGTTTGCATGCCGTATTCAGATAGCTCACTTAAAGAAATGACACATTTCCCCGTTAAGAGCTGTCTCTCTTTTGCTTGCATATGTCTAAAAATTGGTATTAGTTGAGAAGCATTACAGAACTGTTTATGCAATGTTACTCAACTTGTGGTAGGATGGGAGTTCAGGATTTCAGACCATATGGCAATGATGTAATTTGTCTTTTTTTTATGTTGCATAGGTTGATGATGGTATTACTCAGTATGACTTCCTGAACATGAAGCGGTTGTCATAACTGTCATCATGATTTGGAAAAAGCGTTGCCTAAGACGAGTTAGTAGGGGTGAAGATGCAGTGGATGAGATCAGCTGCATGCACAGACTGCAAATCTAAGCCACGATCCTGTTCTTAGAGATACTCCAAGCAGGATTTAGCCCACGATGTGGGAGAAAACAGCAGAGGAACAAAATATAAGCTGTAATGAGGACTTACACGCCTCCACCGTACGCTCGCTCACACACTGAACACTCTGCAATTCTGATTATGCCATCTCGGACAGGCTGTAACAGAAGACAGACAATGAACGTTGTGAACATAAGAAAGGTGAACATAACCATGGAACCAAAAACGTAACAGAAGCTGAAAAATCATGACCAGTGCACAGACAGCAAAGAAGCAAAAAAACCAAACAATTATTTCTGACAGTAAAGTAAATGAAATGTTCCAAATGGAATTGTAGAGTAAGCAGGTTTAAAACAATGACACCCACCACCCCCTCCCCGCTTTTTCTTCCTGAAACTTTTAGTTGTATAACTGAGTTATGGAACTCACTGTTCAGGGGCATTTTAAAGGACAAAAATACAGAAAATCATGACTAAAAGAAATTTATGGAGGGTAGAGTCTTCTGTGGGTCAGATTCAACTAAAGCAGGTTGCTGGGTAAGTTACCCTAAAGCAAAATCACTCTGTGTAAGCCTTTTGTTTATATCCTTCTCTCTGAGTCTACAACTGTTTATAACCAAAGAGAAGATTACAGATAAGATGGGCTTGTGATTTGACTTGTACTAGCACCTTACATTTTTATGTAACATAAAAATCAGTACGATAAACCAGAATAGGGTTCAAACATTACCTCCAAGTTGGATCAGTCAGTTTTCACTAATCTGTTATTTCTAGGCAACTTGTTGAACGAAACATGAAGCGAAGTTGAGAACTGTGGTTATAGAATTGTTCCAAAATTGTTTTATAATGGCAAAACACTGAGTTAAATGGAACATTACACTCTTCAATTGCCAGTGCAACTAGACTTTTATTTTTATAATGATTAATATAACAAACCAGAATTTTTTCTCAGTGGGATTAAACAGCAAAGTGTTTGATACTCCAAGACTGAAGTGAACAGCCTTTACAACTGAATATATGTAACACTGGCATTTAAAAGGAACTAAATACATATTGGGTTTATTTCCAAGAACCTCACAGTAACATTTAACATACCAACACATGAAACACTTCATAAACCAATGCATTAGCTCAATTAGTATTATGAAATCTTGATCTTCTTACACTCTTCATTCCCATCATTTAATTTATCAAAACTTTTTTTGTTTGTTTCAAAATACAGAAGGTTATCAGCAACAAAAAGTCACCCAGATTATCTTGTATAGATAGATACTGCAGGAATGTCAGCAAGGACATCACTGAGGGAAAAAAATAGGATTCAAAAGGGTAAGAAAACCCCTAGTACCATTTGAATATTGCCAAATATTTATTTACTGATGGGAACGGAGCATCCACAGGCCAAACCCTGGGATGGCGGCATGCAGAAGTGTGAAGAAAAGCCCGAGGAAGAGTATTGGCCTAGGCGGCTAAGCAAAAGCTTTTGCATCTCAAAGGGCTATTTTGGAAAACCAGATGAATCTCTGAGCTTTGCATTTGTTTATTATCAAACCACAAAGCAATAACAGACAGATTACAATTCTCTGGCTAACACACAAAAAAACATATAAATATTACCAATAAAAAAATACATCCTTGACTCATCTCTACAGATGACAAGTACAAAGCCAATAAATATCACAATTCTAAAACATATGTTACTGGCTGTCCTGTAGAAGGTGGTACATACTGTATATAGTAAAATGGGTTTTTTGTTCTTTTTTTCTTTAAACACATGTATGTTACTAAAAACTACCTATAGTTTGAAATTCCTTACTGAACATATCCGAAAATATACATATAGTTCCATGCCAGGCTTTCATATCTTCTCCTATATTCCTCCTCCTTTCAGATCTCAATTTCTTAATGTGTTGGATCACAAACCGCTATAAAATGTACAAACTCATATTGGTGATACAGATGAAGTATCCCATTATATCAAACGTGTATATATATTATGTATATAGTATAAAAACTTTAAATTGCATTCAAAATGTATGATTTAATACTTAAAGCTACATCAAAATCAGTTTGCACCAGCAGGTTTTTTCTCTGTTTCTGAATTATCACTTTTAGCCTCTCCTCACATTCATCTGTCTTAACTCTCCTGTTCTCAAGGGATGGAGTTCCTCATAAGCTTAGCCCTGCCTAAACTGTGAAGTACAGAAATCAATCTGTTAAGTTTAAAAATCAGACTCCTGACAGTCTTAAATATTCAGTATTTGTGCAGGGTCTTTCCGGGACGTGGGTTTTAACTGCTTGCACTTGGGTAGCAGGAGCTGTCCAGAACGAGCCCAGTTCTGACCAGTAATAACCAAGACCACAGACTGCACATCAAAAGGCCACCAGCTTTTTAGCAAAAATTCAGAGAAGTCTGATTGAAAAAAAAAATCTCCTCCGCTTTATTGCACATGCACCTGAAAAGAGTCTCCTCTCTCTGCAAGGACAGAAAAATGCAAGGCTCTAAGGACAGCCTATTTCCAAGTCATTTCTCTCACATGTGACTGCAGCCTGGGAAACGACAAGTTTTGAAAAGCCTGCATGCTAAAAATACCATTTCTAAATGGAGGAAAAAAAACCCTGCTCTTCATCTAATATTTCAATATTACTTTGTAACCTAGAAAGGACATATTTACTAATGCTTAAAATGTTGTTTTCTATGAAAAGGAAAAAGGAGGAAATGGAAAAAATTCTTCTCTTAAATAAAACAGAAAGTCTGAACACGCTCCTCACCTCTTCTCAGGGGTGAACATGCAGAAGTACATTAACAGAAGGAAAAGACATTAAACCGTAAGATGAATAAAGCCCAAAACTGTGTGCTGAAAGAGACCAGGTCACAGAAAATTCCGTCTTAAAAATTGGGGGTTTGTAGGGGAAGAAAATTTTGAGGTTGCCATTTTATAAATAATTAAAAATACCACAAAATGTTATATTCAGAATTGTTAAGGTTCTGTATTAGCAGACCATCCTTGCAATGTGGCTAACAATCCTGTTGCTCCTTCTTGGAGCGCTAACTGAAAATATTACTGCCTTTCCATTTTATACCTTTCTTCAGTTTCTAGCTCTGTAAGAAGCAGAGTTGCAGTGGACCAACAAAGCTGCTTCCTTGGGTACTGACTGAAGCTTCTGTAGGGATATTTTCCTTCATAATATAGTAACACCTCTTATGCCCTGCGGTCTGTAAGTCTTGATTTCACTAGAGAACCATTTGGTGGTGAGATGAAGCTCCTGGTACGCCGAAGGTCTGGAGGTCGTTCTCGGATACACTTCTCTGAGGGCAGTGAGTAACTGGAATCTAACGCACAGACTGGACTCATCTTCTGCACTAGAAGCATATTCTCCTGCTGAACCAGTGCTCTGGGTCAACCCACACCCCAAACTCTGCTCAAACCTTTCAGCACAGAAGCTGCCCATGGGAAATCAATGCATCTAAGAAAAGACACATGAAAGGGTCAATGCCTCACGATGCGCACTGGCCGGCGTCAGATCTGCTGCGTGCTTCAAACAGGTGCTGCCACCAAGAGCAACGGGATAAGGACAGTATGGCTCTTCACTCTGAATAGCTGATTAGGCCAGGTAACTTTGCCACAGCATGTCAGGGCCGAGTCCTCCTGTTGGACATCTTATGGTCAGATGAAGTTAATTCCAACGCAACCAACTGCAATCCCTGTGACCTGTGCATGCAACACGTCTCCCCCATAAAGAGATGAGCTGTGGAAGCAAAAAGAGATGTTTGCTTTTGAAGGTCTAGAGCAAGAGCGTTGTACTTCTTAGAAGTTCTGGGGTTCATCTGGATCCGCAGTACGTAAAATGATCTAGTTGGGGTATTTTTGTCCATCCTCCAGATGTGGCAGCTACTTTTTGGGTTTCTCTAGGATGTTCAGGAATTTCCCTCGAGTCATTTCTCTAGCTGAAATCACAAGGGAGGAAAAAGAGATTAATATTCTTTTAAAAGCCAAGAAACCCAAACAATTATATAATTTACAGATTTTAACCATAGGATAAGAAATTAATTTAGATTTGTGCTTATAGCAATAGTGAGTAAGGATTATTTTATTTAAATTAAGTGGAAAATAAATAAAACTGCATTCCAGCTTGAATTCCTGACATCCTAGAAATGCAGGCAAGGCCTGGAATCTTCTGAACTCAACAATAATTCCCACAGGCTGTCTCATTACATACAATCTATGCTTTCTATTCCTACTGCGTTATGCTCTCGCAGCATCTCCTTTTCTCTGTACTATCCATCTCTGAATGGTGTAATCCAGATCTCCATCACTCTGTCTCAGAGCAATTGTTCCTGGATGTTATAATCCGTCAGAGATTATGGAACTCTCTTTCTCCATTTCAGGATTATTGGTCCCTGGATGCTATGATCTTCAACAGAAATTAGACAGCATTTTCCCTCTCTCAGCAGTGTCAGTCCCTGGATGCTGTAATATAATGGGGTTTATATTCCTTCAATGCAGTTCATCTATGGATGGTGTAATAAAGTAAGGTTTATAGAGCTTTGGTCTTCTCTCTCTCTCTGCATTGTCAGTCCTTCGATGTTTAATACAGCAAGGCAAGGTTTATATGTCTCTCTCTCACTCCTGGCACCATCAATCTCTGGTAGTTGTATTACAGCAGGGTTTACACAGCCACTTTTCTACACAAGACATTTCTGACTTGTGAGCCCGTAAGCTCCCAAGCTGGCAGAGCAGCCCTAATACTATCTTTGTCTTGCAATAACAATACAATGCATCAAAGACAACATGATTAGCAATTGAGTCCTAGAGAAAGACAATCTTCCCACCAGTGCTTCCCTTCATTTCTTTTAAATAAAGGTGAAAGCTTTGTGCTGGACTGGCAGGCATCAAAACACGGAGGTTTTTATTCGCAGGATTGATGAAAGCAAGCATGTTTCCCACACCTAGCCCAGAGAGACTCTGGAAGGAGATGGGAATTCATTTTCTGTTTTATCCATTCAATTCCTGACCTCTCTACTGAGAGGAACAACAGAAGTGACAATTAGCATAAAAACTGGAGGTGGGTTTGTTGCTGATGTTGGGTTTTCTTTTGACATTACTGATTATCTGTTAGAACAGAACTAAAACGTAATAAAAATGTTCATCTTAAAATACTCAATACGCACCCTCAGGCAAAGACATTTTGTTATTCCTTACCTAAGTGTTAGAATTTGTGCCTTAAAGGCTCTTCTTTGAATTATTACATTCTAATTTGCCTACCCCAAATTGTACCACAAGGTATTGTCATCAACAAGATCCCTGTAAAACAATTAGTGATATTATGAACTGTCTGGTATGTATTGATATTCATAGGCTGCAAAGTCTCCACTGCCCTGTGTGGAACATGCTTCAGACTGGCTGCAGATTCAAGCAGATCCCTGCAGTATTCCTTCTGTTCGTGCCTCCAGCTGTGAGTTATATCATCTGGGATCCATTCCCAATTCTGCTTCTGATTCACGGCGCGAACTATCACAGAAGTACTCATTTGTGCCCCCACTTCCCCACCCACAAGACAGTCTGTATCTCTTAAACGCTGCTGAAGTGACACACGGATAGAAGGTGCTGCAGAAGGGCATGAGGGGATTGTTGTTTTGTCAGGAACTAAGTCCTTACGCGCAAAGAGCACGATTAAATAAAAATGCAAGTTTTTAAAAATTTCATCTAGGAATAGATTTTCAGCACCAGTTCTTTGACACCTCCCTGCCTTGCACCATCAACAGCTCATGGCTTTAAAACCCTCTTAATGGAGGAAGCACAACGCTGAACTGTAGTTGATAGAGTGGAAAGTTTTCCAGAGTGCAAGTCCCATATAGGAGATATACGAACGCGTGACAATTCTGTTCCCCCAAAGAGGGCTGCACCCTATAAATCAGGCAGAGAGCATAGACTCCTTCTGCACGCTGAGTGAAATTACTGTGGGTTGGGGGTTGCTCCAGAGCACGTGCCCTCCTGTTCACTTGTCATCGGAGATGTTAACATTTCTGATTAATTCACAGACCTCTCATTTTATTCTTCATTCCTTTATCCTTGCTATCCTGTTCTGCTGCAGCTTAAAGATTCTTACCGACCTGCTACAATAATCACCGCCCGCTTCCCCCCCCAACCTGGTGAAATTGTTTAGTGATGCCAACCGCGCTTTTAATTTGCAAGACATCAGACACAGAGGTAATTTATACCAACATCTGTTCATTTCTGACTTCTGAAACAAACTCGCACATGCTGCTACAAAATCCCATTAGGAGCAGGAGACAGCCTTCTGCTATTCTGTATTCCTCTTCTCCTCACATACTCGGGCTTGCATGGGGGCTTTATTTTTAAAGATAGGATGCCAAACTGAAAGAAAGGACCTTACATCTTTGTATATGTATGAAAACAGCCAGGAAATAACATCCTCATATCACAAAAAAAAATCCCAGCCAAACTAAGGGCAAGTTTCCACAAACATTAACAATCTTGTTTTCCCTGCTTCAGCTGCTCCTCTCATCTGCCCAAGAACCACAGTTCAATGTATTCCTGGTAAACACAGGCCAAATACATATTACGTGGTAGTGCGTTCAAACGTCTTGGCTATTCCTTCTCCTTTGTTCGTCTTTAATCTGCACTGGAATACGATTTGAGCTTGGGTTTTGCACAGAAAAGCCTCTAGTATTAAACTGACTCCTCTGCTCAGTATTGCTTCTGATAAATGAATTCTTAATAATAGGAATATCATTTCCAATGGGGCCTTTTGGAGCTTGCTGGAGTGAGGGAAGAGCTCGTGAATGAAGAAACCATCACCCACATTCTAAATCTGATTGCAGTCTAAGAGAGATGGTAAAACCTGCCTTAAGCAACTACCCAAGGGACCAGCAGAAGCCAGTTGCGTAGTAGAGGTGGATTTTTTAATTAAAAGGTTGGACAAAACTGTAGTGAAAACCTTAGGGATTTTTTCTTTAACATGGTTGCTTTAACCACAGACTTCAAGTGAAGAGAGGGCTTGAGTGCAGGTTTCATTGTACCAGCAAACAGGCGCTACAGAGGCTGTGCAGCATGAAACAGAAACGTGAATCCCTGTGTCAAGCCACGATTTACAACCTTGCCTACGCTGTGCATCTACTACAATAGAAAAATCAACAATGGACATGATCACAATAGCTTGGATGCAAATTAATCTCACCTACTAGGGAGGAGGCAGAGGATACTGAAGACCATAGAAAAAACACCGTAAGATGTTACCAGCACTGGTTACAATGGAAGTTGAGTGCTTGAACAGACTCTTTCAGAGCAATGTATTAAAAAATGGTATCAGGCTATTATAATTAACAGAGAATGCTGACTGAGTGATTTAAGTTTGCTGCCCCACAAGATCTGCCAAGCAGATCTCACGAACAGGTACTGGGTAGGAAAGGCTGGGGCTGAAAGAAGAAGGGGAGATTTCTACTTGATAGGGGAGCAGAATAAGGTTTAATGTAATCTCCTCTTTAGAACTTCAATCCCTCAATCCCGCATTTAGCCTTGTTGCTTGGGGCTCCTTTTCTACTACAATTGTCCCCAAGCTGCCTCTCTGCAGTAAATTTTGTGGTTGCTGGTTGAATAGATTCAGTAGTACAGATTGATTTCCTACAAGTGAGGAGATGAGGGATTACCAAAAGCAGTCCTGGTTAACAAGATTGGGTGCAGAATCTCCTGCTAGAGCAGCCCACTCTGCCAGTGTTTTGCATCCTTTCACTATGACATATGGGTTTCATTACACAAAGATTTTCCTGATTTTAACTTGGAGGCGATTACATTGGAAACTCAGAGCTATCTTTACATCTGTAGCAATTTAAAGGTTAAGTAACTTTTAATCAAATGACAAAGACTCATAATGTTTTTTCCTCGATTGAAAATGAAAACTGCTGTTCCGGATATTCCTTCCGGTGACAATTTAATTAGAAAAAAACACTGCACTGGAGATTGGGGTCCAGCCTGATTGCTCCCCGTAAAAAGCCTTCTCACATGTATGACAGCACAGGACATACTGTGTCATAAGGTCTGGATAGCCAGGAAATAATGGAAGGATTTACTGCTACAAAATCAGCAACGAAAACAGTGATTTACACTTATATAAGCAACTTTCATCCAGGAGAATCCCTAAGCAATGCGCATATGCACATGCTTTTTTAACATAATATACACTTAAATGCAAAAGCACATCACACTTAAAGTCGATGTAAAAGATATGTGACAAACTGTATTTATTACACATTTATCATGACCACTACACCTTCTACTGCTTACTGCTCCTGGGCTTACCTAAAAATCTCAAAACAAAGCTTGTAAGCATCTTCAAATCACAGATATTTTAAAATGAAGTCACCCACTAAAGAAGCATTTCTCTGTGTCTCCCCCAGATGTACAGCTCAGGGAACAAATTGGACTGTGCTCCTCTTCTGACCTGAAAATGTAGCCGTGTTGAAATCTACACATCTTGCTACTATAAAGAACTGGAAATACAATTAATGCTCTGTGAACAGAACGTGTTTTTAGCCCCAAAATGTCTTGTAGTATCACACTTTGAATGCTACATTCTTGACTACAAAAAGGTTATTTTAGGCACTGTCATACTTTGTTAGCTTATCGGTTATTCCTCCCATTCAGTTGTATTTACGGTAACTAAAGAACTTGTTTTTCAACATCGAAGGATTCCTTTAAAGTACTAATCATGCACTCTCAAACTACTGCTGTGTCTTAGGACCATACAGAAAACAAAACCAAAAGGCTTTATTTCTGAAGAACTACCAGTGGAAATTACCAGTTCAGGGCAAAGACCATTAATTGCAGAGAGACAACAGAACACTCCTCTGATTTTTAACCCTTCTATCACAAGAGTCTGCTGCATCAGAAATTATTTCTTTTGTCCTGAGACATAATGTTAGGATAAGAAGACACAACCTTTTTTTTTTTTTTTCCTAGTTGGTAGGACATAAAAAAAGGGTTAGAGGAATCTGCCTGTGAGTAACTGTGGGAGTCTTGCTTGACTGGACTTGTGAAAGCCAATGGCAAAGCCACATCTTTTGGCTGGGCTCAACTAATACTGCATTTGGAAAGGAAACCGAGAAAACAGTCATGGGGGTGGGGGGAGTGAAGGTAAAGAGTCAATGTAAAACCAGCAAAAATATTTAAGATTGACATCATTACTACAGCCCTCGAAGAAAAAAGAACCTTATTTCAGACAAGACCAACTGAGTATTATTACCCAGCCAACACAATCTGAACTTCTGTCACAGACAGAGATCTGTGTGGACCACTTTCTATCTCGAGATCAGATCCACAAAATCCTACCAACACCTGGATGCCTGCTGGCACCAGCTCACTCCTCTTTCTGCATAAAAAGAGCTCCAATTACTCTGCTAACTGCGTACTTCCTTAACGTAATTGTCAAATGAACTGCTACTTGATGACTGTGGGCCTTTGACAAATACTTATTAGTGACTGCTACACCAAGCCTAATTTCATAAAGAGCTGGAACTGCTATCTCGGGAGAGCAGTGGTTAGTGAAAGCAACGTCAGTCGCCTTTACTGAAGGTGGAACTGGCACATGCAGACACTCAGACCCGAGCTCCAGGGACTGTTACATTTACACTGGAGACCAGCCTAATCACCTAGCACTCCTGAAACACATTTTTCAGGTAAGACGACAGAATCAGCATAAACCTCCAGGTGGAATAAGCTTGCATTACTGTGGCATCTTTCAATAATCAATATCAAAGCACTTGCAAAGTTTATCAACCTTCACAGTATTCGAGACATACAGTGATTTAATTCCCATCTTACAGATGGGGGTCACAGCCTCAGTAAGGAGTGATGTACAGATGTATACTAAAGGAGTCAGCAACCGTGCTAGAATTCAGGCTCTGAAAGATGAGCTCTGTCAAGTCTTGCTGCAGCATTTTAAAATATTAACACCACCCTTTGGTACAAAACATCATCGTCCTTCCCTTGGCGAATGAGACAGCAGAATCTGCCCTTACTTCAGCTGTAGTTCACAGTCTGGCAAGACTTGGTTTGAAATGCCAAAGAAGGTGGGGGCCTTCACAAAACCCGGCTGTGAACCAGAGCAGGTGAGGCACACGGACCACATATTGGTGCCTGCACACTGGGTAAATGACTCGGCTTTGGGACAACACTCCCCGTGTGCCATGGAAACTGTCACCTCTGTCAGAGAAGTGGTAAATAGCTGAGACTGATACAGTTTTAAACCGCTGCAACAGTTCAATGAGTGTTAGATAGAGCCTTAAGAATTGGAATCAAATACCTAATGCTTTCCTGAATCATAGAATCCTCATGTGACCTCCTTCCACCTCGTTTTTCTCCACCCAAAGTACTGGTGTTTTATCATACACCTGATAAGAGATCTCAGAGATCATTCAGGATTATCCAGAATGGTGATAACAGATCTGCTGCAGATTAAGGTATCCTCAAAAATGTTATTGTTGCTATCAATAAATACTAGAATTATATCAGCTCTAAAAAAAATTAGATTCCTTCCCTACAGAATAATTTACCTTGTTCTCCTAATCAGATTTCCCTACCCTGCGAGGCAGCACCGTTCTGGTTGCGCTCAGCTGCAAACACTGATGTGCACAGAGCTGCGAATGCAAACACTACGAACAGTATTCACTCACATACAGATGGGCAAAGCCCGCCAATGACAAACACTCGAAGCAAGGGGCAACGACATCCCTGCCCATGCCCAGGGAGCTACTAAACTTCCAGGTCACGGATATTAGGATGTACAGATATTTTGCCCTGCGTGACCCCCATATCAAAGGAAACTCTTACGGTACCTCCCACTTCTAGAGGCCGCCTGTGGCCGACATCCTGCGGGGCCGAAGACCTGATCCCTTTGACCCCCAAAGCAGGGAAAGAGTTACATCTTCTCTCTGCAAAGCCAATAAAAACCTCTCTTGATTATAATTTAGATAAGAGCCACTGGATTGAATAATAATGTCTGAAACTCCCCTGGCTGTTTCACCTTGAGACGTCCATCACTGGGTTAAACATGATGCTAATTGCATTTGGATTGATTAATTTCTCTCACTCCTGTCTATTCGAATAATGCTTAACAAAATAATCACAGCACCCAGAGCCAAATCTTCTCCGTCAAAGGAATGAAGCCATCAGAACCAGCAGAGATGAAAGAAATGAAGATGACCCGTAATTACTGCTACGGTGATATCATTACCATATTATAGAAAATGAGTGTACGTGGGGGGAGCGGGGGCTGCGATTATTATTTATTTTTTAATGGAACCTCACATCCCAAGAATACAGATCTGACACAGGGGACCATACAGAAATACAGAACTAAAAAATTATTGTGCATTAAATTGCAAAATACAGTGAACGCTGGGACTCTAGATGCATCGAGTGTCTTGTACTGTGAGCTGCTGTTTATTCACTTCACTATTTTTTCATTGCAATAATACTTTGTATATGCCTAGTAAAGAGAATTAAGACACCTACCTTCCCAAAAAGATCCTCAAGTATCTGCAACAGAACTTGCCCATAACTCCAATGCTAAAGCCATTCTCCTTTAATATCATCACAAGTCACTTTACTTTGAACATCGGCATTCTGATTTTTAAACCACAAGACCTAACTTGATGCTCTATGAAAAGCTAGCAGGCAAGGAATTTTTTTTTCTCAAATGCCGATTCCTCTCTGAAGGCAGTTATAAATTCCCTCATCAGCAGCAGTAGATCACTTTCAACCATTCATTAAGCTTGTTCTTTAGAAATATCAAATGCATCAAGTCTGGAAGAATTTAAACTAGGATTTTAAAAAAATAATAAAAAAAAAAACCAACCACAACCCTAACATCCAAAAGGAAGGCCTTCTGCTCCCTTTATTCTCCAAAATACACTCCCAAAGCCCCTCTCATTTGAGAAACAAATAGCTTGGCAATTGTATAAGACCTTCAGACACCTGTGCACTGCAATTCTAATTGTGGTTTATACAGTTCACTTCTCTCCGTGCTGCTTATGTCTGCCCCCTAGTCTCAGACCGAAGACAAAAAAAACCACACAAAACTAGCAGCTTAAAATATTTATTCTGGAATAAAGCCAAGGTCAAATACACACAAAAATTTCACACGGCAAAAATGTCAAGACCTAAGACCAGACGCTGACTCATGAAGCTAATTGAACACAGAAAAATTATGTTCAAGGATTTTATAAGGCTTAAAGAAATTTAAGGTATGTTTCTGATATTAAAAGCAGCATGAAAGGCAATTTTCTATCAAAGTTGAGGCTATTTTCAAGCATACCTGAACGGGGCTTCACCAGCATAATGTATCACTGGAACAGCTACAGGCTGGGAGAGCTTTGATCACCAAGTCCCACAGATGCTGGATGCAAATAGTGGAATAGAAATGTGGCATGTTTTAACAAGAAGTGCTCTAAAGGGGTTTTTCTCACCTGCTTGTACCAAAAGAAAAATAATCTCTTCCTGGCCTCCCAACCCCCGCAGAGGACCAAAAGTTCTTGATGATTGAAGTTTTCTTACTTTCTCAGAAAGGAATGTTCTTTATCGAACAACGTGGGGAAATGGGATCAAAACTGTTTGCTCAAAACTCTTGAGCAACTCATGAAAGAAGCTCGGCGGAGGGGTCTGGACTGAATATATGCACACAGCCGGGTATGAAAGGTCTCTGGAGGTGAAGGGACCCTTCTCAGAAGGCACACTGGCAGAAACGCTGCCCAAGCCCACCAGGATGTGGTGCCCCAGCCTACGCTGGGGAGCAGATATTTACCGGTTGGGAGTAAAGCAGGTGAACCTTGAAAGTAACAATTTTTTCAAGTCTTATCGGTGGCTGGGGCACGCAGGCCATGGCAAAATCTGAGCCCAGGAGCCAATGGGAACAAAGGGATTAAGAGTTATTAGGAGTAGAGAGAATTACATATTTACAGTACAGTTACTGAAAAATAATCGTGTAATGATTATGTAAGTCCCTATACTCTTTTTGGCTAATCATGTAGGGATACAAGCGCCCTGGTTATGCAAGCCAGGGCACACAAATCCAATCAGAAGACATCAAGGCGTGTTTGCAGGGAGGGTTGCAGCTCTGGTTCAAGAACAGTTACGCTTCCTTGACCTCCAAAAGGCAGAAACTAGCCCCCGTCGGTAGGTTAGCTAATGGCTCGAGCTGTCAAGCAGAACTGAATTTTTAAATTTAACTTCTCTCAACAAGCTTCATGGGAAGAGATACCTGGATGAAAGAAGCTCATACTGTGGCAGTCTGTATTTATTTGTCCAGAGGTATGTCTTTCCTTCAAAAAGCAGGCTAAATATTTAAAATTCAGTTTTCTAATCCCAAGATTCCTCATTGAAACATTTTTCCATGTAGATAACTGCAGCTCTTAACATGACAACGAATTATCAATACTGAAGGTATCTACGAAAAGAAGATTCATGCTTTTTATGACTGAACAATATTGCTTGATTTACACATGAAGTAAACCAAGATTCCTTTTGCCATTAGTACGATGCAACACACGAAATTATATAGAGGACTTCTATAATTTCAAAAAATCCAAGTAAAAATTCTGTATGAGCAAATACAAGGAAGTGATTGAAATCTCAGTGTTCCGAGGCCAAAGGCTCAACCTCAGTTAATTACGCATTACAGAAGAACGGCAATATGCAGTTTGCAGGCTGCAGAAGAAACCTTCACAATTGTCTCCATCATTTTATTCTTTCCTCCACATGAATCAAAGGTACTTTCTTTAATGACTACCTTTATCCTTATCCTTCCCAGTATATTCACTGCTTGCTTTAGTCCAGCTTTTTCAGTTGTACTACTGACTAGTTTCATGCGCTTTGACCACCACAATCGTCTTCCGGCAACAATATCCTGAGCTAAGGAATATTTGAAAGTCCAGAAGAGGGTTCAGGGAATTCAAAACCATCTTAACCAACTCCAAGTGGTCACAAGACATCTAAGGAAATGCACCGATTTAGAAATGTTACCATTTTTACAGCATCCAAATGCTACCAGAATCGAGCTCAGATTAATGGAGAAAAAAATGTGTATTTGGAAGAGTTGCAAAATCACAGGAAAATTTTTGTTACAGAAACTATCACTAGTTTTAACCTGACCTACTTAATAACAAAATTGTTATACCACTCAGGGCTATTTGGAAAAGATATTAAATTATAAACGATGCAGGCTCTGCTACAATTATTACAACTTAGCTGTTAATGAGCTCAAAGTCAACTAGACAAGACCCAGTTGTAAAAGCAGATGTAGAAGATGCACCCAAAAATAAACCCTCCCAGGCCCATGAAGAAATGTGAGAACACTTTTTATAAACACCTTCATGCTTCTAGTATCCATGGGTTTTGAAGAAAAGCTTAAAGACATGATTCAAATACAAGAAATGCAGAGGTATCAGAGTCTGCAGGTATGTCCTGAGAGTAGCGACCAGAGGAAACTCCAGTTTCTTGAAACTCAGAAATAAAGCATACTAGTCTACTGTCATTCCTAAAAACAAGCCAAAACAAACAAAACAACATTATTTTTCGCTCCAAAAGGTCTACTGAGAGCAGCCCAGTAAGCTTTGGTACTCTTTTGCTTCCAAAAATTTCTTCATGTTTATTCCCAGTCCATGCATATCACGGGTCTAAGGCCATATCTACCATTACCTTCTTCTCTTACAAAAGCTAAATACCATGCCACAGCTATCTTCTAATGAGCAGACTAGCGTTCTTCATCCATTACTGGAAACCAAGAACAGAGGCACTGTAGTAAAGCACAAGGCAAACCACCTACAAGACAGCTCAGAAAGTAAAGCAGAAGGTGGAGATGGCCACAAGAAGTCTCCATATATTTAGTGACTGGTGAGACAGCTCTGAGGTTGAATTGAAGAAACTTTGGAAGCCAGGAGAACCCAGAAGACTCCATGATGCAGTGACAATGGGGCTATCAGACACATTTGGAGGTAGAAAGGCAGAGGGGAGTAGAAGAGGTCTAAGTAAAAAGAGAATACAAGGAAAAGTGATGAGTGAAGAAAATTCAACCTACAAGAACAGATCAAATGATAGGGTATACAGTACAACATCATATGAGAAAAATTACAGAGAATCAGAGAATCATTCAGATTCAAAAGGACCTTGGCAGACCTCCAGCCAGGCTTCTGTTTAGAACAGACAGGCTGTTCAGGGCTTTAGCCAGTCAAGTCTTGCCTCTTGTCCTCTCACCATGCAGCACTGTGGAGAGCCTGACTCTAATCTTCTCAATAACCTCCTCGCAGGTACTAGCAGGCAGCTATCACGTCCCTGTGAAGTCACCTCTTCCCCATGCTGAACAAGCCCCATTCTCTCAGCCTCTGTTCACATGGCAAGTGCTCAAGCCCCCTGACCATCTCGGTGGCCCTCTGCTGAACTCACTCCAATTTACCATGTTGGGGCACAGAGGACACCATTGGACGTGGCATTGCAGGTACAGTCTAATGACTGCCAAGTAGTGGTGGACAATCACCTTGCTCAACTTGCTAGCCATGCTTCTATCAAGAGACGTATATGCAATCCTACATTCCTTTCCCAAATATTACCTACCTGCTATATTCCTGTTCAACACTGCATCCTAGCCTCCAACCTGCCGCCCAGCCACTGCTTGGCTTACTGTTCCAGGACACTCAAGCACCATAATGAAGAGTCCGTGACCTTTGTGCCCTGAGATAGGGGAGGAACTGTTTTCTCCTCCAAGTTTTTTATGCATACGTTAGTAAACAGAAACTGTAAGCCTTTTTTGTAAATTAATATGTTCTCTATTTTCAAGTAAGCCAGGTAACTAGGCGTGAAAATCTTGAGGCAACCCAGAGAACTATCTTTTGAAAACCGAATGACAGCTTGGCCTGCTACCCAGAAACATCCATCACCCAGCCCTTTTCTGTTGGGATTTTTGTTGAATGAGTCTTCTGCAGGTTAACAATTAGTTTTTAGCATAAGAGTCCTGTGTCATCATCGTCATCTCCCCAGGAGAGAGAAACAGCCTGACTGATTTTTAGATTATATGCTCTGATAAGACACAGGCTCCTGACTCCCTGTGTGCTTGTGCCATGCAGGCCACCTGCTCTATGGAACTGCCACTGGGGACACTCTCAAAAAGGTTTAATAATAATGTTCTCTCTAGAGATGTAACTCAGAGCATGCTCTGAATTTACATTCTATATCACCACCCAAAAATCTTGTATATAAAATCCTATCAATAGATAGGATCTAAGACTAGTCACTAAAAAGAGTAATACAGTATATTTTAGAAATGTTAATTCCTATTAAACAAGAATCTGTCAGGTCTGTAGCCATAAAAACTGCAAGTGAAGACAGGAATTGACAGAGCGGGGCAGATCAGTGATCCACCCAGACAGGTATCCTGTTTGACTGCATCCAGTATCAGAAACATTATGGGGGGGGGGGGGGGGGGAAGCAAGGAACCCCATTATGAAGACATATGAAAGAATAGTTTCTGAAAGATTCCTCCTCTTCCTATGTGCTTGTTTTATATCCTAAGCAGCTGATATTTCCTACTTCATTTTATATTTTATTCTGCTATAACTAGAAATGTTCTCATCATCCATTTAATTGCCTGTTCCTTTTCAATAGCTGCTAAGTACTTGGTCTAAAAAAAAAAATAAAAAAAAATCCCAGTGTGGCAGAAAGTTCCACATCAAATTATTCATTGTGTAAAAAGCATTCCTTTTTGCTACTTTTAATCTGACTGGCTTCCATTACTTTTTTTCTGAACTCCCCCACACCTCTTCTTCTCAGGGTTGGGAGTCAATAGGAATTTTCAATTTATCTTCTCAGTTGTAGAGATGTAAAATTACAACTGCGCTACCTTTCAAAATCAGAGATTCACTTTTTTCTTTCCCCACATTCTCATGAAGAAATCTCTTGATTTATAAGCAGTTCTCTAGAAGTGAATGGTGTATTTCACACTATCTCAAAATTATTCCTACCAAAAGACTGCCTGAAGTGACAGAGTATCTGAAGTTACGAAGAGAATGAGACTTACTTCCTTTCTTGGAAAAACTTATGAAACCTTATGCAGAAATATGTGTTGTAAAGTGCAAACAATCATTAAAGTCAAGCAGAAGAGGTGGGAAACAGCACAACAGTTTGCTGTGTCTTGGAGCTTCGCTCAAGCCTGAGGACATACAGGGGTAGAGCAATCCACTCTGCTTCTCCACAGCAGGGAGGGCCTGTGCCTTCATATGGCTGTTCTGGACCATCCCAGGAGCTCAGGAGGCTTCATGGGTATGTGCAAAACAAGGTTAAATGTTGCCACACTCACCAACTGCACACGAACTCCAATCACTTTGTGTAACTAAATTCTCTGGCAAGTACAGGTAGATTTGTCTTGAAAATTCTGCCAAACAGCAAGTTGTTAGTTCAGAAACACCAAAATACTATTAAAAAACCCAACATACACAACATCAGAACAATTTAGCATAATTATCCTTATCAGTCCAAGTATAAAGAGCTATCAAGTGAAGTTGGCCCAGGTAAAGATCCTTGTGTCACTACTTTATATCCAACTCAACTCATGCCAATTATTTTGAAATCTACTCTTTACAAATGTGCCAGAGTGACAAACCTTTGTTAAGGAAAAAAATATCAGTGTCGTTTAACTAAAACTTTGTGATTACAAATGCACACAAAAATCATACTTAATTTGTTAATTTTCTCAGAATTACCCAACCAGAAGTAACAGCAAATTACAATTACTTTAGAACTTATTGAAAAAAAAATTTGCTATTTAGATACATGACATAAAACATTTAAAGATACTAGGCCACCATGCAGCTAGAAAGGTACAACCTAGTTGCCATTACTGAAAATTAATGTGACAAATCTCATGACTGGAGCGTGGCTATCGATGGCTACAGGCTGTTCAGAAAGGACAGGCAAGACATTGCCCTTTACATCAAGAATGGGAAGCGTCTGCTGCCTTTCTCTTAATGGATGCAGTATATAAGATAAAGCACACAAAAAATCCACGGAGAAAAAGAGAGGTGGTTTGACACAATACCTAAGCATGTGGAGAAGCATATGGAGATCTTAATCACAGTGAAAATGATGAGCTCATCTTTGTGAGTAGAACAAGATTTGTTAAGATCAGAGTAAAAGATTCTGGAAAAGGTGTAATATTATACGAACTGAGGTGAGAGATGTGTAGATAGATAGCGAAGGTTTTATTCCATAGGTATTATTTAGAAAAATGGAAGAAGATGTAGGTTATAGCTTGGATGCCTGGACTTACTGGAGAGTCAAGCATTATATTTGGTCACAAGGCTAAATGAGGGACAAAACAGCAGCCGTGTTCTGTACTATCTTCACACATAGTAAAGATTTTTCACTTCTCAGCTTCGCTGCCACAGCCAGTTACCATTTGAAGCATTACACTACATCTGCATCCCACTGTCCTCATGATTTAATTAGAAGCTGAGTGATACCCCCTCTAAGTATCATCAACATCCACAATCTCTCCTCCTCACAGTGATGCAAACAAACCTACAAACTCCAACTGTCACCAGCCTGGAAACGCCCTTCACTGGGACAGATGCTGCCACTGGCTTGAATGAACTTGTACCCCCTCTGGGAATCCAGCAGTAGGTCTGAGCTGGTGAGTATCACCATGGGACTACTCAAAATGGTAAGTGCTTAACATTGCCTTTGGTGCTGAGCATATTGAAAGATCACTGCTTATTTGCCCACATGACACAAATACCAAGATGACTGGCAGACAAGCAGATGGACAGACAAACAGTGTAAGTCAGGAAAGGGAAGACTACTAATAGGGCTTCCCAAATGCTAAGTATCTTTAAAGGAATACTTCAAAATCCTGAAAACTGATTTTGTAGTAGGGTACAGCACACCAGTCTTAAATTCCGTTCTCATTAATCCGTGGATGTGTTGGCTTTTTTTTTTTTACCCACTAGGCAGGGGGCACTCAAAATCCTTATTAGGCAGTGATCTGCAGCTATGCACCAGAGAAAAAGGAAGACTACACAGATTTCAGTTAAGGCACTGCTTAACAAGAAGAGAGCACAGCAGGTACATTTTCAATGCCATCTGCTGGATAAGATGGACAACTCTAATAAAGATTAGAAACCACTGTTTTCCATCTATCATCATCAACACATAGCAACAGTTCCCTCCTCGTCCTACCTTACCTAAACAGAGATCAAAATTGAAGTTGTCTACATAAGCACATCATATTTCCCACACTCTGTCATTGCATCCAAGAAAACAAATAAGCCAATAGTCATGAAAATGTTCAGATCTGTAAAAATGACTACATGTTATCCCTGCTGAGAAACCAGGGGGTTCTGACAGTGGAAAATATCTTAATTTACATTTGATGAGAAGAGCCTGATGCCTAGGTTGCAAAACATATTTCTGCACTGGGCCCATCCCACCTCCCATCCTACAACAGCTAACACTTCTTTCCGAAGACAGAAATGAAAAAGTCACAAGACAGGAAGGTTTTTTCCTCTTGCCCGAACAGTATTTTTCCCATTGGAAAGACCAACAACTGGCAGTGTTCACTCAGCTAAAGGAGCAGAAACAGACTTGTGTGTCACAGTAAAATGGAACAGACAACTACTCTGAAGAGACAGGTAACTTCTATTGCTAAGGAAGTCCAACACAGAAAATATTCTACAATCTGAGAATGGGTATTTATTAAAACAGAGTGAATAAAAGGCTGACTTGATCTTCAACATGAGGAACAATTTTCTGACTTTTGTGAATTATAACTTACATTCTAGTTGTTCAAATTGCAAAGCTTCATTAAATTTGTCTCAACTGTTTGCAGAAACCACTGATGCTACAGATATCTATAATTTCTCACAAAGGGCATCTGGACATATTCCTTTTGTGATAGCATAACCAAAGAACTTCTGGAGACTCTGGTGGAATGTCCCGCTTGGTCTATCATGCCATTTAGACAGCCTATTGGATCACCTGGATTCAGTAGAAAAGAAGGATAGACATGAAATGGGGTCTGGCATGAGGTTGATATAATTCGTATAAGAGATGCAGCAACAGATTGCACTCCCAGGACCTCAAACAGGAAAATCATACTTGCTGACATGAAAAAACAACAATTGTTAATAAACAGATATTCTGCTCTTCAACACTCCATATGGTGGTCTGATGGATTAAACACCAGCAGAGTGTTGATCACTCTAAAAGCTCATATTGAGATGATCTGGAAAATCTGTCTATCTACAATTTACGAATTCTAGTTAATTTAATTAAAATGCTGCATCACTAAGTGCCTTAATATGTGGAAAGCCATAAGCTTGTGAGGTTCCTGGCACATGCCTACTTTCAGAAGAAGCTATAGAACAAACTACCAAGAGTATCTTTTTTAATTCAGGATATACAAAGGAAAAAACTCCTGAGCTACAAAATCAAAATCAGTTTAAGTTTACATGCAGGGAGAAGAGACCAGAAAAATCTCCAAAACAGGCTGAGGGACAGGTGATAACCGTAAGGCTAAGGATGCCAGTAGCATGAGAGAAACAAGGACACAGGCTGTCAAGGTACTGGTGACTTCTCTGAAAGGGGCCAGCCAAGGTTAAAGGAAACTAGATGGGTTATTGTTAGCAGACTGAGGAATGGAGAGAGAGGGGTGGGATTCAGGAGAGGAACTGTCCCCTTGCAAGGGGACAAAGGCCAGGAAGTCCCAAGAGAGAAGGAGCCTGTGACCAACATGCTTGGCCAAAGGTAAACCCAATGCTGTTATCTACCTTTACCAAAGGAGGCTTGAGATCTGGCTTCTTCTTAAATTGAGACAGGCTACAGCACATACACAATCAATTACCGCAATTCAGCTAAGGGGTGGTACCTGTACATTTTCAATCCTTGAGGCTGAGCCGGCTTAGAAATTTTTTTCCTTGCTAAAAGCATAGCTGGATGAAAGAATACAGATATTCCCAACCCCAAAACCCTCTGACAAAAGACGAGTAAACTGCTGGGATGTGGAAGCAGATGATAGTCTGGGAAACAGATGGAAAACCTTTTCCAGATCTGCAGCAGCTCTGAGTTAAAGGAAGCCAAGGCTTTCCTGGTAGGCTCATTACTGTCTCTGGAACAGACCCATGTATATTAATACTTTTCTTACACTTAATAGCTACTTTTGTTCTTCCTAAACCAACAATGATGATGCTGGGTTCAGTTCTTAGCAGCTGAAGCTGAGGTTGCAGCATCAGGGGTTTTCCAGGCATGGCTGCTAAAATTTGAGAGGAGTCGGAAAAGAGGAAAGTGATGTTATCAGGGAGATGTCATGGAAGAACAGATGGAAGTCCCCATGTTACTACCCAGTCCAGTATAATTCAACAATGCATAAATCCCTTTTTTCTCTTTGCATTCTCAAAACTATCTAGAGTAAAGAGAAAAATTTCTAGAAGGAAGGAACAGCAATTTCCCCCAGGAACATATTAGTTTAGGCTCATTTTTTGCTATGAAACTTTCAATAGAAACAATTTTGGATTTTGTTCTGCAGAATGATCATCTGATTTGGAAAAACAGGAGGAGTCACTCCAGTATGGCAATTGGTCCCCTACTTGTACAGGCAGGTGAAGTTCTGCCTGCAAAACCCAGGAGTCTCTCCCAGGAGGAGGCCATGTGAAGCTGCGAAGAAGGCCTGATTGCCTTCTACATCTAGCACGGTATTATAAAGGAAGATTGTCACCCATTAAAGGCCACTTCATCTGTGTTTCTACAATTCATTGCATGACAAGAAAGAACACTGACATTTTACAATGCACACTCCTATACTGATCCTTCCCATCACGGCAGAACTCAGAAAAATTGATCTGGAGTAAATAAAAAACAAAGCCATGTGCTTTGAGAATAAAACCCATTTAAAAAAAGCCCAATCACATTTACATTTTACTCTCCGGTATCATCTCTATGCTTCCTCTAGACCATTTCCAACTACTTTTCAGGACATGTGACTGAGCATGCTGGAGCCAAAGTTAATTATTTCCATATTCAAATACGAGAGTACTGCTCTATACTGTTACAAGCTTAAGAGCCAAGAAAAAGTGCCTATGACAGAAAGCAAGGTGGGGAAAAAAACCCCTTCCTTCCCTTAAGTCTTCTCTGCTTCAGAGAGACCAAGCAGGCTGGTTTCGAAACAAGAGCAAGTGATATAACCAAACAAAAGCAGATCTGAAAGGTGAGCAAACCCCACAAGCCACACAGTCATTATTACTGTGTCGACAGCACACTTGTTAAAAATGTATATTTTAATTTTCTGTATTGCTAAAGGTCCCAATTTGCCCAGGGATCTAGCTAAGCTGCCATTTTCTACCACGACAGAGTCTAATCTTTATTTAATGGATTTAGCATCTATCTTCACTAGAGTGGTCTCTAAGGGAAAGGGGAGGGGAGTATGAAGGGGCATGAAGAGATGATCAGAGCCCCCCTCTCCTTCATCCATCCGGCGCTCATGTTTGTGTTCAAAATTCAATTACCTCCTTATTGATACTTCACAGAGATATTTAAGCTGCAAACATGAAGCCCTGATTTCCCAGGGGGCCATGCCCCTCTCTATTTCACTGCTCTGCTTCCCCCAGGGTGAATTCCTGAGGCGTCCATATTAATAGGTAATCAGTCACAATTCATTTATTAAACAGCTAGCAAGGTTTATCAGCCTGCCCTGATTAGCCGGAAGAAGCCACTGAATTCCTAATTTATTTATGGAAATGTAAGTGTCTTTTTGAATTCCATTCATGAAAGACAGGGGTACCATGGGTCTGGCAAGCTGAATTCTAACAGGGAAGCAGCAGGCAAACTGGAGAGCGGGGACTTTGCAACTTCAGCCCGGGAAATGCACTACAGTGACCCCAGCGTGATCAATAGATTTAGGGCCAGAACCTCACACACGCATTCACAAGGCAGCTCGTCGGAGAGTAGGCATTGCCACCCACTGCAACTAGGGAATTGCCATCCGGATGGCTCAGGATGTGGATTAGCTGAACAAAGTTCCCTAAACAGAGCAGGTGATGTGGTGAAACTGGGTCAAAATAATAATAAAAAAAAAACAAACAACAAAGAAGCATTTTTTAAAGTTCCAATAAAATATTCAGAATAGTGCTGGAAACAACTGACAGGTAACACTAACATACACATTTACACGTGAAGTTCAGCTTTTTGAAAACTGTAGACTATTGCAACCTTTAAATTATTTTTGCTATATTAGTTTCAGCTGGACTGGTTTTAAAAATGCAACAAACAGTGTCACTGTGCTTTCAAACTAAGACACAGAAGCTCAGTGATGCTGCTGGATTACCGGAAAGTGAACAAGAAAAAAGGCACCTCTCTATTGTTTTAAACAGAGAAACGGAGAACTCAGTGAAAAGTAGACCTTGAAGTGAAAGGACTTCCACATGCACTTAATACATCTTAAGGCAATTAGGGTACAGCTTCAGATAACATAAAGCTTATATACAGTTCTGTGAAGGTTCAAGGCCACCACTGGTGAAAAACACTTTCTTTTTATCCCTTTCAGGTGTGTAGTAATCTCTGAAAATCATTCAGCTGAATTTTACCCACTATAGTGACTTAACCATAAAACAACCAGGAATGGAAGACTATAGAAAACATAAATTTCCTTTTTTCTTCTCCATACAAATTTGTGTCAAGTAACTTTCACTGTCCCCTCTTCTGCATTTAGTGACTTTTCTGAACAGCTCAACTGGGAATTAAACATAGGGATTGTATTTTTAAATCCTCTGAACAAGGAGGATGTCCCTCAGGTAGATGCAATAGCCTAAAGGGTATTTTTAATTCATTTTTTCCTAAATTATTTAGATCTCAAAACTGACAGGATTTAACAATGTACAGTGTTACAGGGAATATAAACAGAAGCATTTTTAAACATATTGAGAGCATTTCTGTAACACTAATTCTCAGACGCTGTTACCAGACATTTTGTTCAGTGACTTCAGTACTCTCATCTGATTATTAACTGACTAGGAAAGTATTCAAAACTAAGAAGTCAAAGCATAAAAATAATGGAGGATGCAGATACCACTCCACAATAGTGTATCTCACAGAAATTATTTCAGTTCAATCACTGACATCTTTCAATGACTTGAAAATATATTTCAAATAACAATCCAAAATCCTATGTAGTTTAAAACTGGCTACACTGATGTTTAGCCT
>KZ506322.1:81034-100176 GCA_002844005.1 Limosa lapponica baueri | reverse complement strand
TCTTTGATGACCAACAGGTTATTAAGACCTTTGTCATATAACCCATTGGAAATGTAACATTTCCAACAGCAGGGAGCCCTCTAGAGCTACCACGGGATAACAGTTCAGCAGCCCACCAGGAAAAGGGCACCAACACCGCTTACTGCAACACCTGGGCTCTTCACAGATCCCCCTCCAGCTACTGACCCAACCTGACTTTACCTGGCTCAGTAAAACAGAGATTAAACCCCAGAGTGAGAAAACAGAAGTCAAAATTTTAATTTGAAGAAAATGGGAGCTAATATTTGTTGAATTGCCGCTGAACCTAGAAAGCTTTAAAATGTAACAATAGGTTTTGGAGTCATTGAGCAAGTACTTAAAAGAGAGACAAACATTATTTATAATACAGATGTCGTACATCACCAAATATCTGAAAAGCCAGATTTTACATGACAGTGCATACTGGCACCAAAGTAACTGGCACTTTGTGCAGTTTAAACAGTATGTGGATATATGCCTTATAGCACAGAAAGCTCTCCATATGGAATTCCCCTATCAATGTAAAATAATTTCTACACAGAAAATGCATTCTGCTGAACTTTATTACAGTAAGCTTCATTAGCCTTCACTAAAACAGTGCTCAAAACAACACACAAGCGAAATCTACCTAATTGGTTATTATACGCCTTTCAATTACCTCTTGTGCTGTAGCAACAAATCGGTAAAAATATCTCCTCAAAATTAAATTATGATCTGAAAATCTCTACTTACACAGCATGGAGTTTCCTAGTCCCATCTCCCCAATTACAGTAAAAAGTTGTAAGATAAATCACAGGAAAATAAATGAACTGTATCCTTTAGCTTTACTGTCAAGACTTACAACTGGGAAAAGCAGTAAACGCAACTTTATTCTCTCCTCATTGTGACCAAAAATTTCTGCAAGGATAAAATTTCTGAGAGAATAAACCCGCCCATTTTCTCAGAACCAAAACCCATCAATACATAACATTTTGGGACTGACAACTAAAGTACAGCACGCCAACCACAGGTTTGGTTCCACATTTTAAGACCCTGAGTTAACCACTGACCGTTATGAGCTTAACTTTCTGCGTGTTAATTCATCAGTCTTAATTATGACATGAGCTTGCAGTGTGCTCAGGGAAGAACAATCTCTTGGACACTTTCAAGAATCCACAAACAGCCTTCAAACATGCTTTCATGGGCAAGTATAAAGTAATGTTTTATTACCAAAATAAATTTCTAAGAGCCAGCACTTCACTGGAGGGGGGAGGTGAAGAACAAACTTGCGATGAATATGATGAGAAGAGGTAGTACGCTTACTTCGCTGGCAATGGCATTCAGCACCCTTTTTTGATCTCCAGCTAGAACTCAAAAAGCCACAGCAAAACCCTCCTGTACAGACAGAGACAATTCAAAATATCTCAGCA
Organism: Limosa lapponica baueri; assembly: GCA_002844005.1. Lineage (NCBI taxonomy): Eukaryota > Metazoa > Chordata > Aves > Charadriiformes > Scolopacidae > Limosa > Limosa lapponica. Next base: position 98,749 of record KZ506322.1, on the reverse strand, counting down.
CTCAGACAACTTCACATAAGGATAAAAAGTTGGATTTTTAATAGAGAAGTATGCAATAGGTATGTAGTAAATTCTCTATCACTATTAATTTGTTTTAGTAAGACAAGATTTATTTTTTCCCTAAAAAAGTTTTTAAACAAGGGAATTCAGGCAAGAAATTAATTCAAAGAAGCCTCTGAGCCACATGATAAATTTTTTTCTTGTGACCTTTAAACTGTACCTCTTTCCCACCGCTCAGGCTGGGTGTCATTTACAAGCTCCACTTCCCAGAATAGCCTTTCAGGATGCTATAAAAGAACTGGAGAGAAGTGCCGTCTTTAAATGCCCCGGGCCTGAAACCAGGCAGACCTACTCATACTAACTCATTCACTTATTAGTGAATGAGTTCTTATTAGTGAATGAGTTAGCATGAACTATTTTAACTCATCCTGAATTTACTAAGATACTTCACATTGACTTCAGATTGGGCTGAATTGAGTCACCTAAAGCCAGAGACAAAACAAAAATGAGATTTAGTACCAAAAAATTAGGCTCATTCTCTTCCCCTCCCTGCACATTTCTGTCTTATTGTCTGACCTTGTACATCTGTTCCATAGTCTCATGATGGATCTACTATTAAAAACCCTACTTTCAGCCAGTCTGTCCTTTTATCTCTCAGTATTGTGCAACTGGTAGGTATTTGGTGAATATATACTTCCAAGCACCCTCAACACCAGGGTGAAGAAAATGTTTTCCATTTGGCAAGGTCTCCCCTTTCCTATCTCTTTTCCAAGCTCCCCCTCTTGGTCACTCAGCTTTGTGAATAAATCCATTCTCTCCTCACAGCTTCCACTAGTAGCAACATGAATTTCATTCTTCTTCTGTCGAAGCCAGCACCGAGACAGAGGAGACCTGTTATTTTCACTCTGTAGACTCTCAGAAAAGACCATCCTTATAAATAGCAAAGTAAGCCATAAGAGCTCTCAGTCCAGTACAACAATATCACACCAGATCCAATTAATTCATACATGAGAAGCCCTTTTATAGCCATTAAAGTTAGATTTGTTTAATGAAAACAAACTGTATAGAAATGAACTTTAAAAAAAACGGAGGAACAATAACAAAATCAGTCTAAAGAAATCCATAAGAGGAAATAAAGGCAAAGCAAAATCTCCGAGGAGACAAAGTTTTACATTACTATACTAATGGATATAGCTGGGGGGGAAATGTAAGCTTTCATGCACTCAAGTTATTAGCTCTTTAATTAAAAATCATATATTGTTAAATTTAACAAGATCCTGAAGAAGTATTACATAAAATGTAGAAATAGGAAAATTTTCAATAGATAAAGCTACAGAAGCTCCACATTTCAGGGAATACACCAACTGGTGTTGGGGAGGGTTGGCAAGAAACCTCCCTTTGCCTGCTCCTCTGCAACTGTGCAGAACAGCGAGGAGCTCTTCACACTGACAAAGTCCACTGTCAGGGACAAGCTACTATAAAAGTACTGGTCTGCGTATGTCAATTCTCATGGTCCTGTTAGAAGTTGTTTCCTGAACTAATATCATGTTGTGATCTATGCTGTTACTGGCAGAAAACATTCATTTAACCCAATGAGTTTCATTTGCCAATCCCAACACGGCACTTAAAAAACGACGACAAAAAAACCACATCCCACACAAAAAGGCTGTCCTGAAGTCAGGAGCACAGTTCCCCATTCCAGTTATTTTTAATCTCAATCCCACTGCTATATTCAACAGTACATTTCAAAAAGAGAAAGTTTTTAGAAAAAAGGAAATCCCTCTGTTTTATATAGATTGGTCACTTCTCTGTCCTAAACCCCCAGAAGCTCATGGCCATAAACTCCAGTCCTCTTGGGACGCATGGATATACTACCTTTTTACAAGATTTCATCCAGTTTTCAATGCCTAACAAAATGCAAATAGCTATCACTACTTCACGCTATTAATACCAGTGATCCTTTGATATTCTGAAATAAAGTTACTGCCTGCTTTTATAATCAAGCACAATCTCCATGCATCAAGGATCGATATCACAGAAGACAGGGCTGAAGACACAGAACAAAAGGTATGTTCAGGTGAAATCGGTTGTACACACCTGATCCACACCAAGAGCAGAGGGGAGCAAGAACACACAGCCATCCTCATTAGAAACACGTCAGGGTAGTAAACTCCATGTGTAAACCGAGGGTCATAGCAGAGTCCTCAGCTTCTTTTCCCTCCCCCCATAAAACATGTATTTCTGCAGGAGATATATGGGAACTAGTTATGAAAGTCAAGCAATTAAAAAGCATTTCTGAGGTATTCATGGGACTGTACCAGCCACAAGTGCCTGACAGCTCTACGCGTGTGCAAGTCCCCCGAGAGCCATCACACTTCAATTACTATCACTAACATTAGTCATTATCAGGCTGGCTTCAGTCCCTGGGGAAGGCAGCTTGTGATGACAATATCCAGCCTCTCCTTGTAAAACAATTCATTAGGCAAAGCAGAACAGCTGGGGCAGCCACGTGGAGGTCTGCAGAGTGGCCGCCCCACCGGGACCTCCAGCCCCCCTTTTCCTTTCGGAGAGGGGCAGCCACCGCCCCCATGACAGCTGTAAAAGTCTCTGGGGACACTTCAGGTTTAATCAGTGCTCCTTATTCTCAAGGGAAGCATTTGATTGCAAACTTAAACTAATGGCACTCAGAAGGTTACAACAATCATCAGATAAGAGGCTTTAGGGCATTTTTATCTTGTTCTAATGCTCACAAGTTAATGAGGCAATAAGAGACAGATACTATCAGACTTGGTCTAGCAACATTATACAGACAGGACGTTCGGAGCTGCATTTACTGGAGATGCAAGAGGTAAGGTGGCAAGTCCATTATTGATCTTACAGAAGACTTCATGCTCACAACAACTGAAACCACTCAATAAAGAGACAAAATGCTGGATTTTTCACATAGCCTTGCATGCATTATCACCTGATCCAAAATAGAGAAAACTGAAAAGGAATACAGGAATATAGCAATACCGTATGTTCAATCTATTTGACAAATACACTGTATTTCCTTTCTCAAAGCACAAATACTGGCTGAACAGTGAGACTGATCCTTATGTACTGAGTAACTCCACAGCTTCTGGGCTCGCAGGGCAAACGTGCCACCAAACAGGTAAATAATCCCTGATATCAGTATGGATATATACTAACGATTCTTTAACCTTTATGTTGCTTGCAAATAGAAATATTTTTTACATAGTGTCTGTAAACAGCTGAGAATAGGCTTGGTTTTCTTAGCTACCTTGCTTGGGTCACAGGCTGAAGAGCATTTGGTGTTAGAACCTGTTTCATCACCACAGTCTCATTTTACTTCTACTGACAATATACACAGCATTCTAATGATGCCTTCCTGTGGCACAAAATAGCAAGCAGGGGAAAACAACAAACAGTATACGGGACAGGACACTTAGCAATGAAGGCTTTACATACTGTTTTTCAAAATCCCTGATTTTTCCAATGTCTTGCACAAGAAAGTTAACACGAACTCCACCTCGCAGTTGGGGAAACAGGGAGGGACATGCGAGGAGGCAAATAAACCAAGCAGAACAGCAGTGTTGCCAAAAGCTGAACCAAGGTCTCCAAAGTCACACTGTAGTGCGATTTTCACTAGGATCAGCTGCTGCTCTGCAAATAGGTCCAGCCACACACACCAAGGAAGAAAATTCCCTCTTCACTACTGCCAGGAGAAAAAAATTTACAGGAAGACACTTCTAACAGAAGTGCTGCAGGGATAATCTTTCCAATATTTATAAATACTGAGGAAATGTTCTATTAACACAGAAGAAGTAGAAAAGTTTTAATTGGATAAAGGAATAGACAGTAAAAGAATTTTAAATAATAAATACAGACCAGTTGCAAAGGTTTGAAAGTCCCTGCCAGAGCATCTCCCGAGATTTGTTTGGCATTTTTGTGTTTTTAAACTGTAATGGAAAAATGCACATAACCTTATGCTTGATCAAACTTTTCCCCATCCTCAATTCCTCCACTGACAGTAGTCTACAAGTTATCCTGTCAGAATGAGAGTAGCAAAAAATAGGCTTCTGACAGTAACATTTTGTTTGTAGTCATGTTTCTTTCTGTGCCAAGCATGTGGCAGGAAGAAATGCTTTAATGTGACAGCCCATTCCTTTACTTCTGTGGCTAAAAACTCTTCAGTCAAGCCCCATTGAGCCCCTGCTTGTCTAGACAGATGACGGTGGTTTCACTGCTTATTTGAGCCGAGATACACAAGAACCTCTGGGTGTGCTGAAGACCATTGTCTTCCTCTGCTTAAAGACTGATACTGAATGGGCTGTACCTCCCTACACAGAAAAACAGGCTCCCCAGTCCAAGTTGCATGGGCTTATAATCAGCTCTGTGAATGGATTTGGAAGTCTATTCATAATCCTCAAAAAGCATGAAAGCCATCACTGCGATACAAGAATCCTTAGGTTTCTTGTTCATATCAGGCTGCTCACATGAAGGCAAACCATGGAGTTGCACCTGAGATCTCCTGCTCAGAGCTCATGAGCTGAACGAACTGCCTAGTGCTGTGTCCAGCTGAGCTTGGGGAACACAGGCTTTGAATTAGCTTCCTTCTAGAAATCTTAGATTGCAACATCCTTGAATCACTGGATGATCCGGGTTACAAGGGCTCAGGAGGTCTCCTACTCAAAGTAGGGTTGATTATGGGGTCAGATCACGCTGCTTCAGCCTTTATTCAGTCAGATCTAGCCTCCAAGAACAGAGACTCCACAATCACCCTTGTGGTGGCACAACATACTCCACTGATTGACTGACCAAAGCTAATAGTCCAGATGTCCTCACGAAGCACAAATTAGTGCTTTGAGCAGCATACCAAAAATTCTGCAAAAGCTAACGGTGACGCATCAGATGAATGATTACACAGTCTTCAAAGCAGTTTGGCCAGTTACTCTCCAGATTAATCAAATTTCTTCCTCTTCCCCCCCACTAACACTGAAAAGGGTCCCTTCTCTTAACCACAGAAGTATCTAGATCAACCTTCACTCTAACAACAGTTGTTGAGTTTACTCAACAACTCTCTTCCAGAAAGGTTCAAACTATTGCAGCATTTCTTCATACTAGTGAACAAACTATAGGAGCCAAAGGTGACTTTCAGAAGAGACATTTTTAGAAAGGGCATAACACAGGAGTTTTGTTTGGCGTTTTGGTTGATCTTTTTCTTTGTTTGGGTTTTGTTTTTGTTTTTAATAAAGCCAGTAATATATCCTGGTTGAAGTACCTTTTCAGAGGTGACCTTTGTTTTAACAAAACCAGATCCACAAACTAGGTATGGGGACGTAGATAAAGAGGAGAGAAAAGGAAAAAAGAAAGACATTTCAATAAAGATCAGGTTAAAAGCATCTCATAGTAACTCAGCTTTTATTTAGAATGTTGCTGTTGCATTGAGCATCCCTCATCAAGATCAACAACAGTTTTAAGAGCACAGTTATCTGCCAGCTATTCATCCGCCTAGCATGTGGTCACAGAATGGTTTGGGTCAGAAGGGACCTTAAAGCCAACCCCCCTGCCATGAGCAGGGACACCTTCCACTAGACCAGGTTACTCAAAGCCCCATCCAGCCTGGCCTTGGTCCTTGCCCATAACTTTGGAAACTCAGTTACCAGAGCGAGATGGACAGTGTCTAACACTCAAAAAGCTCCCCTTCGTATTTCCAACATTAGACTCCAGAACTAACCACCATGCAATGGCAGATGTCACCTTAGCATTTCTAATACTCCTACATCTATGCACATTTAAAAGCTATCTCTACAATCTCAGAGTTTGCACTGTTTATGATAATGTCCCTTCTGTAAAAGATGTCCAGCAGACTTAGAAAAATTCAGTCAGCTACATTTGGGGGTCTCAATGGATACTTGGCATTATGGAAATTTGCGGTTTTAAAGTAATTTTGAATATTTAAAAATAATTGAGAGAAAATAATGACATTCTTACTGTGCCAAAATTCAGTAAGTCAAACAAAGAAGTCCAACCCAAACTATATAATCTAACAAAAAGAGATTCTCCATATGTAAATATCAATAGGCATCAAAGAAAAATTAAAGCAAAGATAAATTGCAGGAGTTTGAACTTTTGACACATGTAGGAGAGTTTTAGAGATTCTTCCCCTTTTCTCAAACTCCAACCATATACACATCCTTCTGCAGCAAGCAGAGTCACCAATGCCTGGAGACCAGAGTGCTGTATTAGTACTTGCCATCAAAATCCACAATAGCGGTTTTCCCTCAGAGTAAGGAAGAGGGAAGAAGGGGAAGATGCAGAAATTTCTTGAAGCTTAGAGAAATATTTATTCTACTTCACCAGCAGACAGAGAACACCCTAAGGATCCATGCAGTATTTTTTTCATGTATGACAGTTACCTAGATACAGCATTTGTTTTATGGTAAGAATGCACAATTTATGCATATAGGTAGCATCACATTTGATATCATCAGTAGACTGTCTCCCTGATTTTGTATTTAAGAACAGTCTGGACCCGCTTTTTTTTTCCTGCACATAGAGGGCAACTCAACCACACACCCACTTATTTAAAAAAAAAACAATAGCAGCCAAGGTCCAGACTCTATTTCCATCCTCACCGTCGCAACCTAATCTCCTGGCAAGTTAATGCAAATCAAAGTGAACACTTCTCTGACACTGGTAGCAAAGCGTGTTCCTCTCCCAAGAGAGACCTGTAAAACAGGACAGTCACTGACAGCAGTACAATTACTGACACAGATACAGACTTTATGGACATGTTTATCTCTGCTGTAAATCCACACTCTCTCTCCACTCCGATTCATGAGTCATAAAGAAATTGCAGATAATGAAAAAGTTGGAGAAATTTACAGCATGTCGGAAACCTCAGACAGCCAGAAGAAATTAAAGAGCTGACTGAGGATAAATCACACAGGTACAATTAAAACTTCCTATACCTTCTTCACTTCCAAACTGGGGCACAAGCCAATGGAGATGATGAAAAGTTGAGGTCATGACTCCTCTGACTGTAATCATTTCTTAACTACCTACATGTCAAAATTAGCCAATTCACAGATCGCACATGAATGGCAATTTTAAGCCAGCATTCTGATGTCTTGCTCTTCCAACAGGAGCTGCCCCAGAAGAATCCTGCCTGTAAATAAGCCACCCAGTGAGCAGTATAAGGAGAGGTGATTTCCTCATCCCTCTGCAGATGCAGAGCATCTCTTACCGTAGCACTGTGCATTAAAATGAAGAAGCAGATCTACAGTGTGGGAGGAGGGTATAAAGAGAATTGGGAGAAAGGCCAAGGTTTCACATGGAAATCATAGCAGCTTAGACATCACGGTGACAGAGCCATATAAACACCTTAACAGACAACGTTAAGTGTTCTTTTCACCGCTCTGAAACAATCAAGCAAGGACCAAGAATTACTATCAATATAAACTGAAAACAGCCTCCAGATTTTTTCCTACTAAGGAAAACAAAACGAACCATTTCAACCGTGTCGTTCCTGAAAAACTGTGATCGTCTCCTAACCCACAACTGAACCACCCAAAAAGTGAGACAATTTCTGGGAGAAGTCTACTAACTCTGCTAAGTAAATCCTTAAGCTAACTGTGTATTACAGAAATCCAGTGTCCAAAGAGCATAATTTTGTTGTCCAGCTATAAAACTCTGCCTTCAAGCTTTGAAGCACATGAAGTACATTATTTCACATAAAGTCCTTGCCAAACACAGTACTAAATAACAAAATAAGGGAGAAATATGCTTTCAGGCAAAACTGAAACATGGTGAAGATTCATTCAGCACGGCAGGGGATGTAGAAACTAACCAAGAAAAAAAACAGTTGCTACAAAGAAAATTCTAAGCACAGCAGAAAAGTACATGCACCTCAAACTGCTTCCTCCTATGCAGGACAGCTCATCTTGCAAGGGTAAATAAACTGTGTATTTTAAGTTTAAGGACATAATGACCACTGGTCTTGGTATAAAACATTCTCTTCCAAGTCCAACATATTTAGAGCAATGTAGGCGATTCCAAAACATGTGTTCTTCCTTCTTGTTTTAGATCAATACAGACACACTAGTGCAAGAAGCACTACACTTTTGGAGGCGCCAGCTTTTAACAAAGCAAAAGTGAGCATCCTCGTTACTCTTTTGTCAGCAGTCAAGATGTTAAGAACATTGCTGTATCTTTCTAATAACTGGCACTGAGACTCCTGCTGTGGGATCTAGGTTTGGATCCACATCAATTGATCCTCTGACCCTCTTTCACTTTATTTCCTCCTTCGTTCTCCAAAAGTCAGTTCTCTTCTCCAGCTCCACCACAAGACTTTGGGTAGTCTATTTCCCCAAGAAAATAAGGAAAGAGTTCATGTTCAGGAAGGAGTCTGCTCTTCTACATAGGTTCCAGAACCTTATTTTGGCTAACAAGAAACTGTAAGAATCCAGTTCACTTTTTCATGCAACTTCCCAGACTGCACAGAGTGGACATACAGCTTTTACTAAAACGGACCGACAAGAGGTTTCAGAAGACGCCATGAGACAGACACCCCACTGACACTCTGAATACTAAAACAATCTTAACTTATACATACCTGTTGATATGTTGATTTCCTACAAATGTAAGAATCTGAAACATTTTGTAATAGACAAGTACACATACAGACTAGAAAAGGTACTAGGCAACTAGAAAAAGACACAGGGAACTGTACTGCAGGAAGCTGGGGCATGTTCACAAATGTAAAGCAAGGCATCTGAGCTTAAAAAGCTTCCATGCCAATTGACTCCGGACTAAAGAAAAAGTGGTTATGGCCAGGAAATACTTTTATCTGATCAACTACACCACTGATATAAGCCTGTTTGGGTATGAAGGCTAGGTGTTTTGCATGAGGCCTACAGGCTGCATGTTGGTAATACATGTAGACACTCCTAGAAAAGATGATCCATTACAGAAAATGAAAGAGATGTTTCAGTAAGAGAATACGTTGTCCTCCTTCCTTTCATTACTTTCATTCAAATTCAACTACTTACACAAAGTTCAAGTTTAGTCAGACCCTGTTTTTTAGTTTAATAGATAATAAAAGTTCAGTCCACCAAAGATAGAGCCCCTCATTTAAACATATCCTACCTACAACCAACATCAAAAAAGGAAAAAAAAATTAAAAAACAAAAATCAACAAAACAACTCATGAGTGAATTCACATTCAACCATGCAGGGAAGAGCTATCCAAGCTTTGAAATTATGTATGTCAGCAGTAGCCTGCAAGAACTAAGGCAGAACTAAGTATACATGTTTCAAAATATGTTACAGTTAAATCCCGCTCCACCTCCAACCTACAAAAAAGCCAAACTTGCAGACAAGAGATCACAATAGACAGCATTTATCTGAGAGAAATTAAAAAGGAAAGACCACCAATCTGGGAAAGAGTGGCAATCTGTAAATAGCTTGGAGTTCAGAAAGACTCCTTTATGATTTTCCAGAAATTTCAGATGCTGGAGAGGACTACGATTCACAACCAAGGACAGCTTAACTCGGGAGCAAATTAACTTAACTACCATGCAGTCTATAGTCCACCCTATTACAAAGGTCCTTCCAAGCCACCACCCTGACTCACGTGCCAACGGCAAATGCCTATTGAAGAGCATAAGAGCAGTGAAGCACACAGCTGTACCCATCTAGTAATCCATCCACAGCTTTCTGCATCTCCAAGATTTCCAAGCCACTGGTGACTTTTCTGTGGTCAGACACCCTCAATGTATTTATCTTCCAATAATCTGTCTCGTTTATTGACCGAGATAAACTCCATGCCCACAACCTTCAGTGGCGATGAGTTCTGACTTCAGTGCACAGTGCAAGTACCTCCTTGTGTCTGTCCTGACATGCTATTTTATTCTGACTCCCATATTACAAGAAACAGTGAAGTCATTCCCTATTCACACTTTCTCTGCATTAATCAGTTTTACAGATCTTTTTTCACATATCGCACCAGTTGTCTCTCTCCAGCCTAAAAACTCCTAATCATTTACTCATTCTTCATATTAAGGAAAACTGTCACTGACTGACTGAACCCTGGCACTTTTCCTTCATCAGACTGTGGTGCTACATGACAGTCAACTTTCTGGTGTTCACTTAACGTCTCCCAGGTCTAATTCTTGGGCTCTTGATAGCTAGTATAAAATAGCTCTTCCACTGTATCCTTGGGATTTAATTTGCTTAAACTTATATGGAAAATAAATCAGCATCACAAAGAAAACAGGAGCAGAGTTGCCAGAGTCCAATGAAAGCCAGGGCACACAAAACCACGAGGGACTCTAAACAAGGAGACTTGGTTGCTCATGTTCGGTAACTGTCTCTTTGCTCTTGAAGGAACGTGAGGATTTGACACTGGATAATACTGTCATTGTTACATTCCTAATTTTACAGGATTAAGAGGACAAAACAGCCTCATCTCCAAATAAAAATTTAATCTAAGAGAGAAACCTAGGAAAAATCACTGTTCGGGAAACTGTAAATGGTATTCACATCTGTGGGGTCAGTTATCCCACATTTTCTAATATTTAAGGCAGATATGGCACAAAACCACCATTGCCTCCACAAATGTATTAGGTCTTAAAAAGAATGGGCTTTTCTGGAAGTCTTGCACTAGCGGTATCACCGAAGCCATACTGTGACAGCAGGCAGATAATCTCTCTGGCACCAGTGAGATCTTATAAACATGGCGGTGATACCAGGTGTGTATATATACATTTTAGGACTTCTTAACCAACATAGCAGGCATTATCTGAAAAATATCAAAGATTCAGAGAGAAGCAACAGCAGGGTCTTCAGAAAGTCCTTGGACAACCACATTCCTTCAGCAACGTGGTGCTTTTCCTACTTCCGCATCCTACCAACCTGTTACTTTTACACATAGGTTTGTTTCAAAGTTGGGGGAAAAAAAAAATCCTTTTTTTTTTTTTTGTTTTTTACTTCCTTTAAATTTTTTTTTTTAAAAAAAAGTGTTCTTTCCTCTGTGTATGTAGTTTTCAGATACACCTCTCTATATGTTTCGAAACGTATGTTCAAGAGGATGACAGGGCAGATCTTTAAAAATAACTGTAATGGAAAGTCTCTTAACACCAAATTTGCCTCCTGGCAACGTAAGCACTTCCCAGAGCTGTCACCTCATGAAACCAAGACTTTAAAATATCTTCTGAAGTCAATTTTGACTCAGTTGCTCAGAAAGCTGTAATGGGTCATGCAGTGGCAAAATGGAGCTAGGTGTCTAAATTTGCTGTTATTTACACAAACTGCTGTGAAACTTGCTGCTTTGGGGGCCTGAGTCAGGACCTGTGACTGGTTTCCCAGAGAACTACCTCCCTCCTGCTTGCCACATCAGCTGGGGTTGCCTCATTCTGCAGTGCTCACTACCCAGCTCCAAGCAAAGCTGGAGGGACACAGGGAGGGGGAAAAAAGCCCATAACGAGGCAAGATGTCTATGCCTTTGTTGGGTTTTTTTCCCCCCAGACTTCTGCCAACAGCAGAGATGAGACTCACTGACTGGCTGCAGCTCACAATCAGCCGCGACACTGTGCCTCCCGAAGTCACCCTGGCTACATGAACAATTAAAAGTAGGTGTGTTCATTGAGCGCCGTTCCTCCTCCCTTACAATACTCACATTAACAGGGACAGTAAAATCCACACAAAGCAGGATTTTTAAATACTAAAAATGGTTTCAGTGTATTCTAACCAATAAAATAACTCTTTAACAGAAGGAAAACAGAAACTCTAGTGAGAGAACTGAAGAAAAAAGAGAAAAGCAGGGACAAGTGAAAGGATGAGATAGAATTTTACCTAGCTTAAAAAGGAGGCAAGGAAACACAATCTGAGACCTCAGAAGAAGTGTTGAAAAATAATTTATTTTTAAAAGCTTTTATTATTATTGATACTAGGTCCTAAGCCTAGAAGCTGCTGGAGAACTCCAGAACCACCTTGAGGCAAAGACTAAATACACAAACAAGAGACCTAAGGATAGCCTATCCTTTAAGAGGAGAGTAAAAATGAAAAAATAAATCATTCCTGCTACAAAAATCCTGCTTCATTCAAGGAAGGCTATCCTTTAGGCGAATTGTGTGCTAAGGAAGGGACAAAAACTCCACAAAACAGACATGAGTGAGCAAGAATCCATCTACTAGCTGTAGGTGAGAGCTAGTAGAAGAGATTCCCCATGATCACCTTGGAGATGCTCTCTGATCCACAAGAAAGATCTTCAATGTAAGTCATCAGCAAATTAAATGGTGCAAATAAGAAATTCTGAATTATGGAAAATAGCCTATCTTTTATTGGCAGTTTAACAGCCTGCACCTTAGTAAAAGGTAAATGAAATAATGCAGCCAGAAGTCAGAAATATTTTTTAAAAAGCAAGGTGCTCACTTATCTATATGGCCACATAAGTACCAGAGGAAGCTCTGTTAGAGTTATTCCAGCCTGCATGACATTCACTGTATCTCTGACCTCTAACAGTAAAAGTCACCTCTGAAGCTTCTAGTTGACTGTTCCTTGAACTTACTGTTGCAATCCAAGCAGGGCAAGTCTATTCAGTTTCACCTGATAAAGAAAAACTTTCACAGAACTCTCCACTAACTAAGATATAATTATTTAAATCACATAAGAATATGAAGCTTAAAGTGCAGACCAGTGAAATAGCAGTGACTGTAAAACAGGCTACTTTTAAAAGTGGAGGACAACTGTAAATCAAACCAGATGTCAAACAAGCTGGAAAGAAAATATACGTTAACAATTTAATTTGATTCACAGAAGCTATGGGGCATTCCACAAAATAGCCAGGGCTACAGAAAATAAAGGTAACCCTATGGGAAAATGAGAGAGGAAAGTTAGTTGCAAAGAACAGAAATCTGTGAGAACTTAGGAACAGCGGGAATTATATGTAGTAAGAATGTGGAACCCAGATAATAGTATTCAACTGTTCCTAGATAAAAGCAGTGAAGACAGACAAAGTATTCAATACATTTTTTCCAAATTGGTCAAGAAAGCCTGCTTATATAGACAAAATAGTAAGACATTCATATGAATTCAAGAAACAAGGCATGTAACTTAGTAATTATTAATCAAACTACATCATGTCAAATCAATTGCCCAGAAGTCAATTTTAGCATTGCAATAGTACCTTGATAAATAAACTTTTCAAAAGGTACCCTCGTCCCACACGTTACTTTGCTTAGTGCATTTTAATGCAAAATTAACATGAAATATGCTCTGAACTGGTTCAGTAACAGACCTCACAACATAACTACAAAGTCACTTAATAGATATATTTGTCATGGTGTGCCACAGGAATCACCCTGGTCCTGTACAGAGTTTTATCAATAACTTGAAGACAAAAGTCTTTGAAAATATATAGGATTTGAAATACGATGTAGAAGAGTTGGGAGGAAAAGTTGCTAACACAATGAAGCACACTCTCACACTCAATACAGACCAAATATTTGAAAATACTGTAAAAAAAAAAAAGACAGTGCACATTCAGAACAGGAAACGTGTCAAAAAAAATATTGGGAAGAAGAACTTCAAATCATGACTGAAACGGTACAGTTTTATAAAAAAAAGCATCAAGACTTCTATGGGAAGCCTCATGCTGCCATCTAGAGGGGACCGGTCAGCAGCGGTTTTAATCCTGGTTTTGATAGCCAGTTTCAGTTAACAGTCAAGTCAAAAGGGGACTAAATTTCAATACACAAAAATATAATCAAATCCAATACCTCTGGACCAAAACCACAAGTCCCTTAACTTTAATGAACAGATATTTGGCATTTTTTCTTCTAATTCTCTCACTTATCTAAGTCTGTAAAATAAAAACTTTAAAACAGTATTAGGAAAAACAGTCCTGAGCAGCTCTGTGCAAACTCCACACCTAATTTTCTGTGAAAATTTTCCTAAGATACATGTAAATTATGACACACAAAGAATTCAATGTTTTCTAGCCTAAGGGAAAATAAACTTCAGTGATAAGAAGTTACAAACATGCTTTAATAAAGCTTGAAAATTCAAGATTTCAGATACTATAGACTAAAGGTTAGTACTGTTGGATCTCAGATATTTCATTGTTCACTCACTTTGTCTTCTTTCTATATTTGTTTTCATAAAAATAAATGAACACACATGCAACAAATATTGCTACAGAAACAACAACCTTGTTAGCTTTAATGTCACTCAGGCTCTGCTTAAACTCCATTGAGCAAGACAAAGCTGGCTGACATTTAATCCCACAGCTTAATTGAGAAAGCCAGTCATCAGCCAATCTTTGTATTTGACTCAGTTTTACATTGTTATAGTTTAACTTCTACTTCACTAAATGCTTTACAGAGTCTTAACAGATGTCAGCATTGAAAGTAAAATAAACTTGCAGGAAGTGTGTTAATATAGGCTTAATGATGCGTTAATAAGAAAGCATTAGGATGTCCTGGGTTTACCCCATGCAGGTAGGCTGAAGTTGGAGATGTAACCTCACTCTCTCATCCTGTTTTGGAAGGTGACTAACTGCGATTGTCAGACGCTTGCAAAATCTGAAAACACGCTTTTCCAGCTACAAATGTACCATTAGTGCAGGTTTTAGTGGGAAGACTGGCAACGCAGTCAGTCACATCTGCATATAGCACTTACATTCATCCAGTCCCAACTGATAAGCCAGGTTCTGCAGGCCACGAACCTTCTCCATCAGGTTAGCTGTGGTGAGGCTCCCCAACTCTAAGAAGAGAAAAAAGTCTGAATTTTAACTGTCTATAGCCCTCCAGTGAAAGTTTACCTGTTTAGTACTTCACAGAGCACTTTCAAGTCATGCTTCTGACAATATCTATTTCCATTGACCAGAATATGTTTGAAATTCAAGCTGATGCCACCCTTGATTTTAAAATAGTGAGACAAGATCAGCTTTCTCTACTGGAAAAGACAGCCAAAGATCTGCCTCATACTGCAATGAACAACTTGCCCCGTATTTTGGAAGTTATTTCAAGTTCACATTGCTACGTGAAAAAGCTACAAAAGAGTATGCAAGGGAATGGATTTACTATATATTAATAATGTGTGTTTAGCACATTTCTTGCAGCAAGTCAAAGTTATTTTGTCCCACTTCCACTTCGGAACAGTTTATCTGGAGTTCACGTGACTGGCAGAGCATGCTCAAGGGATGTTTACTGCAAACCAATAGCTGTAACATGCAGCACATCTCTAGCCCTTCTGTAACTTGCCTTACCTTTTGATTAGAGATCTCACATCTATGAGTGAAGACACCTGCTTAGAGCATCTCTGAACAAGTCAATCAACAAGTCTAAGCTGCTCAGCAAGTTTGATCAACTGAGGGCCACTAAAAAATTCATGCCACTTCTCAAAATACAGGAGAAAGCCACTCTACTCATACAGTAAGAGACTGGTAAGCAAGGTAACTGAAATATATGCAGTGTCACACTGCTTCAAGTAGTTCTTGCATGCTTGTTTTGAAAAAAAATCAGTCTGCCACTGACATCTGGATATTCTCCTGGAGAGAGGGATATATGTTTTTCATTAGTCCAATTAACAAGATAAACAGACTCCCGAGCTGGAGATCCTACAAATGTGGCTCCTGCCTTCAGAAATGAGACAAATCAACAGTATAATTACAAAAAAAAAAAAAAAGCACACAAGCATTTGGGCATCCAGAACAAAAAAACCCCCTCTGAAAAAGTATTGAACAACACAAAAGGACTACTGCCCACTCCTTCACCACCAGAACATTTAAAGAACAAGTGTTCTTTAAAGCCTCTTAAGTCCTGAATTCCCATCTGCTTTGGCAACCCTACTTCCTACACAAAATGCCCATACTCACCCTTTAACATATCGATATCGTCATTTTCTAATTCAGCCATCCACTTGGGAGGAGAGCTTGTGATAGGCTGTTTTGAAAAAAATAAAAGTTCATATACAGACAAGTGCATTTTTAGAATTGTAGAAAAAATTCCGATCTCTTATTGAAAACTAGTTACACTGACAGCAAAAATATAAGTTCCCGGTGCTTATATTGTTACATTTAATCTTGCTTTCTAGCTTTCCCAGGACTTTTTAAAGTTAGAAATAGCACACTACCACCACCAATCCGAAGTCGGTATGAAAAGTGGGATTTCGAGGCCACACCTCAAATACTGTGCTCAGTTTTGGGCCCCTCATCACAAGAGAGACATTGAGGTTCTGGAGCATGTCCAATGGAGAGCAACACAGCTGGTGAAGGGTCTAGAGAACAAGCCCTATGAAGAGCAGCTGAAGGAGCTTGGGTTGTTTAGCCTGGAGAAAAGGAGGCTGAGGGGAGACCTTATCGCTCTCTACAACTACCTGAAAGGAGGTTGTAGCAAGGTGGAGTTCAGTCCCTTTTCCCAGGTAACAAGCAATAGGACAAGATGATATGGTCTCAAGTTGCACCAGGGGAGGTTTAGGTTGGATATTAGGAAGTTTTTCTTCACCAAAAGGGTTATTGAACATTGGAACAGGCTGCCCTGGGAAGTGGTTGAATCACCATCCTTGGAGGTATTCAAAAGCCAGGTAGACGTGGTGCTGAGGGACATGGTTTAGTTGTGGTTTGGGTAGCAGTAGGTTAATGATCGGACTCAAATGATCTTACAGGTCCTTTCTAAACTAGACGATTCTGTGATTCCTAAAGCTTAAAACCTTTTATTTCATCCGAGGTGTAATTCTCATTCACGGTAAGTTCCATAAAGTTACATAAAACAAATATTGAAAACAAAAGGATTGTTCTAACATATACCGAAGTTACCACAGAGGTACGCCTTGTGGAATCAACATGTAAAGCCCACAAGAGCGCACAGCAGGCCCACCACCGGAGGGGAAGGGGGGGAAGGAGGCGAATGGCAGCGCCGCGCTCACTCACGCTTTTGAAGGAGGCGGCGAACTCAGCAACGCCGGGCACTGCAACGAGACAACAACCAAGGGCGGCGGGGGGTGAGCGCCTCCGGCGGCAGCACCGCACACCCGCCACCCTCCCGGCCCGGCCGAGCTCCCCCACCCTCCCCGGTGACAGAGGGCGGCGGGGCCGCCGGGCTTACGCTGCTCGGGCCACAGGTCCGGGGAGGCGCGGTCCAGCTTCTCGAAGCTCAGCAGCGAGGCCTCCAGGTCGGCGCCTGTAACAGAAAGGGGAGGGGAGGAAGGGAAGGGGTGAGGCATCGCCCCGGCCCCGCCGGCGGGACGGGAAGCGGAGCGGCAGCACCGCCCGGCCTTCGCGCCTTACCGTCCGCGGGAGCCG
This sequence comes from Limosa lapponica baueri, assembly GCA_002844005.1. Taxonomy (NCBI): domain Eukaryota; kingdom Metazoa; phylum Chordata; class Aves; order Charadriiformes; family Scolopacidae; genus Limosa; species Limosa lapponica. Next base: position 81,441 of record KZ506322.1, on the reverse strand, counting down.
CCATCTTGCCCGCCTCACGTGACGCGCCGCCGCTGCTCGCGGGACACCCCCCGTCCCCCGTCACGTGACCGCGGCCGAGCCCGAGCGGGAGCGGAAAAAATAAACAAACCACCCACCCCCCAGCCCCACGTGCCCGCGCTCTCGCCGCCGCCGCCAGGAGGCGTCGCCGCGGGGCGGTGCTCGGCCAATCCGGGCGCTTGACGGCCAGTGGGCGGCTTCGCTGGCGCAGCCAATCCACGGCCCGGCACGGGGGGCGGTGGGGACGAAGGGGGCGGGGCGAGGGGATGGCTGGCGGCGATTGGCTGCCAGCCGCCGGGGCCCCGCCGGAGGGAGGGGGCGCTGAGCGGGCGAGGCCGGTGGGGGAGTAGCCAACGGCGGCCCCGGCGGGGGGTGGGTGACAGCCAGGC
>KZ506322.1:66125-80528 GCA_002844005.1 Limosa lapponica baueri | reverse complement strand
AGCCCCGGGCGCCGCCGCCGGCCGGAGGGTTCCCTGGGGTCTGCTCTTGTAAGGTCGTTTCTGCCCTCCCGGCACAGCCCGGCTGCCCTCCCCGGGGCTCCGGGTCGGTATTTCTGGAACAAACACTCGGTACCGCCCGCGGCCGGGGCGCGGAGAGCCCCCCCCCGCGCCGCCGGAGGGGAGGAAAAACAAGTTCAATGTCAGATGGGGTTTGAGGCCGGGCTGATCCCTCCGCTCCGGGGACCCCTCCACGGTGCCCTGCCCGGCCCAGCAGGTGCCCCCAAGGGCGATGCCTCAGAGCAGCGAGTCGCCTCCGGGTTTGTGTTCTCCGTGTTCCTGAGGTAGCACAGATTGTGCTAACAGACACCAGCCTGTGTAACCCCTCTTCAGTAAGACTGGCAAAAAGGAATATAGAACATATATATATAAAACTAATGATAACTCGTGAAAAAAAGATTGTTTCAAGCTGTGTGGACTGGCCACATCTATTTATGTCGGAGAGAGGATCTGATTTCCTCTGGGCAGTATCGAACAACTTTAACTGTTACAGTGCCTTTTTTCTCCCGGTATCCGTGGCAGCACACTCTCCAACTTCCGAACAGCTAAATTGTAATTCTCCAAACACCCTGCTTTACAACAGCCCTTGTTCCCGCAGCAGCCTCATTCTCCGCAGAAAAAAGGTGGTGATCTTACGGAAAAAGTACAGTCAATCTTAATTCAGCCTTTTCTGGCTTCCTTAAAATATTTTTTCTTTGTATGTGTGTTTTTCTAGATACCCCTTTTAAGCAATTTGTAAAAAACATAAATTCCATTGCACTGAAGCCCACGTGGGTCATAAAACTCTAGAGCTTGTAGGTCCACAGCAGATACGTGGCACCTGGGCTAATGGAGTGACTGATAGCAGTAGGAGTTTGTCATTCTTTAGACCAGCACTAGAAGACCTTTTCTGTCAATCAGGAAACCAGGGACTCAGATTTCTTGTGCTTCCTTCCAGGTTCTAGAGGGGATTGTGTTTTTGTAGGCACAGACTTCTGCCTCTTCTTTCCCAAGTGTAATTCCAGCTACACAATCACCTGCAACCGTATTTTTTTTGACCCGCTCCTGGTGTTACCTCCGAAATCAATAGGTCTTGCTTTTCCATTAACGGTCTAACTTTATACTTCCCACCCTATTCCTGCTTTCTCAGCTTGTCCCAGCTCTCACTGCTGTTCACTTTTTCACTGTCATCACTTGTCCAGCCGTCCCCATTTGTTTTCCTTATTCTTCCTCTGATCTCTCTCCCTTCGTTACACTTTGGATAGCATCTCAAGCCTCATTTCCCTCTCATAATTCCACATCCTAATTTCTTCACACTGCTCCCTAATAGATTTGTGCAAACAGCACAAATGGCACCATATTATATTCCTAAGTAATTTATTCTAATTAAAACTTATTTATGCTAAGCAACTAATATCCTTTAACACCAATCTGTTCTTCTGCGTGCTACAGTTTTGTTGCTTATCCAGTGCTAGTTACAGCTTCTATCCCTGCTTTTTCTACAGCCCTACACTTGCCTCCTTATTCCAGACTATCCTTTTCTCTCCTTTGCATCTGTGTTGGGAAGTTCTGTTCTCCACACTGCCAGCCAGGACAATCACTGTGAACTCAGCAGGTGCAGGTTCCTTGCTCTTAGTTGCAGGGAACAGGGGAAGTCCAGTTTCATGCCTGTAGCTATGAGCTGGAGAGATGAACCTACTTAGTGGCTTAATGGGAAGGAAACACATAGTACAGTGTGCGCTGGGCACATGGATTTCTCACAAGGTGAATTATTAACTGTTTCTTTTGAACATTTATGAATTCAGTTTTCTAACTTAGTAAAACATTGGGTGAGTGAGTAGATTGAAATAGTTCTGAACATAAGCACGGCAATATACTTTTGCTATAACTGCTCTTAGAAATAATTTTGGCCATTTTGGTGTAAAGTGAGAGAAAAATGGGTCAGAGAGCTTGAAAACTTTCAGCCTAAGCAGTTAGCTGGGTCTTGCCATAAATACTGGATCTACACTCTCTAATGGGCACCATAGTGGTAAATGATGAAGGCTTGCATGTAATAAAGCACACTAGTGACTGGGCATCTTGAGACAAAGATCTCTCACTGGCCAGTGTTTTGTCCCCCACAGCCAACAACCAAACTCTTCATTGATGGGAAGTTTGTTGAATCCAAAACTACTGAATGGATTGATATCCACAACCCGGTAAGTGAAATGGCCTCACCTTATAGAGTAGCGATCACTGTGCAACAAGAATCTCTGCCTCCGTTCAAGCGTTTGGCAAAAGGGGAGAGTACATACATTTCTTGAGAAAGGCTTAGACTTGGAGCTTAAGATGGATTTAGCGCTGTGCAATTGCTTCTCAATTTCCTTTTCACATGAAATGTCAGTCTTAGGAAAGTGATGACCTCCTTTATCTCCCCCCCTTACTACACAGTAAAATCTTGATCTCCGGAAAGGAAGCTTAAACCCCGCTTACATTTTTTTGCTCATAGAAAGGCTCTGTGATCAGTATGTCAAATTTCTGAACGGTTTCTTTCACCCTGTATGTGAAATCAACTGGCTGTGATTTGATGCCAGCTGAATGTGAAGTCCTGATAGAGGCTGATTTCACTCTCAGACCAAGGTAAAAAATCCTGACAGCTGAAGCTTCTCTCCTTTCAGAGAGCTTCTATCTGTGAGCCACAACATTCACAGTGAATTTAGAGGCTGGGTGCTATGCAGTGCAAAATAATCTTAGATTAGTAGCACTTGTACTTGTCTGAGTCCTCCACCAAAGACAAATGGAAATGAGGTTGCACTCAGAATTCTGACCCTTCTGACCCCCCTAGTAAGCATTTGGTTGGCAGTTTCTAAAACTTTTCTCTGTAAAGCCCTATTTTGATTTGCTTTGTGGAAGTGATCAGAGCACCAAGACATGCTCATGAAGCTCATTTGGTCTCTGTGTGGCGAACAATGTTCATGTTTAATTTTCTTTCTCTTGAGTAGTTTCTCCCTTAGTGATGTACCTGATGTTTTTGTTATGTCAAAGCAGACATAATTTTTAAGAGTGCATGAGAAGGGGTTAAACTGGCAAAGACAAGCTTTCAAAGTTAAAATACCGTAGAACTAAGGTTGCATGTAAAAATCTGACTTTGGCCTAATGGTCTAGGTAAACTAACAGCAGTGCCAATTGCACAGTCACTGACTGCTTTTTCCAGAGGAACTTTGCCTCATTTAATGCACAAGAAGGACAGCAGTGAGCCAAGATGAGGCAGAGGGAAAAGACCATAGTCCACATAAACCTTTGCCTTATACTCTCTAGAAGCTGCAAGACAGACAAGTCACTTCAACTCCAACTTGGAAATGGGCACGGCGTTTGCAGCTTTCTGGGTGCTTCACTTGAGATACGTAGAGTGCAGGTTTTCAGAACTATTCCAGTTGTAGCCCAGGCCTTTTGTGTGCACCAAGGAAGGAATCTTTTTTGTGCTCTCCCCTCAGAAGTACAGCTCCTTGTAGAACAGGGATATTAGGTGTGTGGTGTGAAAGGATTGTTGAATGGTTGTCAGGGACAGCTGGAAAAAGTTGAGTTTTGATGCAGGTTTTTTTTTCCTTCAGGCCACAAATGAAGTGGTTGGCCGTGTACCAAAAGCCACAGCCAGTGAGATGGAGGCAGCCGTGGCTTCTTGCAAGAAGGCTTTTTGGAACTGGTCAGAAACGTCTGTTCTGAGTCGCCAGCAAATCTTCCTGCGTTATCAACAGCTCATCAAAGACAATCTGGTGAGACACCACAGCTGTGTGTGATGGCTGTTGCTCAATGCACTGCAGTTGACTTTAGGAATTAAATTGAGAGGCTCAGGGTTTACTGTGTTCTCGCCACTGATGAGGCATTGTTGCTATGATTGAGGAGCTCACTGAGACGCTGTCATTGAGGGGTGTAGCAAAGCACTCTCCAAGTGAATGGGGACAGAGAGGCAGTGCTTCTTAGGCAGTATTAGTCTGCATTTGTTCCTTTACCAAAAGACTATGAGAGAAACTTTCAGCCTTGATGGAGAATGTGCCAGTTGGCAAAGACAAGTGGGACCAGAATGTTACTATGACTTTGGATTCCCCATATTGCTTTATCTGTGTGTCTGTGGTGTGACACATGAAAGCTGTAGAATATAAGCCAACCCACAGTTGACTTTTCTAAAATGTCACCTGTGTGCCTTATTGGCTTCTTATATACAAGAAGCAAATCAGTCAGTGTAGGCTTTCTCAGGTTCTACTTAGTCTTCCTTGTGATGTTCAGCTCTCTGTTAAACTCTCTTATCTCTGCACCCTGTTGCATGGGCAGGCACTTTTCTAATGTTCATAAACTTCATCTTTTCCATTTTCAGAAAGAAATTTCAAAACTCATCACCTTTGAGCAAGGGAAGACCCTGGCTGATGCTGAGGGAGATGTGTTCCGAGGCCTCCGTAAGCTGCTGGCTCCCCCGTTAAAAAAGGGTCTTTCAGAACCTGTAGGAAGGGAGGAGGTTTCCTGAGCAACTGATTGCTCTGGGAGTCTGTACATGAGGCTCCCTTCACAGCCTTCTTCTGAAAGAAAAGGGGCGATTGTAACTCTAACCTGGAAAGTTCCCTTAGACTGAGTTACCCAAAATCACTTCCAAGTTGTTAGATTCTTCCTTTCCCTAGAAGTGACTACAAATTGCTACAAAAGGGATAAGAACTTCTCACATGTGCTCAGATGTCTAAGGTTGAGGCCCAGGTGGTACGCTAATACTATAATTGTGCATCTTCTACTGGGGTTGTTGTGTCTGTGCTCCTCTAGCAGTGAAGTAAAATGCACTCAAAAGAGAACCATTCACAGTGAGCTCATTGGCAGAGCAAAGGTATTTTCTGGAGCACAATGAGTTTTAAGCTGTGGGAAAGGAGGCTGGAAGAAAGACTTAGGTCAAGGCAGTGGTGAGAAGGGAGTTTGGGGACCGGTTGTTAACAGATCACCCAGTGGCGTGTTGCCCTTTCTGCTGCAGAGGTGGTTGAACATGCTTGCAGTGTGACATCCCTCATACTGGGAGAGACCATGCCCTCCATCACTAAAGACATGGACACTTATACCTACCGTCTGCCTCTCGGTGTGTGCGCTGGGATTGCACCATTCAATTTCCCAGCCATGATTCCTCTTTGGATGTTCCCCATGGCTATGGTATGTGGAAACACCTTCTTGATGAAACCATCTGAGCGTGTACCAGGAGCACTCATGTTCCTTGCCAAGCTGTTTCAGGATGCTGGTGCCCCCGATGGGACCCTGAATATCATCCATGGACAGCACGAAGGTAATAACAGTCCTTGGGAGATGGCTGGAGGGTGTAAGTGTTGTGGTGTGTGTTCAGTAGAGGTACGAAAGAAGTTGGAGAGTCTGATTCTACTGCTGTTAGATAGGTTTGGACAGATGCTTCACCCCTCTTGATGGAGGGAAGGTGACTGGGAGATTTGCTGCCATCTTGCACCAAATCTTTCAGGACATATGGTGGACAGAATTTTGGGGGCTGGGGTCAGAGTTCCCAAGGCATGTAAGCGCTCAAATTCTATTTAGCCACCTAAGCTCCAACTGAAATAAGTAGATAAATCATCGTGATTCCACAAGGAAGCCTAAACAAGAATTAAATGCCTCAGTGAATATGGAGTAATGTCAGTATTTTAGCTTCTAATGTGGCATTTTCCATAGCACGCAAGTACCCTCGATCACAAGGATACAAACAGCCAAACAGTGACTTCGCTTCACCATCGCTCGGGCACTTTGGAAGATGTGAAGAGATGGCAGAGAGCTGGGTGTATGAGCACAGGGGCAGGACTACACATGCTGAGAAGTTAGTGGAGAGATGCATGGACAGACAGTAGAGGAACTCAAATGTAGGAAGCATAGAGGTGGGGATTTTGATAAGAAGAAAGATACATGGATTTAGCACTGTGGGGATAGGGACAGAGGGAAGCATTTGTGCACCGCAGTATATAATGTATTATTTCCTGTTTGAAGCTGTGAATTTCATTTGTGATCATCCGGATATCAGAGCAATCAGCTTTGTGGGATCTAATCAGGCTGGCGAGTACATCTATGAGAGAGGATCCCGGAATGGCAAGAGAGTCCAGGCCAACATGGTAATGCATCTGAATGGAGCACACTTCAGCACATAGACTGCCTCTGTCTCCTGTGAATGTTAAGAGAGACCATGCCACTCAGCAGCAGAAGCTGACTTTGCTACTGATAGTTAAGTGAGGAGGCTGCCCTTCTTGCCAGCCTCTTGGTAGCAGAGTCATAGCTACTATATGAACAAGTTGCCAGAGAGCTAGAGAAGAGGTGGGCTGGGGTGGTTAATAATGAGAGACTGTATGTGTGTTCTGTTTCAGGGAGCCAAGAACCATGGTGTGGTGATGCCTGATGCCAATAAAGAGAACACTTTGAACCAGCTGGTTGGAGCTGCTTTTGGAGCAGCTGGCCAACGCTGCATGGCCCTGTCTACAGCAATTCTAGTGGGAGAAGCTCAGAAATGGCTGCCAGAGCTTGTGGACCGAGCCAAAAATCTACGTGTAAATGCAGGTACAGACTGTAATCATTTCTTACGAGGTACTTAACTTCTGTGCAACTGTGGTGTTTAAGGTGGTATCTGCCATACAACAGTGTGTCCCTTGGAGCTATTGGCACCATAGGTTTGCTGTAGGGGGGTAGGAGCTAGCAGATTATCTGGATTGGGAAACACAGCCCTAGAGCTGGAGTTAGGAATATGTAGGAAGGCTTGGCAGTGCGACTGTGATGCAAGGTTTACAGGATCGGTCTTGTTTTAACTGGAGCTTTGAGGTTACGTCCTATGTTTAACTCAAACCTACCATTTATGTAGCAGTGTCACTTAGAGATCCTTCCTATGTATAGTAAGCGTGCAATAAAACAGAAAAATGGAAACATCCTTTGGAAAAACTAGACTGTTATTAATTCTAGGAGAATTATCTTTAGTTTATGCTCAATAAAGTCCTGCAGAGGGGAAAAGTTTCCTCTATGAGAAGAATCAGATGTTGAATTTCGGCTTCTTGGTGATCTAAAATTATGCTTAATCTTTCTTATTCTTATTTCTTCATTCTGAGAGTTGCAGGCTATCACTCCTGTTCATTAATGTCTCAAATCCTTGTTCCATGTCTCAGAAACATCAGGATTTTCAGATTTTTCCTGCCGGTGTAGTTATCTCCATGATGCCTATGAAGAGAAAGTTGTCAGGGTTAAAAACTTGATGTCTCTGCCTCTTCACAGGAGACCAGCCTGGAGCAGATCTAGGGCCTCTAATCAGTCCTCAAGCTAAGGAACGGGTTTGCCATCTGATTGAGAAAGGAGTAAAAGAAGGTGCCAGCCTTCTTCTGGATGGACGTAATATCAAAGTGAAGGGCTATGAAAATGGTAATTTTGTTGGACCAACGATCCTTGCCAAGGTCAAGGTAAGATGACCAAACCCGGTGCTTGATGCTGTATGTTGCAGAATTGGTTGAAAAATGGGTTACCCAACTCAGTCAGTAATCAATAATCACCAGGTAGAAAGCCCATGAATGGCTCAGCCTTCCCTTGCACAATTCCAATGAAGTGCTCGTTGTAATGCTGTTGTGGAGGTGACAGAAGAGTTTGCAGTAGTGCAACATACTCTGAAGGAAGTTAATGATCTTAACTTGAACAGAATGCAGCCAATTAAAATAAGATATGGGCAGTTTGTACTGTGTTAAACTAAATGTCCATCAAGTATAGTGTACTATCTGTAGTAATGGCCACAAGGAGATGCTTAAGGAAGAGTGTGATGAAGAGCCAAACTTGGAATTTTCCTTCCTCCGTTATGCATTCCTGCAGTTTGCAATTTAAGGACTTGCAGAAACAAAAGTTAAATATTTGTGGAAATCTTCACAAGAATAATATAGGACAAGGTACAAAATCTCTTTGTTGTTGAATATATTCACAAGTTCGTTGAGTCAACCTCTCAATTTAATGTATGGTGTGCAAGAGATGGACACTGGGGGAATTCTTTACCAGGTACACATCCATGTGAGTTTTCATACCTAAATTCATTCTTTTATGTTTATGCAATTAGCTGGTATGATTTCCTTATTATTTAAGTATTCAATTATTTTTGGTGAGTGATTCCATTATAGCAAACCAATCTTGATAATTCTGCTATTGTACTTTGTATCTTTAGGATTTTATTAATTTTATGCAGTTTTATAATTCAGGCTTTTGATCTATCTCAGAATTTTCTTGCCTTGTTTTCATTAAACATCTTAAAATACTTCAGTTTCCTGTGTTGTGTCACAAATATTGTTACGTATTCAAAAGTGAAAGTTTCGCTGAGATTTTGTGTTTCTTAGATTTCTTATACAGTGGTTAGTACTGTGGTAAGCCACGTCAAATTTACAACTTGTCAAATGAATGTTTTGTAGTTTGCTGTATTAGCTATTAGTGATTAAAGTACTCTCCAACTGGTGTTTTTATATTTGTCAGATGTTGCTAATTATCAGACATAAATCCTGGACACCGAGTTGGAGAGGATAGCAGGTTCTAGTCACTTCGCCAGCAAGAACTGAAATAAACTATCCTGAATTAATCCCGGTCTTAATCAGGTTGGTCAGAGTAGACCTGTAAGTGAGGTTAGGGAGGCAGTAAAAGCAGAAAGCGCTCTGGAGGTGAAAAATGGAACCTTCTTTAGTGGACCAGATAGAGGGCAGGACATGGGAAATGGTGAACAGGCAAGGAGGACTGAAGGATGGCCTGTGGCAATGCTGTATGATAGGTGATCCTAGGAATATCCCGAGCATTATCAGCATGTGTGTTTATTATATCCTATTTCCTAGGATATTTTTGTCATATCGTGTTTATTATATCCTATACACAAGCTGGGTTTTTTGCTGTTTGCCTTGGCAGCCAAACATGACTTGCTACAAGGAGGAAATCTTTGGGCCTGTACTAGTGGTTCTGGAAGCAGACACTTTGGATGATGCCATTGAGATGGTGAACAATAACCCCTATGGAAATGGAACTGCAATCTTCACCACCAATGGAGCCACAGCTCGCAAATATTCTCACTTAGTAGATGTGGGTCAGGTATGTTCAGGCTGGAATTGTTGCTATTAGTACTCACCATTTACAGTGGGTAGCCATCCAGCTGTAGTGACTAATCACTCAGCCAACAGTACCCAGCCTTGGATTTAAAGAAACAAAATATAGTAGCTTTTGGAGAATGTTCTGCAATCCCCTACTTCTTGTGACTAATATGGCAACTTTCCTTTGGTTTAGGTGGGTGTCAACGTTCCAATCCCCGTACCTCTGCCCATGTTCTCTTTCACCGGCTCTCGAGCTTCTTTCAGAGGAGATACCAATTTCTATGGCAAGCAGGTAACTTACTGATTCAGAGTACTCTATTGGGTTGAATTGTGATAAATCACATTATAAATGGCAATGGGAAGATACTTGTCAGACCTCATTAATAAGGAGACTCTGAAGTTGCCTCAATCAGGAAACTGAATACCAGCCAGTGATCACAGCCGGCATAATGCATGTTACAATAGCCAATTCCTTTCTTTTTTTCCTTTAATATAAAAAAGCAAGTCTTTTTTTTTAAGATATTTGAGAAGGGGGGAAGAACTAAGTAGCAAGCTTACTCACAGAACCAGAATCTTTGGGGAACTGGTATAAAGAACAGGCTGACAGGAATTGTTCCAACAGAGGAAAACTCAACCCTCTGTAGATACAGCAAAAAACTGCTTGATACACCTCAAGAACTCATAAGGCCAAACATCTGATCCTTGTGGCTCTCCTTTCTTCCAGGGAGTGCAGTTCTACACACAGCTGAAGACTATAATTTCTCAATGGAAAGAGGAAGACGCCACTGTTACCAAGCCTGCTGTGGTTATGCCAACTATGGGAAACTAAATCAGCCTTTACAGACACTGTTCCTGGTGCCCTTCTCTTTCTATGCTGCACTTTCCAGCTTTGTCCTGACTATCATCATTTCTTTGGGAGTAAATAAAAAGCTCCATTTTCTCAAGGACCTCTGTTTCTGTGCAGATCAGGCAGGCTCATGTAACACACAGTCTGAGTTTTCTGTTGCCGTCAGTGTTTCTTGCCTAGCTGAACACCAATTTTTTCCTATAACCTATCACAGAGGAAACAACTGTATCTAACTGAAAGAGCAGACAGTGAGATTGGTCATAATTTGTGTTTCTTTTCAGACCCTGTGAATTTGAACATTACTCTGGTTTCCACTACAGTATCTTTAGCCTTAGTGACTCACTCCTGGCTACATCTTGTAGCAGTTTACCTCTTTATCTTACATGTTAAGATTTTGAGTTCACCTTACTCAAAGATGAGTACTCATTCTGAGTGACATAACTGGGACACCTTGGGTGTCTCACAGAAGTGACTTTACGTACAATGAAGACAGCAAGTTTGGGAGTTAAAAATGTCACCCTTTCATCTGTTGAGCAGTTTCCAAATACACTTAGGAAACAGCGTTCTAAGGATTTTTCAGGAAAGCATATTTGATTGCTTGTCTGAGGATGAAAGAAACTCCTGCATGGTACAGTGACCTTCACCGTGCCTCTGACAGCTTGAAAACTTCTGTTCCTGTTGTGTATGTGGCTTGTATTCTCCAGCTTGCTGTCAATTCCATTATACCTGAAAGTTGTCTGGTGCCTTTTTATGTGCCTACAGGTCCTGTAACATAACGAAACTGTGGAAGCAGAAACATAAGCACGTATATGTGTCTTCGCGTCACAGCATCCTGTGGGTCTGGGTGGAAGGGAGAGTAAGTGGATGGGTCAGTAGGAGGAAAGAACACGCTTTTAATCACAAAGCAGCCAGGCGTGTTCTGTTGGTTTATTTTTGTGACTATAGCTCTATTTCGTGTGTTGATTGATTGACTCATCATGTTTGCTCTTGTCATGTTCTCTAGGGACTGCAGGTCCCATAACTAGAGAAGGATAAGACTTGGTATACCCTGGTTTTAAGAAGCTGAACATTTGGAGCTGGAGAGCCTGTATTTTTATTCCTGGTTCCTGGAAGTTGATGCAGCCATGAGAGATCTGCAGGGAACTCATTCAAGCACCCATGGAAAATAATATTATTCTAATTATTGTAACCATCACTTGTTCTAATTAAACAACCTGAATGTGAACGCTTTGTAACCTGCCTTCTGGTAAAGATGCCTTGTAACTGACAGTTATGTATTAGCGCGATTACTGGGGATTTGCTCATGTTTGTATCTTTTTTTTTTTTTTTTCTTTGCTATACCCTAGAGGGAAATTCTCACCTTGCAATTTGATTATAAATTAAAAACATGCTAATACATTTCTGCAGAATATGACTGTTTCTTGGTAAGACATTTTATAGGTGTGATGTTGACTTTATTCCCGTCTTTGCAGAGGCTGGTCTGCAACTCCTGTAACTCACGTATACGCCTTCCTTTTACAGCATCCCAAGGACCTCTGTACCATTTTCCTCATACCCATTTCAAGGAATGCCTTGTTTCTGTTTCAGTGTACACATCATTTGATCACAAAAACTCTTAAGCTTCACATCAGTGACTTTAATACAAACTGAAAATATATTTTCATCAAATTATAGCAACACATGTATGCGGAGTTCTAACCACTAGTCCAAATCCACTCGCACCACTACTGCTTTGTACAGCGTCATCCGAGCTCCTGGCTTGGGAAAGAACAAAATCTTAAGAAGGAGGAAAATAACTGTCTTTCAGATGGATTTCAAACATGTAGGCAAAGAAATAGTGTAGCAGACAGGGGATTTAGAATTTTCAGCTTTGCTCACAAGGTAAATTCCAAAATTAAAAGTGCAGATGAGTCAGTAACTGCTGTGGTTGTTGCGCATGCCAATGCGTTCAGCTGCCTTCTCTATCTGTGGTGTTAACATCTGAATGTGCGGAAGAATTACTGCAGAAGATGATGAATCTGATAATTTGGCCTGCTGTGTAATGAGTATTAGGTTGGGAGAAGTATTTTCTGTGCGGCAAAGGTAAAATAACTCTAGATAAATCACCATTAAGACATGGGCATTCATTCATGCACCTGGGAAAGGAATACTAATTAAGTCTTTAATATTGTCTACAGTCATTCACTTTCAAAACACCTTAATTTTCTTCCCAATCAGTATTGCTATTCTGACTTTTCTGTTCTCTTATTGAAGCCCCTTATATATTTCTTTTAGAAGTTCTAAAATCCAACTTCTCCTGTAACAAAAGCTATCTTTATTACCAAGCTTACATGCTCCTTGAAGAATATCCCTGCACTTTCTCCAGACCTGTTCTAGACATTGTATAATCATTTGTGTGTAAATATCTTTTCTGATTATCTGCATTTCCAACAGCATTTTTTTAAACAGATGGTTTTAAAGAATTGTACTAGAAATGCAAATTTTGTATCTGTGTTCCTTAGCTAATGAAATGCCTTTCTAGATCAAGCTGCAGATGCTGACTGATCATCGTGTACCTGTCTCATCTCACTGCTGTTACTTTCTACCCACCTGTTTATTCTTTTTATTTCAACATTCACTATGAAAGATTAAGTTAAAAAAATATATCTTTTATATTATACAAAACTACAATCTAAATATAAAATATCTCATAATAAATTTCTTTACAGACTATTAAAATGCCCTTCGTCCACCCTTTGTCTTCTATTAAAAATAATTTCTTGCCTAGAAGGCACTGCAGTCTAGATTCTCAAAGGTATTTGATACTCTTAAATCCAAAAATTATGTTAAAATAGTTTAACCACCTTTGAGAAATGGGCCCTGTGACTTCCACTTCTGCTTTCCTTCTCTACGCAGAAAAAGGCTACAACTCACTTCCATGCCTGTTTCCAGTGTGGCAGTCTGTCTCTCCAAAGGAGCTGTCTCTCATCTTTCTATATAAATCCCTCCAGGGCTCCTGCTTACGAACTTTATCCGATCATTTGATGTCTGAGTATTACATGTTCTTTTGTGTGCTTGAATGCCTCGTGTCTGACATGACACTCTGTGATGGCATGCCAGAACCCCTCCCTACTTATTCCTCCAGGGTAAGTTGATATTGCTTGCCTTGGAATATTATAATTAGCTATGTATTTGTATCCGAGTCTGTATCTCAAAATCAGGCATATCAATCTTCATCCTGGTCCATTCTCTCTAAGCAATTCTACACTGAACACAAACTCAGATTAATAGATTTTGCCTTTTAATCAAAAACTCCCTGTGCTGGCTTAAAGTGCATCTCCTTGTATGATCATGGCCTTTCACAAGAGAATCCTCCTGAAAGAGAAGACTTTAAGGGGCCATGAGATGAATTTTTTTTTCTTGAGAGTCGAGTCTAAATGCCTGCTGCTAAAATATTGATATGACCAGAAATCTTAAAATAAAAAAAAAATTCCTCTCTCTTGCCACACATACATTTATTTGTGTATAGAAACACTAATACAGGTCTTCAGACAAACCAAAGTATTCTAAAGTGGGAGAGATGACAGAGAGACAATTGCATCCATTTATGTATAACCAGGACTGAGGAGATGTTACATAGTGTGGTATAATTTAGCATCTTACCCAATTTTGCTTTCTTCTTTAGTATCGCCAGGAGCTGGAGCTGAAGTAGCGAAAATTCTGTTGTGTTTCCCGTGAGGAAGAAACAAGAGCAAAGTAATCCTCATCTAGTGGTGATTTACACTCAGCCAGCTCTCTAATCCCACACCAAACTTGTTTTCTAAAACAAACAGCAAGCAAAAAATGCCAGGGCATCTGAGCTGTGGCGGTGCACTATCCGAAATCAGCACTGAATTGAACGTGAGTTCAGTTCACTATGGAATTCTGCATTTTGTGGCAAAATCATTTCAACTAAAAGAGAATGAGGAGAAATAAACAAACAAAAAAAAAGAGGTTTTTTAAAAATCTGGGTTTAATCATATGTCAACTTAAAATTGTTTGTATTCCATTCTTCAAGCTTCCATACTCTACAGCTTTAGTGTGTTCTTGCATGTTTGCAAATACTGATGAAAGGAGTGAAATTCATGCACAAATTAGAACCATAAAAGCTGATGGATGAATCATTTAATTACGCATTTCTTACTTCCGCTGTAATAACCTTAACAAAATAGGTCATGTGCTGTGTAAGTGCTTAATGAGCATCCCTAGTTTTATATTCTAAATGGCTTATGTGGTTCAAATGATACAATACCAGCATTCGCATCCTAACTGAGCTGACAACTGAGAAAACAGACAGATTTATACTGCTTATAGTCAATTGCTAGCTCTTCCACGTGTATCTTTAAAGCGTGTCCTAGAAGCTCTAGTCCACGTTTGTATGAATCCATTTTATTGTGTAAAAAACCAAAAGCAACTCTACAG
>KZ506322.1:37964-55577 GCA_002844005.1 Limosa lapponica baueri | reverse complement strand
CATTATTTCTTTCTTCAGGTGAGAGAAGTCTTCGAGGAATCACCATTTCTTGTTCCAGAGGACAGTGTTAGCATCATGGACGGGTCTTATGAAGGTATGTTTTAGAAGGAGGAAAAAGTGAAAGCAAAGAGAAATAGGAGAAAAACAGAGATCTTAAGAACATGAGAGGGAAAGAGAAATGGTCACTAAACTAAGGGAAAAAATAAAAGGTTTCTAGCCCTGTTTGAAACAATGCAATCCTGCTTTTCCTAGGAGGGGCTGATTACTTGCTCATCTGTTAGGCTACAAATGCAGACACACAAAGAGATTTATGAGTTAGCTAGATTGAAGGTTCATCCAAAACCTTCTGAGGTTCCAGAAGAGAACCTCATCTCAGAAGTCAGGGTAACCAGCTGAAGCCTGCTCTTGGGAATTGGTGGAAAAAAAGATGGTGTCCACCTCTGAAAGGCTATATGATGATAGATAGCAAGCTAGGAAACTTATGGAAAGTGCTTTGTAAATTCTGCAATATCAGCATTAAAAATAATCTATTATGATTGTCTCATCAATTTTCAGGTTAAGGTTGAAAGCATTGTGAATGTTAGAGGAAAATGAAGGATAATTGGCAAGTATTAAAAAGTTAGATAATGAAATACATAATAAAATAATAAATTTTAAAAATATTCTGATTGGAAAAATGCAGCTAGTAAAGTGGCAAAGGTTAGAAACCTAAAATACAAGAAAAGGTTAATTATGCTGTAGGTTTGCAGTGCAGTGGCGAACAGCCACTGGAGTATTTTGGCTACATATCCAGAGGCATTACCTTGGAGAGTAGGCAGGCAATAATCCTTCTGTATGGGTGCCTGATAAGAGCTATCTGCGATGTTACATTCAGTTCTGAACACTTCATTATGGCAGACATGTTGTCAGTTTGGAAGGTGTTCAAGGAAAGCAAAAAGAATTATCACGGTGCTTAAACAACTAATAAATGGAGGAAGGTTAAAGAGCAAAATCTGTCCATGTGGGCCAAGAGAAAAGGAGAAGTAACAAAGTCTGCAAGTATCTGATGAAGTATAGTGCAGTGCATAGTATGTCACTAGGATTAAGGGGTGAAGTGTTGTATTGATGGGGAGCAGAATCAGTAACGCGTAATAGAGCAAGGTGTAGCCTGCCAAGATGTATTTTAAAATCCCACCTCTTCTACTGTCACGTGTTTGCCCATGTTTGGGTGAGAATTGTGCCAGTGTCAGGCAAGCCGCTGGAGTCGGAATAGTTGGTTGTGTTTTACCGGTTGCCACAATGTCTGTAGTGTAATTACAGAAACCACGAGATTAAAACACAGAGTGGTGTGTATGCAGTTTTCCAGTTAGGAATTGAAATGCTGGGGGGAAAAACGTGCCCAAGGAAACTTGTGCATTGTATCAGCTCATTACTTCTTTGCATGTTGTTTGGATAATCGACGTGACTTCTACATGCTGCGGTTGCATGGGTATTAGAAACACTCTACGTATCCCAGTTTATGAGATTTTAATAGTTCAATAATGCATTGTGTCACTTAAATTACAAATTTAAATTAATCTCTGAAGTATGGGGCAGTTAAGTCACTAATGATTTCTGGGTAAATAAGTAACGTGGAGGGCTGGTAAGGGTGGGCAGGGGGTTGTGTGAGTATTCAGTGGTGACTTTTTTTTTTTTTTCCTCTCCTTTTTCACTCTGCAGGAATTTTAGCCTGGATCACTGTGAACTTTTTGACAGGTAGTTAATTCTGTATAACTTCTCTCTTAATATGAACTTGAGTCTCTTCTGCAGAGGTGATCGCTATGACGTGGCCTTGGTTGCCACGTCCTGCTTTTCCTCCCCACTGTGGCACCAGTGCTAAAGCAGTGGATTGGCTTGGGTAGACTGTGTTCCAGGGAGAGCGCCACACCTGTAGTGAGAAGGAGGCATCTTCATCCAGAAGGTGCCAGGATTTACTCAGAACTGGGAGGCACTAACAAGCTGGTTTGCCTAACACACCGAAGAGAGTCCTACTGCTAATCTGTTAGAAGGTGGGAAACAGTTTTACAATGTTCTTCATCCCAGCATGAACTATGCAACTAAAGTTGTGTAACAGGGAATGCACTGGTGCTTCATTCCCACTGGCTCTGGAAAGTTCTGGGAGCACAATCTGGTGAAGAGAGAAGAAAATCAGTACTCCGGTAGATACATGAGCAAGCAAAAATCTGCTCTGGGTGAAGAGAAATGATAATAGCTGGTTCTGCTCTTACCTTCCCTTTCCTACTGCTTTTGACCAGCTGTGTGGTGGTTACAGAATTCACAAACACTCACTGACAGTCTTCTGCAGGAGATACATTGTCTCTTACCTTCAGCTTTTGCTGGATATCTAGAGGTTTATCTGCTTTTGGCTTTTTGGAGGTGAAATTAGAACCAAGGAAGAAAGTCGTATGAATCTTTTCATACTACCTTCTGTCTGCCTGTCTTTTCTCTGTGATGTTTGTTGTCTTTGACGGCCTCCTGTATTGCTGTGATAATGTAGTATCTTGTTCGTTGCTTGAACATAGATGCAATATGCGTGTTTCAGCATTTGTGGACTTGGGACTGTTCTGAGCATGGTGTTGTTTGTAGGGCAGCTGTCTGGCCAGAACCAGCATACTGTTGGGACTCTGGACTTGGGAGGAGCCTCAACCCAAATCACATTCCTGCCACGGTTTGAGGTGAGGAGCGGTTACAGGTGTGCGGGTTGGGACTGCAAGGCCAGTGGAGAGACCTGAGCACTGCTGTGCTCTCTGAAATCACTTTGTCAGCACTGGCACAAGCAGAACATCTGTGGCGTACAGAACATCTGTATTTCTGTTCCCTTTGACATCAGCAGTTGGCTGATAGGCGCTTGCAAACAAAGGAGCTTGGATAGCAACAAAGAAAAAAGAAAGCAAGCAAATGGGTAAAACCAAAGAGAAAGAGCTTTTGTTTTCTAGACCGTCTGGGGAAGTCCCATTAATGCAGAAAATTACTTTGTATTCAATGAACGTAGAACACTTTCAGGGAGTATTTTTGCATCATTACAAGAAATTTAGGGTCTGCTCTGAGTTATCTTTTAGTTGTCTTCCCCTCGGCTCCATCCACCAAGACTGATAGCAGATCCTCACTGAATTTGGGAGGGCTGGGAGAGGCAGGGTGGAGGGGGGTGCCTCATGGGGCAAATGTCTTCATAATAGCACAGCCAGTCCCTCTTCGTTTTCTTCTTTGGGAATTCCTCGGTCCCTCAGTCCATCTCTGCTGGATTTGTCAGGAATTCTATAGCTCTTTAGAAACAGTTTGAACTGGGACCCAAGTCTAAAGTTTGCATGGGAAATTACATGGGTATTGGAAGGGCACTACAGCATTCTGTGCCTTGATAGTGGTTGGTTTTGTCCCTCTTTCTGAAGGAGTCCTTTATTTAACATTTTTTGTTTACAGGAATTGAGATTCTCAAAGGGTGTTTGGGGAGCACAAAACACATGGTTTTCATATCAGGATATTTTAATTCTGCAGTGGCGGGTCATGTTCAAACATGACGTGTAACCTTATCCTGTTCAGCAAAGCCTGAAGTACTCCAGACTTGCCCTCTGTTTTGTGTTGATAACACCTGCTGAAGTGGTCACTGGACCAACAGGAAAGGGTGTTGCATGTCAGGGTTTTGGAGAATAAATAGAGCTGTGAAGTAGGCTGAGCTGCAGCTCAGGATTCAAACTTCTTCTTAGAGCCTTGCAGCAAAAGGTCTTGAGGATTTTCTACTGACCAGGACCAATGGTGCGAATTAGTTGGGCAGTGTGGAGTCAAGGTTCACGTTGCCTGCTGGTACGCTGTGTCTGCTTCTCACCTGTGTCACCATGTTCATACAAAAAAGCACATACGTAGCTCAGTAGGTTTCTGAAGAGTTTTTCCTGTCTGCCAGAATTAGCAGGGATTTCACCCTTTGGTTTGCAGCAGGGGTTTTTTTCCCCCTTCCTGCAATCTGAGGCAGTCGCGTGTTTACTCTTGTATTCATTTTGAACAAAATACTGTAATAATAAGAGATTCATTAATGAAATACAGATTACAAGCAAATAGAGGACATATAATGGTAGCTGTGTGGAGCTGTTTTTAAGGTAATGTTATGCTTTTCAAGGTATTATTGCCAAAGTTATAAACAACTAAAAACCAGTCACGATCATTATGAAATTGTGATATTACATCAAAGTTGGTTATTTTTCATTGCATAATAAAAACTAAAAGATTTTTTCTTTTACTTAACTTTTAGGAAACTTTGAAGGAAACCCCTGGCGATTTTCTTACCTCATTTGAAATGTTTAATAGCACCTACAAGCTCTATACCCACAGGTGAGGAGCAAAAGGCTGCTGTTTCTGTTGGGAAAATCAGTCTTTCTGCAGCCCCTGAGCTAACCACAAAGGGCTATGTCATCCTGTTACCAGCTGTTGGAACCATGGCTTTTTTTTAATCATTTTCTTATCTGCTTGAAACACTAGTTGAAGTGGAACACAACATCAGTTGACTGGAAACATTCCAGGATCCTAGTTAGTATCACTGCAAGGGACTATTAGTCAGTCTGTCAAATGAGGAGGAAGCACTATGACTCGTTATATGTAAGGAGAAGAATTCTTATTACTGGAATCAAGGCAAATATTCTGGACCAAGCAGAAAGGTGGATATCGTGCCAGTAGTCAGAACTAAACCTGGTCAGAGATTTGGGAAGAGGACCTTCCTGAGATTTTTTCCTTCTTAGTTCGAAATGGCACATCTCTTCAGCAGCTGGACAAAAAGTAAAACTTAGACTGACGTAAACCAAAGAGACAATCACAGGCAGCTGATGCAGACCATGGAGCACAACAGATTCTTGAACCAATTGGAGAGGATACTTGGCCTGGAATAATATAATTGTGCTTACTGCATTCAGCTAAGAAGCTTCTGAGGTGTTTGCAGTGAAATCTGCGTGTCTTACAGTCCAATGAGAACTCAACCGTGTATAATAGAGTTGGTCTCAGCCCGTTCTTAGTGGGGTGAAGACTATCATCTCAATCAGTTACAGAATATGCTTACTCGACAGCAGAGCTGATTTAATAGTCCTCCTCTCCTACTGCTTACTTTTACTGATGTAACTGATTGCTGTATTCACCAATACAGTCCTTTAGATCACTTCAACTAATTGGGCTTGAAAGTCATGTCCTAAGAAATGAGAGAGCTGGAGGTTAGTTTAACTGTGATTATTCTGTAATGTTTGTATTGATGTGACTAAAGGGGTAAGTAGCCAAACACAGAGATGGGAATGAAAGTTTTTAATCTGGCTGTGTTGCTGCAGCCAGCAACGTGTAATGACATTCTCATAAATGTTGTTCACATCCTGGCTTGTAATGAGTATACCAATAATCGCTGGAGTCAGACAGGGGTGAATTTCACACAGTCACAGCTCCCATTTAGTGGGAAGTTCTGCAGCTTCCTATTAGTTCTGCCCTAAGAGCACGTAGTCTAATGTGTGTGACATAAGAATGGCCACCCTATTCTTCATGCACTCCTCACATTCCCTTCTTTCTTCCTCATTTTTAAGATTGTGTATTTTTGCTTCTCATTAATGTCTTGTAGAAATGTCACATCAGCTCTAACCGCTTTCTGCAGTTTTAGATTTACCCATTTTACAGCTCTCTGTAATTCTTGGGTTTGTGTCACTGTTTTGGTACTTTTGGAATTGTTCTGGCAAAGGGAACTCTGTTTTAGAGAGGAGAGACTTGTGGGAAGCAGAGGGAGGAAATTTGGTTTGGGTGTTCCAGGATTTAGGAAGAGGCTATGGGTGAAGCATACCAGATGTGCAAGAATTAAAACTGTAATGTTTGTCTTTGTTTGCAGCTATTTGGGGTTTGGACTAAAAGCTGCCAGACTAGCAACGCTTGGAGCTTTGAATATGGAAGGTATGTTCATATGATAAAACATCTAAGATTTTTGAAAAGATGGTTGGACTTAGTCTTGGGTCAGCAGCCTTTTTCCTGTGTCTTCACTATTTCATGATTTTCTGTATTTTCACTGGTACAGATCTGTCTGGAAGCTGGCTACCACATGTTAAGGAGTTGTCTTGCAAGACAGCTGCTTTTCCCTGTTTCCAGGTTCAGCCAGCAGTGAGACTGAGTGCAAATTCCAGACATGCACACATGGGAACACCATATAGAGGTGGCCAGCTGCAAACACACAGCTTCACAAGCACCCACAGAAACACAAACAGCATGGGCAGGTCCTGCTCCTAAGGATTGTTGCTTAGGCCAAAGCCACTTTATAGGTCTCTTTGGTATCGGCCTGGCCTGCCGTGTTCCCCCAGACCTTCTGTTGTATTCACTGACTAGGCTAGCTTGAAGTCCACAAGTATATCACACACACTCTCACTCACTAACCTGAACGCGTATTCCCATTTCTGAGCCTTGCCAGTCTCTGACCCAAACCTTAAGTCCTTCCTGTCTTCATGCCCAGACCTCGGGCCTTTTGTCCCATCTCTGGCCGGGACCTGGGGTCTTTCCACCTTCTGGATTCTTACTTGCCAGCTAGATGGACTTGTGTTAATTACTGGGGTGTACTCAAATGAAAAACGGTTGGGAATAGGGTTTAAGAAGAAGATAGAACACACTGACGTGGTTGGTCACACGGCTCAGCCAGAAAAGCATTAGTGACCAGCTGCCTGCTTAGTTGTAATTGCCTTCTTTTATCATCCCCTCTGTTTTCCTGCACTTGTGCTTCCCTCGTCCCTTGATTCCCCCTTTCCCTGCCTTTGAACCTTCCCCTAAACGTCCCATAGTAAATTTTGCACAGTCCCACAATCCCCCTCAACCATTCTGTAAGAGGTTTGCTTTTTCTGTGAAACCTGGCCACAAAAATCATGTTTTCCTCTTACCAGTTACAGTATTTCTGGTTGAACCCTTCAAGGGTCCCACATTCAGTAGATCCTGTAGTGGCCATTGATCGGCATCTTGGGAGGAGTTTGTCTTCATTGCTCATTTGTTTTGTTTGTCTTGTTTATCTGTTGTTTATTAGGGCTTGTGTATCTGTGTGTTTAATTTATTACCTCGCTTGTTTCTTGTGGTGAACAGCCATTACCCAGATACCCTTATTTCTCATTAACAAATGACAAGCCCAGCTGCTCTGCAGCTTGCAGGACAAAATGGACACAACTTTCCCAGACTGAGACTGGTCCTTACTTCATAATGAGTTTGTGCAGCATCCATCAATTCAGATTTCTGCACTTTTGCTTAAAGACCTTAATGAAGATCTTTCAGCCTTTTCTGGTTCGCATATTGATCAATAACTGTGTTAAATTTTATCCTTTCTGACTCTCCCTTCTGGTTTCATTCCAGCTGTGGATGGACAAATGTTCCGCAGTTCTTGTTTGCCAAAGCAGCTGGAGGCAGAGTGGCACTTTGGGGGAGTGAAATACCGCTATGGTGGCAACAAAGAAGGTAAACTAAGGAGACTTGTTGCTTCTTGTAAGTCTTGTCTCCAGAATCTGAGCTTTTCCTTTGCAAATACTCCATCTTGGGTTACGAAAGATATCTGTCCAGCTACAGATGTGGACTTTTGACAGAGCCAAAGAAAAATCTGAAGCTGTAAGAGTAGGTAGCCTGTACTCTCCATCCTCTGGCTGTGATCTCTTATTACAAATGCTACCTTTATAGGAAATGCTAAGAGTTACTTGTGCAAATAAGAGTTTTTTTCTAAGACTTTGAGCCACTGATTCTTCCATCTCCTGGACATAGCTCTTTGGCTTACCCCATCTGTGTTTGTCCTGACAGGAGAAACAGGATTCAAGCCTTGCTACTTGGAAGTTCTCAAGGTTGTCAAAGGGAAACTGCACCAACCAGATGAGATTCGTGGAAGTTCATTCTATGCTTTCTCCTACTACTATGATCGCGCAGCTGACACCAACCTAATTGGTAAATTGGTTTGGGATGGTCTACTAGATGTGAGCATGTCAGCCAGGAGGTAGACAGAGGAACCCTGGAGGCTGGAGCCATGGGGAGCAGGGAAAAGGAATGGTATTGAGAAGGAGGAAATACACAAAATGCCTTCAGGGAATGAGTGTTGTATCTGTCAGTGCAGTTTGATGTTCAGAGTTCAGCAGATGGGAGTTGTGCTCAGCTCCAGTTATACTTGCAGCTCTGGCCTCTGTTACCAACCAATCTCACTCGTAGCCCAGCATCACCAAGTTGCATTCTAGGGTCAACTTAGATATTGAATACAAATGCTTTCAGGTCTATGATGATGTTTTCTCACCTCTTCCTTTTCAGATTATGAACAGGGAGGTGTTCTGGAAGTGAAAGATTTTGAAAGAAAAGCCAAAGAAGGTAAGTGTCATGAGACCTGGGAAACTGGTGGGGATGAGAAATAACAAAAACATGAATGTCTGTAGGCAATACGAACTGTGAGTTTGACTTTTAAAAAAAAAAAAACAAAAAAAAAACAAACCTTTATTCCACTTACACCTTCCCTGTCGTGTTACTTAGCGTTTATTAGCCAACACCTGTAACTGTTGCAGAAGAAAGTACTGAAGAGCAGTGAGGGAAAACAAAGTGTTAGCAGCTTGGCAGTTCTGCTCAGGGGAGGAGGGAGATAGTTCATAAGTGTCAGTAAAAAAGAAAGTTAATTTGCTATATCAAGAGCTCCTTCTGTCAAACTGCAGCTCTCTGAGTTTAGCAGAGAGCTGACTTCTAGAATTCAGTCACCTTAAAGCCTTTTTAATATCTAACAAAATGGAGGGAGAGAGCAGAGGTTGTTTAAGCCTGACAGCCTCTTCTGCATTCCTTTCCCTCCCCCTGACTTTTTCCTGAATGCTTGTTCTGGTTTTGTACCTCATGAAAAAAGAGCTCCCACCTTGCCATGCTACCGATGGGTAAAACTTTAGCTTACAGAGCAAGACGTTACCTCTGAATTATGATCATCCTCATGATGATTAGCAGATGTATTTATCACCAGAAGATGCTTAATTATGTAGTTCAGGACTGACTTTTTTCAAAAATAGGACCTAAATTTTAGTGATTTTTCAGGTAAACTTAATCTCCCTGAAGACTCAGTTTTTTAATAGGGGGATTAGGCTCTAAAGTTTGTGTTTGTTTTGTTTCCCTGGATACTGGGAGAACTTATTTCCAAAGATGCAGCTAAGAAGTTATCTAACACCATCAAACCATTTCTTTAGCTTTAGAGCATCAGGAGATCAACTCTGTCATCCTAAATTAATGCTCCTCTTTCTCATTGCAATAGTAGGAGGATGCTGTTTATCAATTTCTAAAAATAAGTGAACTCTGTCCTTGATGCTTGTAGAACAGGGCAGTAACGGTAGGTCCAGAAGATGACACTTAGTGTAAATCTTTTTCCCAGTCACTGTCACCTTTACGGTGGAATCTTGAGGGATCTCCCTCCCGCAGCGAGGGAGCATTTTTTTGGGCAATAGGCTCTTCCATGTCCTTGGACATGTGTGGTTGGAAAAAACACAAAAGCAGCTGCCAATGTACAAAGTGGACTCCATTAGTGGAGCCATCCTTGGAGACTGACGAGGAAGACAATTGATGCTGTGTTCTTGAGGGACTAAGTAATAACAAACTCCCTGCCAGTTATCAGTTGAGCAGAGATACAGACTTCAAAAGAGCTATGTGGATTATGCTGCTGGAATAAAAATGTACTTATGATGGAGTTAAGAGAAACTGGAGGTACTATATTGTTTATTCTCCAACATTATAAAACAGCTGTGTAGTGTGTACCGTGTGTCATATGCACCCGTTAATAGAAGTGGGTGGCTGGTTTTAGTAGGCTTTGGCTTGAGGTCAGTTCAAACGTATAATGAAGATGAAAGCTCCTTTATTTTGCTGAGATTGCTTTTTTTTTTTTCTTCTCTAGTCTGTGATAACATGGAGAGGTACAACTCAGCCAGTCCCTTCCTCTGCATGGATCTCACTTACATCACTGCTTTACTAAAGGAAGGTTTTGGATTTAGGGACAACACGCTCTTACAGGTGAGAAAAACAGTTAAATCCCAAAGCCAGGTTCCAAATTTCTCTTATCAATCAACATGCAGTAGTTAATTTTTCTGGCTAGTTGTTACATGTAGTTGCTGTCATCTGTGCAATATATGAATTTAGAGAACTGTTGGGAACAACTTCTTTTTCTTCCTTTATAGTTAACAAAGAAAGTGAACAACATAGAGACAAGTTGGACTTTGGGTGCTACCTTTCACCTGCTGCAGTCTCTGGGGCTAACCTATTGAGCTGTGACATTCCTGTGGACTTCAGCACTTCTGAAAGGCTGAGAAAGCAAACTGAAATCTCCAGGTACGTTGTTCAGCTGGAATTGGTCACCAAGCAGAACGTGGACCACAGCTATAGAACAGATCTTCAACCCGGATTGGCATCGTGAATAATGAGAGTTGCTATGGTATGATTTGTAATTGTGATTGCCATAAATGATCCAGAAGCTGCCTTCTGAAAGTCAAAAGGCCTAAACTCCAGCAGAGTATCCTCAAGGGGCTCAAAACCAGTTTCACCAGCACGTTTGTCTAGCGTCCCATTGCTAGAAGCACAGAGTACCTGGGACAAGGTGGCAGGCTACAGACACGTGACTTCCCCTCCCCCTTTTATGTTAAACATACGTAAGTTTGCTCGTGACATGTTAAGTACAGAAATTAAAAGTGGTATCAGCAGTCATTCAGAGAACAGTGAACGACTCTGGATGCTCCCAGCCTCAGCGTTTCAAGTCCCTGGCTGTTGGCTTAGCTAATACATTGCAAGAAGACTCCAGTCTTTCAAGAAGGAGCCTGGTATAAGCACACTTTGGGCATGGTTTTGGGAAAGGTGTTGGCTAAAACATAGGTTGTAACTTACCAAGCATTTCTCCAGGCAGCAGTCATTTCCTGAGCAGAACGTGTGCCTGACTGTTTGTGTTCCTTTTTGCTGCCCTTTACAAGTCTGTGGAGCTGCACCGTACGTCTGGCTACCAGACCTGATAACGTGATTCATTGAGCACGTAGTCATAACGCGTAGTTGTGCTGGCACAACTAGGCAGCAGCGCCAGCTATTTAAACTCCACTGCCAAAAGAAACGCTTGTCACATTACACCCACAAGGAAATTAAGGGTGCAGTCAGATGAAATGGCTGATCTGACAGCTCACTTCGCCGTAGGAGACAGTTCCGTTTCTCTGCTCTCAGCAAGGCACTCCCACAGCCTTCTTTCCTCTGATGCTGGTGCTCCTCAGGTTCTTTGGTGAACCAATCCACGACACCAAACTTGAGCTAAATCAACTCACCCAAGAGTCAGGTCTGGCTAGCGCAAGGGAAATAGGCATTGCCCAGCCTGGGGAGACCTGCTGGGCCAGTGAGCTGTTAGACCACCACAGCCAATTTTGTCAGAATGAGCTCTAAGCTGTGGTCTTCTGTCTGAAAGTTGGGGCTTACCGCTTCCTGCCCTCTCCTGAGGAACCTCCTCTGAATGCAGAGCTGTGGTGAAACAAGTTGTTTTTTCAGTTGTTTAATAGGTGAAAGTAGATAGAGTGGAATTGGCAGCAGAAACAGAGGGAGAACAAGAGCAGAAGTAGCTTTGCTTTCTTATCCCTTGTTTGCTTGTGTTTTAAACATCATTTCTCTTTAATTGGACACATAAAATGCCATATGCAGCCCTGTATTGATCTAGAAATATTTCAATTACATACAGCGGGGCTTTAGGAACAGTGCATCCAACAAAGGGGTTGCAGCTGTTTAAGAAGCCCAAGACTTCTGTCAGGATGGCATGAAGCTACTTGAGTAACAATTTAAAGTCAATCTTGCCATCTCTTTCACACCAAAGGCATAGAAGCAATGAAAGATCAATATTTTAAATAAAGTGTCTTGTCAGATAGGCTAGAAAGTTTGCCTGTAGGATCCTGGTTTCGTTGTTTAATTGGTTGTAGAGAACAACAAGATTGCTCCAGTATCTTGAGACTCCAAGTGCAGACCTTGCATTGTCTTAAATAGAAACAGCTGTGGAGACTAATTTTCCACCCCATTAAATAGCTGGCAGCTGGCTCATCAAAAGTTAGTGTCTTCTACTCAGCATGGAACGGTGTAAGGTAAAGATGGATTTACCCCCGTCACGAGAAGAGAGCAGTATTACTGATGCGACTAAGGGAAGCTTTTATCCACTGATCTCTCCTGGTGAACACTTTCCTGTCAGGCATTCGCAGTCACCTGTTTGGTATATACCAACACACCTTTCCCACTTCCGTAAAACCAAAGACTGCCCTCGAGCTACCTTCTCTGCAAACTAGATTTGAAAATAATTGGCGATTCCCAGGAAGGGGAGGAAGTAGCGCACTCATGCCCTCACTCATCTTGCCAAGCAATTAGGAGACTTGGAGATTTGCCTTACTGTGAACATCAGTCTGCTTCCTCTAGTCAGCAGCGCAGGTCTGACTGTGCCTGATGAAGCTCCCCCTTCTCATATCTCAGGTTTTATGGCGCTAGGGTGCAAAGCCTGCTTTCGATTGAACAAGTTCAGTCAGCAACAGGAGTCCACGGGTCAGGGATGGAGCTACCGATACTTGTCCCACCACTGACACCTTGCTGTTAATTCAGGCTGTTTCTTTGAAATATGAAATGCTCCTCCTACCTGTACTCCTCCTCCCCAGAATCTGTTTTAAGATCCATGTTGGGAAATTCCTCAGTGTCACACTGAAGTTCTGTTCCTTCCTCACTAAGAGCTTCTGTTTGAACACAAATAAAGTAGTTGTGGCCTCTTCTCAACAAAAACATTTCTTATTTCCCTTCCTGGTGTTTGGCAAAACTTTGTGTATGGTCTGGTCTGCACAAGGTGACTGCAAATGCGTTCATTTTGTCTGTGAACAATTCTATTAACTTTTGTATTCTCAGAGAACACAAAGCAGGATGCAGTGGTCACCAGCCAGGCCACGTTACTGCTGAGAACTAGCTAATTTAATAATCCAAAAGCCTTCTTTCAGTCTGAGCCAGTGCTATGACAAACTCGTTAGATCTCAGGGCAGAGCCATAAGCAGCGAGGCCGTATTTGAAATGGGGAGGGAAGGTGGGATGTTGTATGGAATGTTGTATGGGATGTTGTATGTGAGGAACAAGCAGCAGCAGCAGCAGCTTATCTGCCGACTGAACAGACACTAGCCCTGAGGGGTACTGAAGGGTTTGGCTTTGTCTGAAGGGAGGATGGTCTAGAACAAGACAGGTACCACACAGAGGAAGCTTCTGTTCTGTGTTCTTTGCCTCAGACTCTGGTACTACAAACGCTAGGTGGGAGCATCTGCTTCCCAGTACCAAAGTTGCATTAAATCTGAATGCTCAGGGCCTTCCTTCGTCAGTGGCACAATTCATTAACTGAAGCAAAACTGCTGCTCTCTATCAGGGGCCTGATCCTGCAGTCATGAGAGAAACAAGAACTCTGCTCAAAGGTTTCTTTTGGAAGAAATTGCAGAATTGAGCCCCTGCTGTTTACATCTGAACTACTCAAGGTGGGTGGGGGATCTAGGGAAGCCAGTCAAGTCCTCACACTTACCCTAGTGCAATGAGATTATTTATTAGCTTAACTAAAGACTAAGGAGCCTTTTCTGAGAAGAGTTCTACTTGCAGCCCTGATTTTTATCTCCTCCGTTATGTCTTTTAGCCAGTCACTAACAGGAACTGCCTAATATGAGTGACTGACGAAGCACAAGTAATGGCTTTCAGTTGAAAACTTATGTTAATTCCTGATACTGGTCAGCCATATGTGAAAATCATGCCCATGGGCAGTGCTTACTTAATTTTGTGAGTGTCAAATGTCTAATGCAGGAGGCTGGTGTTTGGAACCTAAGACAGAATACCTTGAATATCTATTTTAGTAATTAAAGCATTTTTAACAATATTCAAGACGTTGTGGTGCAGTTTTCTTTCTAGATATTATTGTTGTCTTGTATCTCTTTTTTATGGAGCCCTTAAGACTAGCCAGTTCACAAGAAACAACATTATTAAACAACGCACTAGGAAAAGGGCAGGGAAAAGAGTGAGAGAGAGACAGATTTGAGCTTTAAAACATGTCTGCCACCATGAGCTGTCTCCCTCTGCTGAAAACCACCCCTCCTTTCTGAGTCCAGGAAGTGTTGAGAACCCAGCAGTGACACTGCAGCTCTAGAAATCGCATCACAGAAAACCGCAAGGAATTAAGCAGCAAAATTTGTAGCTGGCAGAATTCAGCACTGCATTTGCCAAAAGCCAGACAGCTTTTTCCACCTTAGTCTTCAATTCAAAAGGCCCAAATTAGAAGCAGAGATAGTTCTGTGGCTGAAGACATCACGGTACAAAAGGAGAAGACCCTACGTCCTCTTGAGAAGAGCAGACGAGACAGAACTTTTGCATAAACCAACGGATGATGTCATACACACCTCAGTTTTATTGTTAAATTAAAATAACACAATCCAAAGATTCAAGTCAGTCACAGTCCTTTTAAGGGCAATGCCTTCACTGGCAAACTGCTGTTCCAAACTGACAACAGATCACTTGCTGGCAAAAGCCATGATTTGCTCCTAAAAGAGGAGAAGAAAAAGGTAAGTAACTCATAAACTGGTATTAAGCGTACATTCTAGAAAGCAGCTATAGTCTCCTTCCCTTTTATATGGAAGGACAACAGTTCGTTAGCCTTTCTAGCCCAGCGCAGAGCACCTGCACTAGAAAATTAAAGAAGATGCAGCATTCTTTCCCAAGTAGCACAAAACAGAGGTGTTTCCAACAAGTTCTGTGCTCAGAAAAGAGGTCTTCATTTGGTTTTCTGCTTTAAACAGAGAAACAGGAAGAAAATTCTGAGCAGTGAAGCAGCGTCATTGTCCTATTTTTGGCGCAACTAATAAAGACACCTTGCCAGCGGCAGCTACTGCGCCTCAGGAATTTACTGCTCTTCAACTCAGTGTCTTAACTGTGACCGTAACGCAAAGGAAACAGGCCAGGTGACTGTTCGGTGGTGACTTCATTTGTGGAATCAAGCATTCAAATCCAGAAATGAAGAAGCTAATTTAAGATTGAATCTCCTCACCACTGCCTTCCTCAGGTAACTTCCACTATAGAGACACTTCTGCCACGAGGGAACAATTTCACAAGGCAAAACAGCACAGAAACAAGCAACTCGTTTGAGCTGCACATCACATTGTCAAGTCACCTGATGTCTTATTCTTAGTGAAGATGTGTCTTCATAGGACTGGTTTTTCATGGTGCATTTCTGGAATGCAGTTACAGGTTCCACATTTTCATTCCATAGCAAAATAAAGTCAAAGACTTCTAACCTCTAACTACAGAGTACACTTAGATCCCTTGTCTTCCCTTGTGCTGCAGGAGAAAACAGTTACTACTGAGCCATCAGTTATTTAGGAACTCCTCAGGATCATTCAGGACACAAAACCTCTGTTTGAACAAGCTAAAGTTTTCCTACCAAAAGATGCTTCATAAAAATTTTCTCCACCAGCTTGCATCTGTTTCAAGGGTAGTTCAGCCCTCACTGGAGTGAGATTCTTACTTTGACAGGAGGCAGGGCATTTGTTGCTTGCAATCCCCATGTCCTCAGCAGCACCAAGGGAGCCAGACTTGTGGAGTAAAGCCTCTTTAGCACATCGATAGCTGCTATCAAGGAGACGTTGTGCCTCTGACGTTCTGTCTCAAACTTTAACAGATGTTTTAAGGAGCCTGGAAGAGACAGTTGAATGCTCCTATTAGAACTGACTTGTCACAAACAATTGTGTATCTTATCTATATAGAATCATAGAATTGTCTAGGTTGGAAGGGACTTTTAAGATCATCTAGTCCAACCATCAATATGGTTTATATTCATACATAAATATGGTTTATATTTATATAGCGGTCTCCACTGACAACTGAAAACACAGAAAGAGAAGAAAGAAATCATCCTTCCACCAGCTGGTGGTCTTCATCTCACCGCCTCTTTAACTACCATCCTGCAGAACTTGTTTTTTCTTTAAAGCAGCTTTGAGATTTCTGGGACAGAAGCTGCATTCAAGAATCTTTAACTGCTCCACAGCCAACAGACATCCAACAGTTTCGTTTCAAAGATGTTTGTGCCTTTGAAACACAAGATAGGAGCAGGCTTAACCTGCAGCTGAGATAACACTTGTCCTGACGCTCGCAGTGAAGCCTGTAAGAGACTAATCATCTTACTGCCGCTCCGTTGTCTTGGATCCTTACCCAGATCGCTCCCGTTGAAGGCTGCTGCACTGAGGTGATGAGCTAAACATGCAATATCACCAAAGCCCAGGTTTACACCTTGTCCTGCGAGTGGGTGGACTCTGTGCGCTGCGTCCCTGGAGGAAGAGAAGACAGCAATTTATATCCCTTCTTGAAGAAAGCCGTAATGGCTGACACACCCCAGAAGGGATGGGTGTAGCACTCCTCACCTCTTCGCAATCACCCCCCCCTCACAGCAGCACACATAAAGCGTACTTTATCCAGTGCCTCCCTGCGTGCTGTGCTGAGCTACCTGACTGCCCCGCCAGTTGAAAGAAGCGAGACAAAGGGGAGAAAACAAAACACAGTTCTGAAGGGAAAAATGATCAAGAGGTGACTAGCCAAAGGCCTCTCAGATCACGTGTAGAACAGGCCTTAATGTTTTTGTAAGTGACTTCAGCACAACGGGAAGTCTACCACTGGCACATTTTACAAACACAAAGTATATGGACATCATGAATACAAAGGAGAAGTGGGATATCCTTGAATAGAAACAAAATCAGGTTCTTTTATGAGCAGATTATTCTGTAAAGGACAAAGCCAGACATATTGATGAGGGAGTCTTAAAGTTGGAGAAATGAAACAGAGTTCGGGTATGAAACGTGAGGTCATGCACTTTAACAAGCTATAAAGCACAGAATGCTCCCAAGCAGAGCGGCTCACAAGCTGGAAAGATGAAAAGTAACTGAAGTGTAATACAGCATCTAAGAATTCCTATAAGCTATCAGTGTATTGCAGCTGTGGCAAAGAAAAAAAGTACATGCAACTTTAGAATGTGAAAGATGAGATATTATCCTATTTCTGTAGATGACCATGCAAAAGCCTGTGACATCCCACCCAGAATAATTTGTGAAGTTTTGTCATTTGTGTTCAAGAAAGGCGAGTTTAAAACTCAAACTGGTACAGAGAATGGCTGCTACAGTGGTTGGGGAAGAACGGGTGCAGCATGAGATTCTGGGTTGTCTTACCGGACTACACAAAGCAGAAAGGGGAAATAATTATCTCACAATTTACACAGAAAACACAGACAATGGTCAGAGAGCTACTCACACAAAGGGACTTTGTTGGCACAAGAGCACAGGGTACAAACCAGGGCTGGATAAAGTCAAACCGAAACTATTAACTCACCATCTAATTTGTTGACCGGGTGTCGCTATTTGTAACCACACGCCACCCACTCGCACAAGGGCTACCACTGCGGACCTTACCCGATAAGAGCCACGCGGTGCTGGACATACTCCGTTGCATGCCCCATTCCAAGAGGGAACATGGCTCGGCTCCCCGGATCTACTTTAGCAACACTCGGGGGCAGCTGACGGACTGCAGTCCCTGAGGGTTTCAGGAGTGAAATAGCAGATCGAAACATGGCCCCAGCAG
>KZ506321.1:256651-267246 GCA_002844005.1 Limosa lapponica baueri | reverse complement strand
GTTTCCCAGCTACTGCTACAGACCCCCCAAGAGCAACACACCTCTGGATCAGAGCATCACACAAATGGCAGACACCGTTTGGGTTTTTCCTCCCCCCTTCCTAATGAAGAGGGAGTTTCCTTAGGGGGAAAATTCCAGTTGGGCATGCAGAACAGCCACTTGCCACCTTTCTGCTAGGATTAATGGAAGTTTGGCCGGAGGAGAGGGTGCGGGATTCAGCCCCCCGCCTGGCATGGCAGCAGTGGGTTTCCCTCGTACAGCTCGCGCATCCCGCGCTCGGATGCATTAGCATTTGAGGATTTTCCTTCCTTCAGCTGCTGATACTAAAATCAGTCCTCACAAATACAGCATACAACAAGGCTCTAATTAGAAGCAAGTGACATCAGCCTGCTGCACATTTTCACAGTTTTAGAGACCAGGCTGGAAGCAAGAACGGTCCCTTCTGACACTGAACTGAGAGCATTTTAATTTGCTTAACTACTCTACTACTATTTTGACTAAAGCATATCTCGCTAAATAAAAATAATGTTCCCTTGATGCACACGTATCAGGAAATGAAAAAATTCAATTTCAACAGCCATTCCAACATTTCACTGTTAAATTGTGCTTCTCCTTTCTATTTAAAGCAAATTCAGTTGTCAAACAAATTCTTGCTTTTGCTTCTTGATAAAACAAAGTGCAGGATCCCACATTTTTTTCTCTACAAAATTAACATGTAATGAACAGCTTTTACCTTTGGTTTCAGCAAGCAAAGCACTGACCTCCCAAGTCTTTTACAGTTTTTCTTTAGCTCTAGAATTGTTTTTGTGTCTTGTCTAAATACCCTCCTTATTGTTCAAGCATCCTTTTTAAAATGGACTTCTTTGCTGGATACCAATTCTCCATTTCATAGCAAGGGTCTGTTTCTCTTCTTCCTTAATGAATGCTTTTATATTTAGCCGTAATAAAACAAAAGCTTGATTAAACAGCTCACTTTGTCAGGGAATCCTGAAAGAGACCCTACCTCATCGTTATCTACTGCTCCAAAAATCTTTGTATTTTAAATGTAATTCTAGCAAAATTATACTAATAGCTGTGCCATTTACTCTCACAGGATCAATTATCTTTGTCATGATTAAAATACCAAAAAAAGAAATTGCTACCTTTCTACTAAACACAGCAAATAAAACTTCTGTTGTGCCTGCGCTTTGCCGAATTGACTGCTGTCAATAGGGACGATAAGCAGCAATCCTCCTTCAGAAAAAACATCCTTGCATCAAGCAATACAATTCTCAAAAGAAAAGAATCTTTTCACTGATGTAAAAGGACTTCATAGCTGAGGTGTGCTCCCAATCTTTCTGCTAACACATGGAACAAACTTGAAAAATCAGTAATATCGGGCCTGACTTGAATTCCACAAAAGCACTTGATTGCAGAGGAGCATAAATTGTGTTTGGAAACTCAATGGAAAATAAATACATTATCAAGAATAGCATCAACTACACTCAGAAGCAACAAAAATTCAGAACGAAATACAAAGACCGCATGCAAGAGAGAACAACTGCCAGCTCATATGAAGTTAACCAAAACTTACTCCTAGTTTGATGGCCAAGATGTCATGGGTGCCATTAAGCACAACATACATGATGCTGGTGCTTCTGTTATTGCTCCATCTTTTGTGAGCTGTATTTTTAAATCAAACTGAAGCCAATTGTTTCCTTCTGTTCCCCTGGCTCTATGTGGCACTGCCAAAGTAGCACCCAAATTTTACCTAAAGATGCTTAGGACCTCAGTATTATTTTTTTTCTGATTGAAAATAAAGCAAATTCCTAGTGACGTTCATTTAAGCATTCTGTAAGACAGGTGACAGCATCCTTCTGGTATCAAATAGTAAGAATCAAGCTCTAATAGTAAGAACCAAGCTCTATCACACAGGACGCGTTTGAAATAAATTAGACCCAAACCTACGTGTGCGTGTGTGTGTGTGCATGTCCCCTCCCGCCCCAGTCTTGTCTAGGATACAAAAAGTAGACCTTTTCCTGGACAGACCCTACAACGCAGCCCAGTTCCACTTTCCAGTGGAGAATTGCACAGCAAGGGCACATTCCACTAGACAGTGTGCTCTGATTTCCATCTGACATAATCAGGAGGCAGATTGGGATCCCCAGACAAAATGTGTACTAGAAATCTCTTGAAATGTAGATGTAGGAGGTACATTTCGCTGTATAATTTCTTACAGTTGTTGTAACAGGATCCATCAGCAATAGCTGCCCAGTTAACATCCAGACTATCAGGAGTTAGACATCTTCTATAAATTGATTTATTGCAAAATTTAAATTCAAGGAAACAATATTTGTATGTACAAACACAGCAGCTTCAACTGAAATAGTTCCTGTGGTTTGGTATAGACTTTCTAATCAGGGCCAGAAATTCAGAAGAGCCAATATCCCAGAAGCGTCATCACCAGTGATGCGGGGGAACCTGCAGGGAAGTCCCTGCCAAACGAGGAATTAAGAACGGTGCCAGGGACCAGATCTGCCCCAAAGATAAAGTTACTTCTGCTGCTAGCACTTGTTGTCAGACACAGCAA
Source organism: Limosa lapponica baueri (assembly GCA_002844005.1). Lineage (NCBI taxonomy): Eukaryota > Metazoa > Chordata > Aves > Charadriiformes > Scolopacidae > Limosa > Limosa lapponica. Next base: position 264,677 of record KZ506321.1, on the reverse strand, counting down.
GACCCCATGCAAAGCTGAAAATAGGAAAGCCAACACTTGTCCCAACCAGTCCTTCTTTCAGTGACGAAAAACTGGTAACTCTCAGCTGAAAAATGTGCATTCTCTGCAGAAACATCATCATGTGAGTCCTTATAATAACAGCATCACTCCTGAATTGTGAGGTTTCTTAAGAATCTTGTAAAAAATCTCAACATAACTAACAGACTCAAAGCACAAAATTTAGCTAGCCAAGTGTTTCGGAGAGAAGACAGTCTTCTTGAGGGAAATGACTGAACACGTGTAACAACTAAAACAGATATAGAAGCTGCTGGGACATAATTGTGAGAAGCAAAGCTGCAATTGAGAATTATTATGACAATCACACAACCTCCCTGCAATTCTTGAGCTGCTACATCTTTCTCTATGTGCATCCTGATTGTAAGTGAACCAAAATACTTACATATTCACACTGACTGCTCTGCTCACTCCTGGTTTGTACTATAAATACTCTTCTTGCTTTACAGGCTTTTTGGTCAGGTTTTGGCAGGTTTTTTTGCCTGTTAAAATAATTATTTTTCTGTTTCCTCTAAATACAAGAATTTGACTGCACCTGTTAGAAGGAAGAATAAGCTATCACAACCACATCAAGAGGATGCAGCATGCTTTTGTCTCATTTGCATCAGTTAGGTCAAGATAATATGATCAGTGGACTCACTGTGTTTTAGCATTATCTCAGTGTATCAGGCAAGCACATAATCTCTAAAAAGATGTCAAGGAAAGTATAGCTTGATTCTCCACCTCTACTCCTCTAAGCTTAGTCATTACAAGTTTAATGACCCAGGTTCCTCTATGGTGTCTTATAAAGTTAGCTCCACTAACATGGATTTAACCACAGTTTGTGGCAGACCATACATATATATATGGTATATATTTACAGGTATATATGTATACATACCTGTAAATACAAAGCAATATTTCACAGTTTGTGCAGCAGCTTAAAAGTTTGGTATTGTAAATAAAGTAGCCTTGGTTTTAAGAACTGAACAGGCTTAACCTGAGCTTTTGGATATATAAAAAGGTAGTTTACAAGCATTAAAGTCTCCTTCCATATGTGAGCTAAGGATTTTGAAGCATTCTAACAGTTTAACATCAACAACGGAAAAACAAATGGCAAAAGATGCAGATTAAAAATCTGCATTGCAGGCTCCTACAAGTGTTGTTAATTCTATTTATCAGTCCAGAGACTGACATTTTGCCTGAATAGACAAACAAAGCGCTGAGTTGAATGGTATTTGCCTGCAGATCAAGATGCTGATTTTAGAATCAGTTTTAGACTCTTTACTAAAATATCTCCTTTTCTTTAATACCATGGGTTTTTTGGCTTCAAAGAAGACCAATTATTTTAGCTGTTTATTGATATTATACATTTTACTGCAGAGAGCATCCATTTTATCTGCAACTAATCCAAGTGCAATGAACCTCTCTTAATCCTTGCAGAGCGCCTCCGAGAGAAGAGCATGCTGGCCTGGGGCAGTGGGACCTGCATCTCTCAACGTGCCTTATGAAACCGGGCAAGCCACTTATCTTCTGCTTCACCTCGCTCTTTTTTCTCCCCTCCCACTGCCTTGTTTAGTCAGGCTACAAACACACAGAAACAGGAGCCAGTCTCCCCATTAGAAAGGCTCGTGTATTAGGTCTTCTCTTCACCTGGGGTCAGCGCAGTGCTGGGACACAATTTAAAAAGAAAAAGAGCTATTTGAGCGCTCACTAAATCTATGAAACTAATACACTCTTGTAAGAGTTGTTCTTTCTTCCTTCACTTCAGGTACCTGCTTCTACTCTCAACTCCAATATTTACTGAAACATGAAGATTTGGGTGAATAACTTAATCCGGTTTTGCCATTTGATAACGTAGTGTGTACGCATCTGCTGGTGTACACATACAGACAGAGATGCAGCGCAACTGACAAAAATAGCTAATAATGCAGTCGGGGACCAAACCTCCCCATTAATTTTGAAGCTAAATTATGGATGCCCATTAAAAAGTTGAGAGACAACAAGTACAAGACAACAAGCCTTTGCTGTAGCTCTCGCTGTTGTATTCCCGGACGAACGCCAACAACGCAAGCCCTTTTAGCACCGAACAAGGGGGAGGGAAGCTTTTTCTTCCCCCTCATCTTAAGGACTCCCGATTGCACAGCAGGCTTAATTACCGCACAACTAACTACAGATCCTTACCTGTGGCGACAGAGAGGAAAAACAATCTCTCTCTTGTACACATCTATCAGAGAAGATGTTCTGTCATTATCTTAGTGGTACTTGCCCACACCACCCAACGGTGCATGGAATTCTTCATTTTAAGAAATACAGAGGCATTTTGCTTTGCCACAACAGACTATCAAGAAGCAACCACACAGCAAGGATTGGCAGCCACCCTAAATACTGCCTAGTGCATCCACTAAGCGGGACACTAAGTGCAAAGTTTCTCCTTTTTTCTGTCCCTGCTGCAAGTTGGGGGAAAAGAGAGCCTTCAGAGTCCCATTGACGTAGTTTCCATGTGGGTCTTGTGACTTGTAGGAAGGGTCACTGGAGTAAGCTTTGAATTTTCCTCTGTGAACAGTTTCAATGCTACTTTAACATTAAAATGCATCAAACACTATTTAGGGTACGTAGCTGATCCTAAAAGACACCCTTCGCAACACTGTAATGGGTCCTAAACCCCACTACATTTTTTTAAGGCTCCTCATCAACTCTTTAGGTTCACTCGATTAACCAATTAAAATATAACAACTCCACCTTTCTCAAACATTTAAAAGGGGTGGCGTCCATCAAAAATAACCAAGTAAAACAAAAGGTTTCTAAATGTAGTTGTATTTGACATCCTGTATTCCAGAAAAACATCAGCAGACTTTGCAAAAAGCAGAAGACCTCTCACTTTCAAAACACATCATTCCCTCAGGCTGAGTCATACGGATTTCCAGCTTTAAAAAGAGGAAAAAAAAAATCTAAAACTCCTCTCTCCTACAAATCTGCATGAGAAAGCTTAATTTGTGGCTTTTGAGGAAGTTGGAGCACTGATCACAAGCTTCTGCAGCATAATTATAGTTACAGCATGGCTACAGAGCCACAATAGCACATGCACGTGAGAAGCATTAAAAAACAAAATTATGGCAGGAAGTGATGGAATAGCTCTGAATGTCACCACCAAGAGAAAACCAGAGCAGGCCACAATTTCCCTTGCCCCAGGATTATAACTAACAAAATTCTTAAAGAAACTTGTACCAGCGAGGTCTTTGGTCTGCTCAGCTGAGGCTGAACTGGGTTGCTGCTGGGAGAACTCAAAACAACATTCTCCCTATAATTTGCAAATATTCTAACAGATTTAGTGAAGCATTATGTTTCTTAAATTTACTTCTGCTCATCTCAGCACTGACTTTGGTTTTTTGGGTGGTTTTAAAGCAAATATTTTTGTTTGCAATGTCAGACTATAAATTTTCACAACAGGGACCACTATTTCAGGACCTGCACTATGAACTACCTACTTCTTTAGCTCTAAAAAGGCAAGCGAATACCCATTTTACATGGCTCCTTTCCCATAAGCAGGGCATTTCACACTAGAAAAAGAAAAAAAAAAAAGGTAGAAATCAGCAATGCAGAAAATATCCAAACTTTATTAACAAGTAATGAACCTCATTTCTGCATTCACTTCAGATTTGTTTTTCACTGCTAATACATAGCATGAAACTAACACCTAAAACAAACATCGGTCAAAAATAATGAATAAAATTTGTTTTGTTTGTGCAATGGTAATGCTGTGACTGGAATTTAGAAATCAGTAGAGCTGGGTTAGTTCAGCATTACCGAACAAAAATGGTCTGTCTTTGTTGTTTGTACTTAGTTTCTTCTGATAGGAAAAATAAAGAATATCATATTAATTCTTTAAAGAAAACAGACTCTGTTTTCTGTACAAGAAGGAGATTCTGCTTTCACAGGTCAAAAACTACTCTTTTTTCCTCTTTAATGGAATTATAAACTAATAGCTAGAAATTATAAATACAGTATAAACACATAGCTAGCAAAATTAATGCAATACAACTTTCCGAAGTACTTTACTACTTCCATAATAAAAATCTACAAGGGAGCCCAAGGGACTTTGATAACAGTGGAATTATTATGTTATAGAAGTTACCACCAGTTGGCTTTATGTAGCACAGCTGCCACACTGTTAAAAACCTTAGAGAAGAAAGGAGATTGGCAAAATTTAAATATTTTTAAAATGCAGCAAGGCAGTGGACAACGTAATGACATTTTAGTGTTTTCTGCCCTGTTCCACAAGGCCTTCCAGACGGGGTGAGGCCAGAGTGGCCATATCCACTCCAGCATCCTGCTTGTGCCTCCATCACGAGGCCAGACATCCGTCGCCACCAAACAGGAACAGCCGCCCTCCCCTGCGTGTGCAGCGCCCAGGGAGCCCCGCAGGGAGCAGGCAGCCGTGGCCTGGGGTGTCTCGGGGACGGGGAGGGTGAAGGACAGACCAAATACACCCCCTGGCCGACAAGAGGCACTGCCAGGCGCAGTTCAGAGGCAGAAGACTGGGACCTCGTTGGAGGTAAGAAAAGACAAAAAGGCCAACTGCATTCAAAGAGACTTCCCAGCTCCTGGTTTTAAAAGCGCTTCTCAAGCCAGTGGACAAAAGCTGTGTTTGCTGACCCGCGGCTGGGGTGCAGGTTCCCACCACCCCCATCATTCACTGCTAGCTACCCAAGTCATGTTTATTACCATCTCTTGCTCGCTGGGGAACACACTCAGCATCCTTTTCCCTGTGCCTCCTACTCGTCTCGTTCCTCCACCTCTCCCATTCCCACCACTCCCTGCCCTCCGGCTCTAGATCTCGATTCTGCGACTGTGTCTCCCATGCTTCATCCACCACCTTGTCCCACCCTCTCCTCTTCTCTCTATCTCTCCCCACCTATCCAACGGCTTTTCTCACACCTGCTCTCACTACCTTGAGCCCTAAGCTTCTCGCATCCAACCTCTTCTAGTCCTTAACAAGCAGGATGAGTGGAGCACAGAGGGAAACTGGAGGACAAGATGGGCACAGCACAACAGGAAGGAGACACACAGGTGAGGCAGGGGATAGAGAAGAGATAGCAGACAGATTAGGAAGAATTTGGGTCAAGAGAAGGTTATGAGGAGCAGTGAAAATACGTGATCATACAACAGGGCAGACAGGGTGCACAGCTGCCCTGGAATATTCTCTGTAGTCAACTTCTAAAATCGTCTGTTGACAAAATATCTTCCTAGCTGGAGCTGTGTCCTGACCCAGTTCCAGGACGTTTAAGTGCTTTAATACTGCTAGAGTTAACAGCTGCATAATAAGATTGTGTTTTACACCGATAAATGATTTTCCTATGCATCAATTTGTCAACATCAAGGTACAGCAAGTTACACACCCCGTGCTCAGTGTGCCCGCGCGTTCAATGCACCAAAGCCTCAAGATAACGTTATCTTCACACAGCCATTACTATTCTCACGAGTCACACAATCACGTTAGGATTTTACTTTCCATCATGACAAAGTTATTTTAAATCCAGTATGCAGTTTCCTGATATTCTTCAGTATGTGGCGTTTCAAACAGCTGTCCTGGCACCACCACCACAGCTTCAAAGAAGTGTGTGAAAAGTGCGAAGAGCACAGGAGTTGCGTGAAGGGCAGTAATGTAAAGAAAAACGTCTGTGGAAACATAGCACAATGCAGAGACCTGGGGTGACACCATCTAACAGAAAGAGCCCCAGAAGAGGACATCTGTCTACAGCCATGATTGACGCTTTCAACTCAACCTGGCCCATCAGGAGGTATGGGAAGTGCTGCTAACAATCAAGCTAGTATTGCTATGATGAATCATAGTGGCATCAAGTTAATACAACTCATCAGATCCTAATTAAACCACTCTATGTTGCTAATCACTCTGTGTATCTCAAGTGGTCTTTTGCAGCATGCCTGACTCCAGTGAGGGTGGGCCAATCAATTCTCTAATGAGTCCTTGCTTCTGCGAGCACTTGCACAAATGCTCTGTGGACTTTCACGCAGCCACAGTACATAAAATTAAGCAACAAAAGCTGAGTTCGGTCCAATCTTCCTTTTTCTTTTCTTCTGATGGTGTAGAAGAAAAGTGTGTCTATGGCAACACAGACCCCGGCAACTCATCAAAATAAGTTTTGTAAAAATCAAGCTGATCAAATATCTGCTCTAGTGGGATTTACCTATATTCAGCTCTCTAATTGCTTCTTTCATCTTTCCACATGAAAAACAACACTTCATCTCATCTCTCAAGATTTGTTAGCTTAGGAAAATTAATCCCTTTCACAGAATTTGATAGGCGTGGATCTGTATCACTTACAAGACAACAAAATATGCATCATTCATAGCATGCAGTAGAAGATGCCCACAGGATGGGAGAGAACAGACGAGGTACAAGAGATATTTTCCTTCAGACTTCTTTTGCATTTGGCTGAAGTCCATCAGTCGCTTGCCTTTTCACCAGATACATACAGCTTTCACTTCATATGAGTCAAGGAATTCTCTTCTCACCACCACTTCCCCCCCCTTTTTTTAAACTGAAGCACTAAGTTCCCATTTAGCTTTTGTTAAATCCAAGAGAGCCTTCTGCTGCTCTTGTTGGAGTAAAAAGGCCTTTGCCATTAACATAAATACATTACACTTTCCTTTCTCACTGGTTCCTTGCTATTCTACCCACATTTTCATACCTGTAAGTTTTTCCATGGGTATTTCTTTCCTGTAGGCTGTACTACCCTTGCGCAAAAAAAAGTATAAACATTTTCTATTTTTGAAGTGTTTAAATCCTTTTAGCTTGATCTCACCAAATTATATTAGAGTCTTACAGCCCTATGCCAAGTCTTATCCTAGGCATCTATAGCTGAGGCTCATGCTTGAACTTGACCCACGAGTTATCAAATTGGTCATTTTGAAGTATTGGCCACATATCTTGCAGTCATTCATCTAAGATAAGAAAAGTCTATTTCTGAGATCATGACAAAGAGAAGCTGAAAATGTGTTTCTTTGCCACAAGATAAAAACTCTCAGACTTTAAAAGCTCATGATTAGTCGACTTTTGTCCTTCTGTTAACCAAAACCCCATGTGTTTATGATCGCTTGGGACACAACAGAACTATGAATATTTCCACTAAAAACTCAGCATGTTCTTGTGAGTGCCACCATGGAAAGTACTTTACACTGGCCATCTATACCAACTGTGATACCTATCAGCATCTAGACCTGCTGTATTTTTTCCTGAGTTACTAGTAACATGCTCCAATTTACATTTACTACCATGTTGTCCAGGAGCTTAAATGACAGACAAGGACTCTGAGACACCAAGCACAATGGAAGCACCTAAGGGAAAGAAAGGCTTCCCCACCTGGTTGCTTCACTTGACCATTCATGTTTCCACTGACTTTTGTAACACCAACCTCCTCTTTGCTCTTCGTACACACCCTCACATCTCTCAAAATAAAACACTTCCCCAAACACTTCCTAGATGAAAATCTAGGGGGAAAACAAGTTCACTTGAAGTCTCCTCCCTTCTGTCCAAGTGACCCTAGATATGAGTTAGAGGAGTCCAAAGGTCCCCTGAAAGCAAAATCAGTGTTCCCATGCATGCAGCACAGACTGACAATCTGGGAACTTCAAACAGGAAAGCTGCTATGCAGAAATCTCTTTATTCATCATGTGTAGTTTATTTTGTACAGAGAATAGTTATTAAGACATTTTTGTATTAGTAAGGCCTGATTTAGTACTCATACTCAGTATTCATAACTATTTTGTCAGACTATATTAAAGGATTTAGCCTCAAAATTCCCAGGTGGAAAAGGTAAGAACTATCAAGTGTCTCAGAGAAGGAAACTGAGAAGCATGATTTAGGGGACAGCAACGAAATCAAGACTTTGATATTCTGGGAAGGAATAACTATTCACGCAAGTAAAACCATTAATGGTTTCAATAGACAAGCCAATCTCCATTAAAACCC
>KZ506321.1:233438-247003 GCA_002844005.1 Limosa lapponica baueri | reverse complement strand
AAATGTTTGTTTGGAAATGTGACTCTGTCATGTAATTCTGTATAGAAAGAAGAGGCTAATTGATTATTTCCATGTCTGTGCTTTTCTGATCGGGGGCATATATGATTTAAGATTAAATTATTCCATGCTTTGTGATCACAGAGACAATGAGATTCTTAGGAGTAGATACGGTAGCAAGAGATTTTAATTTCTATTAGAGTATTTCAATAAAAGCGATGGTAAGGCACCTTGGATGCCTTGGTATAAAAGTGCAACTTTAACCTTTTGCAGTTTTATTGTTTTGCTAATGCTCAGAGAGTTATCTTAAATGTCTAAATACTATGTACTTTTGAAGACGATATAGAAGACATTATTGTTGCTAATACTAATATTGAATTAGTCCATGGTTGACATAGTGACATTACTGTTTAAATGGAATCTGAAAATACTGAAACTCCTCTACTGAAAGGACTTTTCCAGATGTACTAATAGGTTAACAAATACTGAGTTTTGGTAAATTTTGCATATCACAAGAAGCTTCCAAAATTCAAAACAGCAGCACTGTCATGGTTTCTTCCAAAATTAAAGGTCACCTTCAGTCTCCAGAAAAGCAGGTGCAGCTGATTAGAACAAGAGTTCACGCACATCTGAGTGGAGATTTGGGCCTGCAGAGTCCTTGATCTTCTCTGATATTTAGCTCTTGGTGTTTACAGATAAAGAAACTTTGCAGGCAGTTGTTATTTGAAAAAGAAAAGAGAAAGAAAATCTCCGGAGGGAAGATGGTAAAGATATGATGACACCACTAGCAGCAGCTGGTTGTATTATAAAGTTGTGAAAAATAAGCTCCTGTGTAACAAGGCTGTGCTTTTTCAATAAAAGCAGTTTCTTTTATATTTAATATTTATATTTAAAAACAGAACTAATATTAATGAAGTGTTAAGATTTAAAATTAAATTAGAAGAGCTTGGTAGTTCACATTTTGGTGAGCTGTATTAGGTCGAATGTATCTTTAGCTGTGCCTTATGTCAAAGCAAGATTTTACATTCTTTATATGAACCCCAAGATTCAAAACATGCACTGTTAACGGTTTTTCAGACAAATTTCATGTTCCATGAGAACCTTTATAAAGAGAAATAGCAACTTGAAATGAAGGTTAAGCTCACTTCTGCTTGTTTTACCCATGCTGAAAGAAATGGAACGATGTAAACAGATGGAATAATAGCCATGCTTTTTATTTCATATTCCAATAGCAATGGCAATTCCTGAATCTAACGCGCTGATTGTGCACATTGGTTATTGTGCACTTCAGAAACTGTTGAGGTTCATGTGGTGGGTCTCTCCGGTTTCTTTCAGTTCAATAATTTATGTAATTCAAAACCAGTTCCTCTATTCTTTTAATTTCACTCTGACAATTTTGCCTGTAATTGACTCAGTCATTAATCACAATTTGTATCCTATGTAGTATAATAGTGAACAAAGTCATGTATACTTCCGTCATAACCCCTTTGTGGATCAAATTCAACAGGCTCAGTTGTTTTATTTACTATTTATCACAATGGCTTATGGGGAAAAACGTATTTTTAGAATACTGTTGACTATTATTGACTATTTACTACAATATCTTATGGGAAAATGGTGTATTTTAGAAGATTTAGGTTCTCTTGTTGCTGTAAAGTTCTTGTCAGTCAAGTTTGCAGGATAGGACAGCAATAAAGTCATAAATGGTTACAGCTTCTGACAGCAAATTTTATACAGTGCATTTATCAGTTTGAGGAATAGAAATAGAAATAAACTTTACTTACAACATGAATAAATTATTTTTTTCTTAGAAATATAGATGTTAGTTCCCCGATGTGCCAGTTCCCTTACTTTCAATCATAATGTTATGTTAGCATTAAGTTTTGTCTTAAATTTCCCATCTGTTAGGAAATGTTGTGAGAAATGTGTACCAGTGCCAGTGGGGTGTTGGGAAGGAATGGCTTTGCTATTGAATTTCCTCGGCAGCAGGTGAGTGTAATTTACACCCAAACAGACAGAAAGGTGGAATTGTAGCAGCCTAACTTAAGGAAGCACAGTCTCTCCTGGTGGAAGGTTTTGGTCAGACTTCAAAAGAAAGCGAAATGCTGTTGATCTGACAAGTGCTGCAGTTTGATTATGTTTCACTTTGCTTTTAGCAATTTTCAGCAGTAAGTTTACCAAGGTCATTGGAAATACATTTAGTGAGACTTCTGTCAGTTGTGCGTATCCTAATTTTCCTGGGTTGGAGGGGCTGAGCGGGAAAGGGGATATTTCAAGTGGCAGAAGATGCAGGCAGGAGCTGTAAAGACAACGAGGGAAGGGAAAGCATTTCTTCTACTACAGGAGAGCAGAGGAGCTGGGGTCATTCAGCGTTTGGTTAGTCAGCTGGAAACCAACACCACTGCTTTCTAAAAGTGCGCTACGGGATGGGAGGAGAAGAGCCAACAGGCAGAAGCTGGCCAGGGGTTCAGGAAGAGCTTTCTAGGAAGAGCCCTAGGGAATTTAGGAAGGAATTTCATTACTGTATGCTTGAGATGATACGCTGTCATTTACAGCAGGGGCTGGGACCAGTGCTGTATTCTGGGAACAACCTCTTACTCCACCCCTAAGAAGTCCGGCTGCTATTTCCTTTTCTTTATTGGAAGGACAGTTTGGGGTTTGAGGGCATAACCTGCGCTCTTATCTTCATGTTTTGAGTCGCTCAGACCTACTGTAAGAAAAAACCATACAGTGCTCAGCCACAGCAGGACCGGAAAGCGGGCACAAATTCCTGTTTTGGCCTCTTTCTTTTCTTTTGTTCCCCTCCGTCAGCAGCAGCAGACACGGAGGGCAAGGAAGGTCGTGTTGGCTTCAGGCTACCGGAATAAGCTTCAGGTACCAGTCCCACCAGAGCAGAGATGCCTTTGACCGGTCTATCCTGAGAGGCTCCGTGCTACTGCTAACTATCCTTCAGTAGCCAAAATACCTACACAAATCTAGGTTAGATGCCCCCCAGCTATGCTGCGTCTGCAGTACTGACATACCCGGAGCCAGAAATAATAGTAACAGCAGTAACTGGTCAGGAAGTAATACCTAGATGTTCACATGGTACATCCTGGAAACTACTGCTGTATATTTAGATGCATTCTGTTTGCCCAGAGCAGGCTGATTACAGTGCATGACGTTGTAATCACATGCAGATTATTTAAAGTTGTTTTTTAATTTACAGAGCTAATGTACTGTGGAATCATTAGGTCTGACCTCCAAGCCAAGTCACTTCTCTTTAGTTTGGGGAATTTCCCCATCCTCCCCCATACCTTCTCTTTTCCTACTCCTAGTTGTTGGATAGTTAAGATTTTGGAGGTTAGTTGATCTTTTGAGTGACCTGGCTGCTTTGTATTAATGTATGGAAAATGCCATTTTTTTCTTTTAACTTTTTCTACATTTTTTTAAAAGAGAAATAAGAATGATGAAGCATTACAGATTTGCAAGAAAAACAATTTGGTGATGCTTATAACAAATACGTTGTCAGGATTTCCTTCTACTCCCTCTTTTAGAAAATAATTTTAATACCTCTCAATTAAATCTCATATTTAAGCAGCAGGGTGTTTTGGCAGAAGCCAACTACCACGCACTAATGAACTCTTCTAATTTGCTAAATTATTTTAAATGAATGACAGTACATTTAGCTTTTTAATGGCAGCACATTTAACTTCTGAACAACTTTGATCAAGTCCACTTTTTGTCAGACTGCCTGCTGTGCTAAACTCTTTGTTCCCAAACCCCGCTCAGTTATTCAGAAAAATCGTTAATCAGAAACATTAAATTATTTTCTCTCTTAGAAGCACAAAAATCTACTGGAAAGTACTTAGCCAATTCATCGCTTTTATTTTACCTGCCCTCAGTACTGAGGTCTGGATAAGGCTTCATATTTGACAAGACTTCACGTAAAGATGACTGGAGAGCCTTGCTTTATCAGTTGGAAGATCTCTATTTTGCAATCTGTTACCTTTCTAAAGAACACCTACGTTTTTTGCCAATTATATAAGCTGTCACAGTTACAAAACTTGAGCAAAAATTTGGTTTGGTTTTTCAGTTCCTGGCTGGAATCTACGTATGCCTTGTGTAAAGGCAAAACATGAGACAAATTATTGCTGCTTCCTTTTGTACTGTGCAGCCACATCATTTGTTGAGCCTGATAGAAAGAACTAATTTAACAGTATTCCTTTTCTCTTTTGGATCAGAGCACAACTGAGAAAATGAAGACTCCAACAGAGCTTTTCTTTTCAAAGGGAATATGCATTTCTATTCTCTCCTGCTACCTGATCTCCTGTAGGAATTTGATATCTAATGCCCAGGATGTGCCACGGGCATTTTGTTTCTTCGCAACACGTTTTATTTATACACCTTTTACTTAGAGACATCTCTGTCCAAATTGGTTTGCCTAGGAAATAATTACCATCAATTTCAGGTTAGGAAATACTGGGAAGCAAGAGCCCAGCTTCTGAGGTCTTTGTGAAGCTATGATAACAGTAACTAAGGAAAAGATTATTATTATTTTAAATTACAATTTTTTCTTCAAATCTCTCTTTCAAGGAATACCTTCAGATATATCTTCTAATTACCTTTTACCACCCCTACAGTATATAGTTCCATCAGAAATCTCTTGGTCATGAGCAGAGTTCTCCAAATTATCATAGTATCTATTTGATGTCGTATATTATATTTACATTTTGTTGCATGCCTTTTCTCTAACAGGCATTTAGATATGCATGACAAATATTATGGGGAAAGAATTATGTTTAGCTGACTGCTGTTCTCACCAAGGAATACATAAAACTGAATCAAGACACTTAAAGAGTCTTTGCACAAAATTAGCAGGAATCCCCATTTGTCTTTGCAAGAGGACTAATGTTGATTTATCTAATGCTTTAAATTTTCTAAAGCGTTTCAAACTTCACTGCTGATTATATCATATGTATTGTATGTGGTTATTTTATCTGTATCAGGAAAAGATACGTACTCATTTAACAATGATTTCAATACTGTTTGAAGATAGGAATGATTAGCATCTTACTGAGACAGACTGTCCTCTTTCATTGTTTCTAAATATTATAGGGAAATAGGTTTATAACTGAATAAAGCATGGTGACATGAAGAAAACTCCTCCAGTTAATGTTCAGTAGAGGAGAGGCTATTTAGTCTAATTGTGGGGGTTTTTTTGTTTGGCATTGGTACAAACTCTCCCAGTAGCTTGAGCTCTGAGCTTCCCGCTGTATATTCACTGCGGTTAAAACCACACCTTTCAAAAGCACAATATGCATGTGGAAATCACGTTAGAAAGCCACACAGAATCAACAGTTGGCTTCAGTGAGCCTTCCTGTCTCTCCCAGTAAAACATCTGCTTTTGTAGCACATCCCAACTGTTGGCTGAAGTAACGGGGTAAACGGGAGCTTTTGCAATAAAACTCGGCTTCACAAAATCCTCCAAAAAAGTGCCACCAATTTCTTGCAGTTCTTTGGATTTACATCCTCTAAAATAGTTAAATGCACTGCCATTAAAACAAAAACAATTCAGCAGTCAAAAAGGCAACCATGCGGTGATAAACTTAGCCTGAGCAGGAATAATTTCATTTCTATGAGTTGGAAAACCTGAAAGGTACGTAAGGCCAGCCAGCTCCCACATCATGAAAGCCACCTCTTTACGACATTATAATTGCACCAGTTAAAGAGAGAAGAAGTTTTATAAACCCCTCTGGGAGTGTTCAGATCTGGACCGAGTCTCGCCTTTAGCCTTTGAACATCACTGCTAGCAAACATGCTGAGCTTTAACCTCTTAACCACGCCGACAGCCAGCTCCTGGTAGCTGCACCAGCACGCGCCCTTGTGTCTCCATATGGTCTTTTTGCCTTCTCTGGACTCGCTCCCTCAAGGTATACGAACCTATTGCTCGGAAACCCCCAGAGTCTCCTTCCGGGGGTAGTGAAGACCATATGGTAAGACATAAGGTCCCTGTGAGACCTCCTTATGTCCTGGTTGTGCAAGTTGCTGGAGCGCGAGACTGAAGGCCAAGTGTCGTAGACATCTCTGTGTCACAGCAACACCATCCTGTCAAGTGTTGCTCTGCATATGGGAGGAAACATGGAAAACAAACCAAACCCCATACTCCTTCCTGTCATCTGCCTGAAGAAAGGGAAGCCATTTAAAAATTTTATGTTCCATGAAGATAAAATATTGGAGGTCTTTTGTTTAAAGCTTCAAGCTGGACTTCTCCTGAGGAGTGGAAGGAGAGAGCAATTCAGTTTCCCTGGAAGTTGGTGGGAGAAGGGACTCCTTGACCGTAGGAGACCCCAACCCTGATACCTTCCACCGAATCTGTGTGAAGACAGCAGTTTAGTTTAGAAAACTAGAAAGTACAGCTATGCTGGAGCATAAACCCTGCTGAAAGAAGGAGGACTCAAAAAAGTTTCTAAAGAGATTTGGCATATAGCATGCACAGGGCTCTTCTTATTCCTGCCATTCACATTTCAGTGTTCATACATTTATTTTAAACTGTTATGTTTGCAACAATCCTGAGGAACCTTCCTTGATGGCTTTGTTCCCAGTGGGTCATTTTCTGCATTTCCCCCAGCTGCCACCTCTGGGCTGTCCTATGTGGAAGATGCGGTTCTCCACTACCTGTTCCACCACCCATGCATGGGGAGGAGCGAGCTGCAAAATTAGCACCCAGCAGTAAAGGGAATTTTCTTGTCTTGTGCTTATTTAACCCTTCATGCATGCCAGGCCATAATTTGACCCCTAAATAGAGTGATTGAATTGGTTGGTTTGTTTTAATGAGCTGCTAGGAGTCACGGGGAACCATATGTATTGATGCGGTGTGTTAAAACTTATACAGATACAAATTCTGGATGAGTTAACTTCAATAGAGGTTAAAATAATGAAGGGATTTTTTTTTTTTATGATCTGGAGTTGTAGTCCACTGCTTCAGCTCTATGGAGCTGTTATGTTATTTTTAAAAAAAAGATCAGGTTTTCCTTCTCAATATGTCCCTAAAGAAAAGTTGTTCTGAAAGTGCTGAGTTTATTCAAGGTTGCCAGCATTTCAGCTTGACAGTTTCAGTGGGGCATGTAAATCTCTAAACAGCAAAGGAGTAAGTGGGTATCTTGGGTTAGTTTAGTTCTTGGATTGGCACAATTTCCTTTTTCTAAAATTTTGTAGATGAAAAAGAATTTTAAAACACTTTAAAAATACCTGCTGGTTTGGTTACACTGTTTTTTCTTGGTTTAAATCAAATGCGTAGGAACCTGGTTTACCGTCTCTGACAATGCTCTACACTTCTTGGAAAGAATCCCATGCAGAAAGAGTGTTACTCATAAAATTTATGTTGTCTAAACTCTGCACATTATTCATAAGGGGGGTTTTTTATTGTTAGCCTAATTCTAAACAGTTTGGCTACGGTGCTTTATTGCCTAAGCTACAAGTGAAAACTCTAAGCACATGTCTTTTTTAATATGTTCTTTTTTTAACTTTTTGTGTGGTAATACACTGCTTTAAACTTTAATTTAGTGTACAAATCTTCTTTCAGTGTTTGCAGTAGAAATTTGACTTCAGAAAAATCTACAAATATAATAAAAAAATCAACCATAAACAAAGGAGGTGTCAGTTCTTAATGCTTCTTGTGCTGTAGGAGATAATAGGTAACATGTTATATATCATAAATCATCTCTCTACAGCTGGTTGGTTTTTGTGGTTTTTTTTTTACATAGGTGAAGATGTCAAACCATTTACTCCTGGGAAAGCCAAGGAAATTGTGATGTCTCTACAGCAACCTGCAGTCTTCTGTAACATGGCTGGCGACTGGCCAGCCCTACACTGGAACGTGAAATACCTTTCTGCGGTGTTGGATGGGAAGACAATCCAGTTTAGGCTAGGTCTGAAGACCGTGGATTTAGGTGAGACTGAGGTGGACTGGTGTTACGTGTCACAACTCTCTTTTCTAAGGTTCTGCAATCCTGTCTCTCCGTTATCACTGCTCACTCTCTAGTGTACTGCTTTTCACCACAGGCTTGGCTTTTAGGGCACTGGCTTTGGCCAACAGTGGAACTCTCCTCTCTCTTTTTTGTGTGTTTATTCTTAGTAGGAAGCCTGGTGAGTAACACTAACATAAGAGAACCAAACATCTCCATTTTCTTTCCTTATTTTGTAGTATGTGTGCTTGGTCCTGGTCTTTTACATGATTCAGATGTTCATATGAGCTGAGCTTCCATATCCACAAACCTGAGTGCATTAAAAAATTCGCTAATTAACTAGTCTGTCTTGGTTTTTTTTTTAAATCTGGATAAGGGTGATAATTTTCACCTTCCTCTCAGAGGTTTTGTAAGACTGTGGTTGTTTTCAATACTTTATAGTCCTGGGATGGAAGACGCTATAGAAGTAATAAGCATTAAGAAAATCATTTGACACCAGCACAATAATTTCACCTCTACCCCTCCAGATTCTTTCAGGCATCTAGGAACACGCCATGGGAGAAAGACAATTTTTGCACTTGATTTTAACTACTACATTTCTGTCTGTAGCCACACAATACTAGTCATAATCTATGACATAATCTATGGACAGAGTTTCATAGCAGGGAGGGAAGACACAGGAAGCGTGCTCCAAGGTGGCAATCTGCTGGCCACTTTAGAGATTATGCATTGCTTTATTCCTGCCCTGTACATACTTTTCCCTCCCAGCCACATACCAAAATATATTTTGCCATACACTTTCTCCCTTTCACCTAAAGTATCTTGTCTACATTCAATCTTTTTTTTCCCTAGGCCAGACAAATCCAATTTTTAAAGAATGTTCAATGTAAGCCGTGTTTTTTAGATCCCACCTAGCTATTCTTTCTGTACTCTTCTAACCTTCTTCAGTTGAACCACCTCTTTCTTGGAATGTAGGGTCTGCACAAAGACTACAGATGAGGGTCTGCCAGTTTCTATAGAAGTTGTAGGATTACATCACATTATCTTAACAACACTGTGTGAAATTTTCTTTCTTCACAGCATCATGACCATATTATTTCATGTTCAATTTTTGCAAGAGAAGTGATGAAACAGAAGGAAGTGTTAAAGGGAAAGTGCTTGGCATTTTAGGATTTCAAAGCATTTTACCAGCGTGGATTAATGATTCCTATGCCATTCTTGGGAAAACAGATGTTATTTTTCACTTCCTCCAGATGGGTTAACTGAGGTGTAGAATTAATACGTTGGTACACATCTTCACAGCAATATCTCTGTAGTTTGATGAGGGATCAGCCAGTTCTTGCACTACAAGTAAAAGGCATCCCATTGCCAATAGGGAAGAAATTGCATATATATGACGTTTTCCTTGATACCTTGTTAATATATCTTAGTTATAATACGCAAGGCTTACCAGGTAAAAAGATAATTTTGGTCCTAGTCTCCTTAATTAGTAGGCACTTTTTGAGAGCCAGATGGGTGTTCCAACTGGGGAAGCTTCTGATGGGATTGACGGAGTGTTATGTAGCTAAGTGATGGATTGACGCTACCAAGTAAGTAGATAAGAGTCACCATTTAACAGTAACTTGTAGTCACTAGGGATATAGAGTGGTTTTAAATTGGAATTTGTATCTTGAAGTTGCATCTATCTGTATTTTGCTTTTTCCTAAAGGCATCAATCCCTAGGCAGCAATTGGTTTGTCTCCAGGAACTTCCATTATATGCTAATGTGAGCTAGAAATGTCTTCAAGAAGATGGGTAGAGCCTTCAGGGATTGTAACCGAATGAGACCTGTGATGCTATAAAAAATTTGCATTGTAAGGATGTATTAGTGAAGCCATTAGCCAAGCCATCTCAGAATCTGAAATAATGTAATGCATTTCATGTGCCACTGTCATTTGGAAGATGGTTGGTCTCACTCTTGTGTGCTTAACATTGTTTTTCAGCGAGGGCCTCTCTTTCTTATCGTTGTTCACGCTAACTTTCTGAGATGAAACGGAGGCAGTGATGTGGTGAGAGAAAGCAACAGGAGAATACAACTAAGATTGTACTGATCTCTCTGAATATTCCTCATGTTTACAATAGATTAATTGCCTTAAGACTAGACGGGACCATTCCTGCCACAGAGTCCGAAACATGTACAAGAAAGAAACTTCTCCTGTGTGTAGGTATATTTTGTTGTCACTCTGAAATGGCTGCTTTGGAGTGTCTGAGATTATTTAAGCCACGAGGTTCATCCAGAAGACCTCTTACTTTGCCAACTTGTCATCTTTCTGTAGTGCCACATCTGCAGCCTGGGTGAGGATTCCCAAACTGAAGATTCCTTAATGTAAAAAAGCGAAAACCGCAGATGGGGCAACTTGGCGGGAATTCCTTGGATTTTATATTTGCTTTTTCTTGCTAGTTTGGAACTTTCTGAGGCATACGGATGTAGAAGGCACATTTGAAACATGGGAGCTAGCAGTATTGTTTGTGTGTATTATTTGTACCTACCTAAGCTTGTGTGTTTGTTGTGTGTTTGATAGTGTTCTGATTACACAATTTAAACTATGTGTCCATAAGAGGGAAAAAATACAGCCAGAGGATTAAGCATTGACAGAGATAAGATACCTCCAGGGAGAGTACCGGTGTTCATTACAAGAACAACGAAGGTGCTGTTAATCAGGAAATCCCTATTCATCTTGTTCCAGCTGTGCTAAAGGATTTATTTTTCTGAGGTGGGATAAAAGGTGTGGAGCAACTACAGAAGTTGAGTTTCTCGCAGAGAAAATGTAGCATTATAGGTCATGTACCTGGAGCACACCAGCAATTACAGGGGAAGAAGAAAGCTTACACATAACTGACTTCTGTATGCAGGCGTTTCTTATTTTGACCATTTTCTCTGGTTGTGTAGTGAAATGAATAAACAATGAGTTTACTGTGAAGAAGCTGGAGAGAACAAGAGTTTGTCATGCTGATCAGTTATGAGTCACAAGATCTCTGGAGGAAATTACTCTTAGAGATGCTGGATAGAGCTGATGCTGTCAGATGCACAGTTGGATAGGAAAGGGCTGCAACGTCTGCCCAAGGGGTTTTACCACTGAGGATGGCAAAAGAATTCAAGCCTCTGAGGTTTAATATAGAGAGGGGCTGCAATGGTGGCCGTAGACTCAGTAGCTGAATAGGAGACTGAAAATATATTATGAATACCGTAGGCTAAATAAATGTTGCATAAAGCTGACATTTGAGGTGGTTATTGAAGTTGGATGTGGATAGTCAGTTTTTTAGTTTGTGAGTGTGCCTGTGCTTTTTTATAGTATTAAATAGTTATTCCTTGCTTGGATTGTTCATTTAAATAATTTTATTTCCCCAGCAGCTGAGAAAAGACATTTGCTTTCCTTTTACTTACATTCTTACTGGAACTTTAGGGTATTTTCTAAGGCTGTTATTTTTTCTACATTTCCCTTAGCATACATTGCAAACACTGTCTTTCAGAGTAGAGCAATATTTGGCATCTGTCAGGACCAGAACTTAACTAAGGAGTGGAGCTGTTTCCCCCAAAAAGCACTTCTTCCCTCTCTCCCTCCAGCTTCAACCTGTGGCATTAGGTGGGATATGGGAGGACTGTCATGCCTCCAGATACTGTGTCATCAGACAGCACTGGTAGCTTACTTTAGACTTATGTGGCTAAATCTACAATTTATCAATTACAAAACACCTTCAACTTTAAGTCATTAAGCAAATTGGTTAATAATGTTCTTGCTTTCAGCTGCCCATTGCTAACACTTTCACCCTAGTTGCAGTCTACAAATCCATCTAAGCAATCTACGTTGCCCAAATACATTTCTTATTACTATTTATTTTTCCAGAAGCACCCACACCTTGGTACTGAACAAGTTATAAATTAAACCAAGAACCATGCCCTGAGGAGACTGTATCCTAGAAGATAGTTTTGCCTTTCATAGTTGGGATTTTTCAAATGAAACCCAGAGTGAAATACACTGCGTGGTAGAAAGAGCATATTTCTTGCCTTTGAAACACTTGCTCCTGAGTTATCTTGGAAAATAGGCAGTGTCCTGAGCACTCTTTGTTCTCGACAAAATAACAGAGATATTGAACCACCTTCAGTGGTGCTTGAATCTTTTATCTAATTTTTCCATCAGACCATCTTTTAGTAAAATGATGTGCATTGCATTAATGACTGGGTATCGGGAGGGAGCACTGGACCGCAACATAGGCAGGGAGTCACATATAGGGGGGGTTTTGGTTACTGAAGGTGATTTATATGTCTTACGTGCAGTTCTTGGGTAGGGAGCCCTTCTACTGCACAAGCCCAGGTTACAGATTGCTGAATAGTGGGGCTTATCGGACATTTTTAGTTAATGAATTTGATAGTGAGGGGAAGGAAAACCACCACCTAGGCTACTACAATGCAAAACGGCAAAACGATAGCGATAAAGGTTTCTAAAAGCTGTTCTCCCGCCTAAAGGGAGTAAGAACAAATGTATGGGACTCTATGGGAATTGCTGCGATAACAAAATGAGAGCAGTAAAGAATGAGGAGCTGCTGCTACACAACAGTGAAAGGGTCCCATTTCTGAGCAGCTCTCTGCAAGTTGCACAAGGTTAAATTGCAGCTCTGTCATTGTCATTCGTGCAGGCTGCAGTAATTTTTCCCAGTAGTAGTTATAGTAAAGTGAGTGATTATATTCTTTTTTTAACATTGGATAAGTCTCTTTGAAGCTGGCACAATTAGCGGCTGTGAGAAATGAAGATTTCTGATTAACCAGAGGTAAAGTATGCTGTGATGTGGGATATCTTGTAGGCCTTCCAAGTGACCTGACCTTGAGCTGAAAGGCTGCATCAGTCAGCCTGACCAAAGCATGACGGGAGCAAAACACTGCTGGTAAATACTTTTATGTCTGCCAAGGAACGCTGCAATATGCTTTTGTCAGTCCCAAATGAAAAATAAGGACACACAGCATTTTAGATGGATCATTGGCACCGTGTGTAGCTCCATAATTTGCTTCCTACGCATTACTGTGCTGATTTGGTTATTGCTTTAGGTGGGAAAGATGAACATGTCCATCTACATAAATCCATGGAGACAAAATGAAGGGTACACAAATACTTGTGTGCACATTTGCAGCTCACACGTAAGAAGGGAGATGGAGCAAAGGACGGGCTCTCAGTTGTTTAGGGGACTTGGGGGTATTATTGAGTTATTGTGCTTAAGGGTGCCTTGCGCATGAACAGCATCTATAGGTGTGCTTTTACCTCACAGCAAGTTCAAAGTAACAGCCATTCACTTAAACCTTAATGAAAAAGCAATAGTCTCAGACTTAAATTGTGAGCTGGGTGATTATTGACCAGAGTCAAGCCATCTAGTCTCACTTTGTATCTCTTGTTGTGTTTAACCAGAGCTGAGAGAGAAACTACGTATTATTTTTACTGTTTCTGTGCTTATGTAATATTTGGCTTTTCTTTTGTTGCTCTAGTTCCCCAATTTGAAACCAGGTGTAGCTATGTGGAGGCTACACTTGAAGAGTTTTTGTCTTGGAGTTGTGGGGAGCCTTCTTGCCCCTCTGGACCATTCAGTTGTTACGAA
>KZ506321.1:204547-232898 GCA_002844005.1 Limosa lapponica baueri | reverse complement strand
TCCCAGATCCGCCTTGTACCCCAGTGGTACCTGAATTAAGAGCTCCACGCAGGAGAGAGGATTTGATGACTTGGATTCACTTGTAGCAACACGGCTGTAATGTGGTTTCACTCCATGTTTTGCCTTGTGGCTCATTTTCTTGAGTAGCACGGTTCCTTCCCTTCATATATTCAGGTTAACTGTTTGCAAGGTGGAGAGATTCTGAGTCTGAGAAACTATTATACCTTGATTGTCTGTGAAGGCAGTAAAATACATGAAGTAACCTGTCCATGGAAGTACATAATCTATAGCAATTCCCAGATGCAGGTATTAGACACATAGCTGTGGGATTTTCTTTTCTTCATGTCTATCTGTTATTTCAACGTATTGGTTCATCTACCTTCTTGCTACCTCTCCTTGCAAATTGTAAGAGGGCAAAATTAAGGATAGCTGTACAAAAGGTGTGTTTTTTCAAAAGATATAAAGAAAGAATAGTAAATGAAGCCTTATTCATTTCTACACTTTCAAATGTGAAGATGGAATCATAATTCCCTGCAAACACTATGTCACCAGGATGACAGGGAATATGAACTGATAAGCGCCTTCAAATTAATTATTTCCTCAGAAACCATTTCCTGTGCCCCTTACATGTATTTTATTCTTTTATAGCAGTAAAATCGGTATTTTTCAATGCTCAGTCTTTTTTTCAGACTGTCTCCTTTGCCACGGTTAATGGGAAGTTAAGGTTTGGGCATGGAAAGCATCTTGCCTTTTGTTCTCCCCTCCCTTCCTTGGCAGGCTGAAACACAGCCAGGGTCGCATACCTTGGGCTGCACGACTAGGTTGAGTTGTTTGAACTAAGTTGGGAGCTCCAGGGATGTTTCAGGCTTCCCCGTATCTTTGCGGGACTTCCTCTATCTGTGGTCCTGCCTCGGTCTTCTTTCTTTCTGCCTCAACAGAGAGCATTTTCCTGTGTTTTATGCCACAAGATAATAGCAGCTCAGAAGACCTGAATAGCCTGCTGCTTCGTTTGGTCAGTAGAAACGCACTTGAAGCAAACAACTGTTTTCCTACCTCCTTCTCCCCCCTTGCCCCCATTCAAGAACAAAACTGAGGCTCCGGGAATTGCATTTGTGTCACACCACAACCTCATCACCTGACCTGTAACAAGCAACAGATTGTACTGCAATTTTAGAATAGACACACGTAATGGTTATGCCGGGGATTTTTTTACAAGCAGAATCTGGGAAGGAAAAAAATCAATGGTGTTATGCAAGCAAATATGGTGTATGTCATCTGCCAGTTTCACAGGCACGGGAGTGAAATGCATCCGTCAGTTCCAGACTCATATGGCTTTTGAAACACTGCTACACAATTGATACCAGCCAAAAGAGTTCTTTATAGAAATTATCTTCCATTCTTGTGTGAATTTAATGATAACCCCTTTTTTCTTTTTAGATTTTATTTAGGTTTACGTAAGGTGACTTGAAGGGGAAAAGAAGGCCAACTGCACTGTTATTTATAGTGATTAATAGGGCCATTTAGAAGTTGTTTGAAATTTAGATTGCACTGTTTATCATTTACAGTTGTGTGGGCTAAGGTAATGATTCCATTATTCTAATCTATGAGCAGTATCTAGCATCTTACAGTTTTTGTTCAGTTGATATTTCATTACAGAATTTGAGATATAAATCAGAAGCAAGATATATGCGTGAAGTTTAAACAGAAATGAGACCTTTTAAAGTGACATACGGGTACAGATTAACTTCATTATAAGAAGCAAATGAAATAAATATAATTCACGAGTAATGTGCCATCTGTTATGGTTGGAACACCTTTTACTGCATTTCGTCTTGCTGTGGCTTTTTATTGTAGAAAAGGAACCCACTGTGACAAGATTTCAGTAATCCTACCAGTCCCTTTTCAGTTCATTGGTTAAAAACTATTTTACCCATAATCGCTTCAACTATTTACTACAGCTGCAGCATTTTCAAAAAGTTCTTTTAAATCTAATATTGATTATGTGTGCTTTCTTTCCACTTAAATTGTAACAAAATACAAAAACTATTTAGGTGTGAGATTAAAGTGTAGAGATGGTGTTACGTTTAACTTTATCACTGAGATAGTTATATTGGATTTTAAATTTTATGGCTGCTGAAATCTATAGGAGCAACTTTTTCTTTTTGATTTTTTTCCTGCCTTTGACAAATGTTTATATTAAACCTCTGCATTTTTTTTTTCAAATGATATCTTTAAAATCAATAACACTGCAATTCAAAATCTTCAGCAACACCTAATTTTTGGGAAGGCTATCGCTCATTTTGAGGGTTTCCTGATAGAGAGTCATGGTGAAGTCATCCTTTTAATAATGTCTAGCTGTAGTTTTCCTCATCCACAGATCTTAAAAAGGGATAGTCATCCACCTGTCTGCAAGCAGCAAGCTTACATACTTAAATTAGGAGGCTAGACTCCTATTTGCTCTTTATAGACAGTGGGAAGAGAGAGGCTTTTCCGAGGGGTGATTGAGAGTGCTCTGACAAGAGCAGGAGCCAAGCTTGAATTAGGTTCCTGAAGTCAGGTGATGTGAATAACCGAAAGTGCTTTGCTGAAATGGAACAAATACCGTTATCTTCCTTTTCAAGATGGGAAAAATAAAGCTCAGCGATGAAGTGATTTGCCCGAGACCATCAGGAAGCCAGGAACTGAATCTCTGTTTCCTAAGGCTCAGTCTGGGGCTCCAGCCAAAAGGCACCAGTATCTCTGGCCAGTATACTTCAAACGCTTTCCAATAAACAAATGATCAGACCCTGCAGGTGGCAGGGTCGGCTATAGAAAGATGGGAAAGCTTTATCCAAGCTCTACTGAGCCATCCTGCAAAACCCTTGAACTATGTGA
This sequence comes from Limosa lapponica baueri, assembly GCA_002844005.1. Classification (NCBI taxonomy): domain Eukaryota; kingdom Metazoa; phylum Chordata; class Aves; order Charadriiformes; family Scolopacidae; genus Limosa; species Limosa lapponica. The sequence continues at coordinate 230,024 of KZ506321.1, read as the reverse complement.
AAAATACCTCACTGTCCCTTGTTCCAGCTGTCGGCCCCAAGGGGTTGCTTGTGGGCGGATCGATGGACTAGGAAGCTCCAGGCTCATGTTCATAGCAGATGCATGCCTGGGCTGCCCTTTCTCGACCTATAATTGAGTTGTTTTAAGTTCACTGTCTCCTCAGTTGCAAAGGCGGGAGAGGAATGTGTCTGTTAAATAATAAGGAACACAGAAAACCCAGCATACCAGGGGGGTAAAGCCTGTATTTCCAGAATACATGGAGAACCCTGAGACAGGAGCAAAGAGACAACAAACGTGCCACATGGATTATCAGATTGGTTTGAAAAGAGAATAGGGGATTTTTTCTTCCTTTCAGTCTTCTTTTTTTTAAATGCCATATATCAGAATTTTTCCAAAAGCAATACAGTGCTGGTGTGGATGGTTAAGAGAAAGGGGGGAAAAAGAGCATTTGAAAAGAAGGCAAAGAAGCCATGTGTGGCCACCAGCAGCTGGGCAGTCCTTCTGTAGAGCAAACGGGTAACTTGAGTAATATGAAAGACTGGGATGAGAACTGGGGATGGAGATCGTGGAGGCTGTGTAGTTGGACAGAAAAAGAAGGAAGTCAGCAGAAGAAACACTACTAGAGAGGAGAGTTTGGGAGGAAAGAGCACAGGCCATGCATGTGGGAACCCCACCAAGGAGTAAGAGCTGCAGTGGATAAAGAGTGACCGGGCGATGGAGGGAGAAGGCAAGAAACTCAGAGAACTGAGGGTGGGATGTGAATCAGTTCAACAGCTTACTTAAATAACCTTTCCATTGCTGTAGGATGTAAGATGGTCTGACTTTGGTTTTCCTGGAAGAAGTGGGAGAGAGAGTACGTTGTGGATTGGTTCTGAAGGAGCAAACACCCCCTGCCACTTGGACTCCTACGGCTGCAACCTAGTGTTGCAAGTACAAGGAAGGTAACAAGTGCATATACATACAACAAATACAGGGGAAAGTTATACTGTGCTATAAAGTTAGTTTTGGACTCTTGAGTATTAATTCTAGGTCCAGATTGTTTTAGTTTTCTGAGCTTTCGATGACTGAAGAGCATCAGAACTGTTCTAGAGGAAATGACAGAACTTCAGGCAGGCTGGAGTTTGACTCGGTCACAGAGATAACACAATTTTATTTTCTTCTGTTTGAGGAAGATCTTTTCTGATCTGTCTGTTATGTGGTCTAATAATAAACATTTTAATGTTACTAGTAGTTATGAATTCAGGAATTTGGAAATAGGAGATAAAGAGTTAAAAATAAAAAGCCCAGAAACAAAATAGAAATAAACTACTTTAGACTTTTACAATATTCTCTGTGCAAGAGCCTCTAATAGCCTGCTAGAATTAATTTAAAAGTGGAACATCAGAATGGGAGCAGCTAGCTGTGAGCAAAGTTGAAGGGGACACTTGAGGGTCCAAACTAATTTTGGAGCATGTGGCTTTGTTGCTGTATCTTTCTGCCTGTTTGCATGCTGTCTTTTCTTTTTTTTTTCCTCTTTTTTTTTTCCTCATTTTTTTTTCTCTTTTCCTTGTATATTGGCTTCAGGGTTTTATTTTTGTTTCTATCATTGCTAAAGTAATGCTAGAGTAACAAAACAAGTTACATGTATTTTTTAGGTTTGATAGTATAGAGTGGTAGGAATAATTTGCCAGTGGGATTTTAATGCGATTAATTACTCTGACTTTTTATACACCAGTAAGATCTTGGTGGTCTTGTGATTGGAAATCAGGCATGCTGGCTTCTACGCTGGGCAGTGCCACAGGCTGACTGGCTTTAAGGCCTGAGGCAAATGAGTTTGTCATCATTTTACCTGTAAGAAGGGCAACTCTCTTTAGCTCTCAGACAGACTTTCATTCATGATTATAAACAGCTTTGAGATCCTTGGGAGAACGTGCAGCAGAGACACTCTGGAAGCCCCCCCTCAGCACCGCGCGTTGCTGCAGCCACTCCTGTAGACTTCAGATCGCATCAGTAAGCAGTATACATTGAAGTCCAGACTTAAGTGTATTTAGGAGCCAGACATCTCACTGAAAACCATGAGACTTACATGCCTAAATATCTTCTAAGGATCCACCTAAACGCTGGCAGACCTGATACCCGCCCTGCCTCTTTGATCTCTACCTTCAGGTGTTGAACTCGAGCCAGAGTTCCAGCATCACGTAGCGATTTTGCCTGTCTTCCTAAGGTACTTCCTCCCCCTCTGGTAGAACAAAATCCTTGTTCCTCTCAGGGAGAAAAGCCTTTGCATGGCCTGAAAAGACAAAGTTGTTTTCAGAGCAGAGCCTATAAATAGATTGCAAACTTCCGCAAGCTTGTGAATCCTGTACTTCTTCAGAGCAGAAAGATTCCCTTTTGAGACTCACAAACAAGACAGGCTTTGTAACAGAATATAAGCTTATGCTAAACTTAAATAGATTTGCCTTTGCAGGAAAGCCAGGGACGACTCCTTAGCCCTTTATTGCTATCTTGAATTTCCTCCTTGCATCCCTCGGGCTTCTTAATTTTTTGCTTGGTGCTCCTGTTTTGTCATGAGCCTGCAGGATTAACCCATGAGCCTCCTAAACCTAGTTATTCTTTGCCCCTTTGGAGGGTCTAGCTTGGAGGGTAAAATAAAGTTGCAATAGGGCTTGGGTTTCAGGAGAACTATTTTTTGTACTTGCACCCAGCAGTAGCTTTGGTAATTACCAAGAAATGTCAGCGGCCTATGGCACTTCCATCTGTGCCGATCTCTGCAGTTCTGGCTATCCTGCTATTCCTGTCTCTTCTGGTTTTGTGCCATTTGGCTGCTTTTCTCCCATTTTCAGATCTGTAACTTAGAACTGACAACCAGAAGCAGTAGGCAAAAAAGCAAGTAGTGAATACCAAGGAAAGGGACAAAAAGATCTCGCTAGAGTCTGAAACAAAGAGGAGAGCTGTGCAAATTGTCCAACTGTGCTCTAAAGTACTGCCTTTACTTTTCCATTGCTTAGTGCATGGGTCACTGGAGTACTGATTGTCTGGCACCTTTTAATGTAATAAATTCTTCCTTTGTGTATTCCTTTCTGGTTATTTCCATCACCGAAAGTACTGCCATATAAAACTCTTATTTCTAAATAACATATGTACCTGCTAAGATATATCATTTATAGTACCCATAAAACTGGCACCACCAGTTCTGGCATATTCTTTTTTCTGACTTTGATCTAGTCTGTGTAAGTGAAATGGAGACATTGGCTCCCTAGGACAAGGTCCATGTCTCAGTGCTGCACTGTGGTGTGTTGACTCACTTCTTTGGGTGCATAGAGAGCAACCTGGAACACGGGTCCCCCTCATGAGCAGAATGATCCTGTCCTGCTCCATCTGAGCATTAGTCATGCCAGTGAGTTCTTAAACCCAGGGGCCCACACAAGCCACATTTTCATCATGTGGTACTCATAACACCAAAAGATATGGATGTTTGCGTCTATGGATGTCTCTAGTTTTTATTTATGCCATCGCCCTATCTGTGACGTAGGAGCATCAGTATGGGTTTTACTAAGAATGAGGGTTTTGTGACTAACAGCCAAGTAAGTACTGTAGGTGTTGATAGGAAACAGAAGATCGCATCCATACCCTTTTATTGTTACCATTCCAAACACACAAACCCTCCTTTTAAAACAAACATGAGTACAGCAGCTATTCGTTCAGTGAATGAAAGTACGTTGTCTCTAACAAAACTGTTTCCCCTGCTTTATAGAGCAATTTTTAATGTTCTGAGCATCTGTAAATGCTGCGTGTTGCCCTGTAAAAGGGAGGAAGGAGGAACCAGATGGGAGAGCTTTTTTTTTTTTTAATTTTATTTTATCTGCCTTTTAAAAATAATTGGTGAGAAGCTGTAAATCTTTTCAGTTAAAAAATTAAAAAGTGGAATATTTTAAAAACAGTTTTAGGACACAGCCTGTAAGCACTGCCTGTGTTCTCACTGCGTAGGAGATTCACACAGCGAGGCAGATTTATGTTTTATTGAAAACCTTGCTACTGCCTTTAGTTCTTTGCTGTAACTGACATGCACTGAATACATTTTTATCTTCTCTCTATTTTCAGGAAGAGATGGCACCTCTTCCCACCTGGTGACACCAGTTTCCTTTATCCCACCAGGATCCCTTACGAGGAATCCAGCATATTCAGCAAAGTCAATGTTACCAACCCTGATCTGAAATGCTTTCCCGAGTTTAGGAACACAACAGCCCACGTGGTTACACTCAGCCCGGGACAGGTACCCTTCGCATGCAAGCTTTGCATTAGTTTGAAGATTCTAGTAAATTATTTAACTGTCTAATTAAAGGCTAGGAAATCTTAACGAACTGACTGTGGAACTTCACTCCCTTTACACTCTGCACTCAGGCTTAAAATATTTCTCTCAGCACGGGAACTTTCTTTGCTCACAGTTACTTTACTAGCCCTTTTTGTACAAAAACTGGAAACATTTGGAGAGTTAGTTCAATCGGCTCTTCTTGCAATTCCATCACAGTTCTTGCAATCACCTCCAATTTGTCTGCTTTAACACTTTCTTGAACAGTACTCCAACCTGTCTACTCTGAAACCAGTATGTTCCATAAGATGTATTTGATTAATGAGCATGTAGAGCCAGCAAAGGAACTCATATTTTCATAAAGAATAACCTTCACCAGGGAACATCGGCCCAACTTGTTGCTTTAATAGCAGAGAATTGTAATGATGATACTTGCATTTAGAGCGCGCGCGCTATCCAGCGGTTTCATGGTGCTTTATGAGGATGTGAGGATATTATTAACCCTCTTTTACTGAGAAAGTTCAGTTATAAGTGCCTGCCTTGCACACAGGCAATCGGCAGCAGTACGGGAGGTAGGGCTCAGGAGTCTTAATTCCTAGTCTCCTGCCGTAAATAGCGTCCTTCTTTATTTAATCAACATGCTCTGTATTTGGAGTCTGAATTACCCTTTTCCATTTGTTCAGCAGCGCATGTCCTTGTAAAGCACTTCTGCACATCTCAAACTGTCAGGCCTTTTCAAAGGAGTTTTGTGATGTTCATTGCTCTGACTGCTTAAGACAGTGCAGATGCCCCTTCTAGAGCCTTTTCACCATTGTCCTGCCAGACGTGGTCACCTCTTTTGAGGTGACCTTTTTTGACCAGCTCAGCAACTCCTGTGAGTGCTCCCTTGTCCCCAGCTGGCAAACCCAGCTGCCTTCAACAATTTAAAAAATGAATTTTTTGCTAATTTAGGTAATTTTGAGGAGGCAGAGTAAGGAGCGCTCCTGCGAACTGGTGAGATGGCAGACTGGAGCAGGATGGTAGTTTCCAACAAGAGGATGGTGTCTGTCAACTGGGAAGAGCATGCTCTTCTGCTGGTACAGTTGCAAATGGGGAATACCTGTGATCAGCCTTCGTTGTTTGCAGTACATTAGCTCCTAGCCGTACTCCTAAAGCAGATGATTAGTTTCGCACTCTGCACTTTGTAAGGTGCAGTGTTCAATAATTTAAAGGACAAAGAACAAATTTTACTATTGATAAAAATGCCACACTCATTCAGCATTTCATTATCCATGATCCCCAACACTATTTCAATTTATAATCTCCTTTGGAATGATCAAGTACGGTAGTGAACCTTTAATATGATCTTAATTTTAATTAGGCTTAAAGCAATTACAAATTAATCTTGCTAGGAATAAAGATCTTGAGCCAGCTGTTAATACAAGTTGTCTGCATTGCCATGAAGGAGATACTATTTGGATTTCTGGGGAGAAAGTAGCGTAGAGGCAATGACAGCGCAGTGAGGTATTGCCTTCATCCATTTTATCAGCGCCTTTCGGGTGGTGCTTCCCAGCGACCCCTCCAGAAGCTTGTGGGGCAGGTGGCTGGGGACGGCTGCCCTTTGATAGAGGAGAGGAAAGGAATGACCTAGAAGGACTCCTTTGTTAACACGGCAGAGGATCCCTAAATAATAACAATCTTGATACGTGCTTAGCAGTGGTTTTCGTGTAGAATTCATAAAATAACTGCAGAATTTGCAGCCAGCTTTTTTTGGTGACAATACCTAGCATCTCCACTCCTTCCCAGAGGGTATGCAGAACATTTTGGATTAGATGCTGTAACAATAAAGGGATGAAAAATAAAGACAAAGGTGTTCTTAGGTATGCAGGAGAGCAACTGCATGTAGGGTGAGTGCAGCTTTGAATATCAAAAACTAATGTCTAATGCCACCTTCTGGTCGCTGTTTGCTACAGGTCATTTTTCTACATCCATTTAAGGCTTTCAAGCAGAATTCCTTCTTATACCATTGTACCAATGCACAATGTGTACTTTGATTGCATCCTTTGTGCCCTTTCACTTTATTGTCCAGTGAATAGGTTTTATAAGGTTTCATCCTGTACTTGACCAGTGGCTGTGGGCTGAGTTTCCACAGAGGTCTTAATTGAGCTTCTGGTTATACGTTAGTGATCTGTTCTTGATACAAATTATGATAAAATTTAGATATCTAACTTATTTAAATAGGCAGCTGAGTGGTTTGGGGCTTGCAGACGTACACTGCTATATCCATAAAGTTACAAGCTCAGGTTGTATCACACAAACATAGGGGCTCCTTATAAATATTTGGACCCGGTCATCTACATCATGGTTGCAAGGCTGAGTGGTAAGTATGGAGCAGGATTTGTGCTCATTGAACTAGTGAGCTTTCACCCAAAGCATTAGTATTTTGTTTTATTTGTTCGTAAATTCTGCAGTGTTTCTAGTAATACCTTGATTATTGTAACAAATTTACAAATACTGCTTAAAAGATTGCAAATGGGGCAAAAAATGTCTGTTTTGGTATTTTCCACCCCACGCTCTGGGACAAGTGTTGAAAGAGTGAGGATCAGCTCTGCTGCCCTCAACTTAAACTCCATCCAGGACAGATGTCCTGGCTGCCATCAGTGGGAAGAACCTGGCACCTCTGCAAGACGATTCATCTTCCCTGTCTTACACAATTACAGTCCACAGGAACATTCATCCCATCTTGTCCTCCAGCACAGGCTATAAAAGGAGCGTACGCATATAGATGCTTAACTTTTTTGATGATTAAAAATAGGAGACATGAATCCCACCTGAAAAAGGCTACAAAAAACTGAGATGCTATAGAAATACAAAATCATTGATCATTCTCTCCTCATTCTGCCCCACTTCTCACCAGCTCCTTGCTTCCTTCCTGCTCACTGTCGTAATTGCTCTTAATCCATCTTCCTCTTAATCCATAGCCACATAACTAGACAACGGTAAAAAGACTGGAACGCACATCTCAGCTTGTCTGAAGGCAGTCACGTGAGGCTCCACACATCCACCCTCCGAACAGAGAGCAAGCACCTTGTGTGCTGGGCTCCCACCAGCAATGCCATTCCCTCTCACACCGCCCCAGAGAGCAGGGGCAGCGAACGCCAGGACCAGTGCTGTTACAGGCAGCACACAGCGGGTCCTGCTTCCTGGCCCCATGTCCCAGGTGCAGCTTGGACCCAGAGGAGCTGCAGGGCAGCTCCAGACAGCAGAGATGCGAAGAAAGGCCTCACTGTGCTAGTCTCAGAAGCACTTCAAATCTGAGAAGGATGCTCCCTTCTAGCCTTGAAAAATATTGTCACAGTATGGGAAGAGTGATTTAAAAATGAGCCACGTTATTGCTTCCTGTCTCTCACTGTTGTCTGCTGCTCAGAAGCTCTCCTCCCCTGCTTTTCTTGCCTGTCTTCTGAAAGTCTAAGGAAACGCATCTCAAACTCAGTCTTTGTCCACAAGTAGGGTTATCACTAAGTTCCTGTGCATAGCTGCAAGGTGTTCTCTTTCTGTTCTCCTGCTGCAGTGTCTAACACACCATGGGATCCTGCTGGGCAGCCACAGGAGCACAGGCAGATCTCTGACTTCTGATCCAACCCTCAGCAAGCAGAAACCTTCACAAAGTCAGGGAGGGATTTTCCTATGTGCCACCTTTAAAGAACAGGGTTGAAACCTTCAGACTGGGCTTAAAGTGGGGAGGAGCAGAACAGGCAGTCTCAGACAGTGTTATCGTAAGTCAGGAAATGCAGTAATTCAAACTTTTTAAAAGGCAATAAAATGTTCCAGCTCAAAGCATATAAAATACTTTTTAAAAGGGGTTGCAGTGAAAAAAAGTGCTTTTGTTGGAGAAGAGTTGTAGTGATTTTAGTAAAGGAGAATTCAGAGTTGTCTGCAACATTATGCACAGTAGGTGGTTGATAATTCTGTTTTGGGGAAGGGAGAAAGAATTTTCATGTGGGAGACCACAGAGTTGGACCCAAGTCACCCCACAGAGAATGCAAACAGCCCAGCTCAACTTCTAGTCACCACAACTATCGCCTCCATCACAGAAGAGGCAGAAAATTCCAGGAGCTGAATTTACACTAGAATCAGTGATAAAAACACCATTCAGCCTGCAGGACACATGGAGAACCTCACGAGTGCCCAAAAAGTTGAGCAAACCAAAGGTGAAAGACACCAGCTCCTACACTCTACTTTTCCACCTCTTCCCTGAGCTTCCCTCAGTCCCTTGCCTGGGTCCCCAAGGACATGGCATGGTGACAGCCCCATTCCCTTCCCATTCACAGAGCTTCTCCCCAGGCCGTGTCTGTGTTTCTGCTGTCAGTTTCCTTGGGGACTCTGTTCCAGCAGGTGGGAAGACACCAGCTTGGGAGGGAAGCAGGGTAAGAAGCACCTTCCTATCACCAGGGCAGCCAGGCACCGCTGGGACAGGGCACAGGCTGGGGTGGCAGTGCTCTCGCACGGTGCTCCCACAGAGTTGACTGTGCGTTTATTTATTTTATTTTATTTTTCATTGCCAGGGTTGCAAGCAGCGCTGGGATTTGCTTGCCTCCCCCCACAGCCCCCCATTTTTTTCTTCCCATCACACTGGTGTTCTTTGGTGCTTCCTTTTCTTGCGCCTTTACCCAGGTATCTTTTACTAATGAGCAGGAAATTCTTGGTATAATATTTCACTTCAGGGTATGCTCTCTTTTTGAAGCAATTCCACCTTTGCCCTACCTTTGCACTGTATCAAGTTAATCACGTCCATTGAGAATTTAAACCTGTTCTGTTCTCTGTGCTGTACAAGTCTTCAGCATTGCTCCACTTGCTCTCCCAACTGTTCTCTTGGTTTCTTTCCTCCCGTTACAGACCAGAAATTCATTTTATCTTTTCTGGGATTTCTGTCCTACTTTGACTTCATCTGCTATATTTGCCTATCACTAGCCTCAATATTAAAATTATCTGACTGGTTGCTGTTTAGATCAGTATCTTCCCAGCCCACAAAGCTAGATATATTCTGTATAAAGCAGCTAATACAAAATTATCTCTTAGCTTGGAATAGTTCTGTCTTGCTTGTGCACTTTACGTTTTCCCTGTAAAATGTTTGCTGCATTTGTGTGTGTGTGTTAATTTCACTGTGGTTTCCTTTCACATTTCCTATTGAAATGTATTTTCAAATGTAGCTAAATCTGTGTCCCATATTCATAAACATATGGTAGTCTGATTTATTTTATTGTGGAATTGATAGCTGGGGGTGGTGGGGTTTTGTTTTGGTTCTGTAGGGTTTTTTTTCTTGCTTCTAGTTTGCAAACTTAGAAGAATACTGGTTTGTAAAGGTAGAACAATCCTACTGCTCTTTGCTGGATTATTTTTTTCGTCTTCTGTTAGTTCTGCTGCTCCCTTGACAGCTGTATTTTTTGTTTTTAATTACTTTTTTTTCATATTTCTTCATAAAAGTTCAGTCCTTTTGCTTTTTGATCATTTCAGTGTTCTTGCTGCCATAAATCCTTACTTTAACAAGCATAAGCTTGCCCAAAAATAAAAAGGGAGAGCGGGTATCTTTTTGATAACCTGTTTTGCCTCCGAGTCACAGCTCTGTCACTCCTCTATCAGCAAACAGTGCCAGCTGCAGAAATACCCAACTTTGCAGTTATTACCCTTACCCTGCTGGCAAGTACAATCTCATTTGTCTCTCCGAAGACCAAGTTCTTCCTCTTTGGTTTGAAAAGACTGGACTAGTTGGGGGGAATTTGTATTTTCCTCCTAGCTGTACCTCCTCTTTCCAAAGCGCTTCTCTCCTCACTTCGCACATGCATCACGTTGAGCCAGCACTTTCCATTCCTAATTTCCATCTTGGTTTTCCCAGGCAGCCCCTCTTACTGAAGCATTTACACACTGCTCTTAATTTGCTTCTTGCTTTTGTTCCCTTGCTGCGTGCTCCCTCTGCACCATACCCCAAATCCCAAGTGTCTTCATCCACTTCTCCAGCACGTTGCACGCTCACTCTTGCTACGCAAGTCTCACAGTAAGGACCCCGTTGTTAGAAACAGCTACTTACTCCAAAAACTATGCCGCCTTCTGCTGTACACCAAAATTTTCCAGGCTTCATCATTGTACCCTCTCATTGTGATGGCACCCAGATTCTTTAACAGAGTGCAACGTAAGATCCCCTATAGAGCAGACGAGTGGGTTTTTGTACGAGTCTGCTGTCAATGAAACACGGGGAAACACTTGCTCACAGATAAACCCATTGCAGCTAGTGCAACTGTGCTTTTCATTTCATTTTTAGCCATTTTTCAAAGTGTAGGTTTCTATGATAAAAGCACCACTCTGAAATTTGTTCCGTCTAGAAAACATGTTTTGGCTTCAGTTCATGTAGGGTTTCGTACACTTTTAGATGTCAGGAACAACTAATTGGTGATATTTTTTTCAATAATGGCCCTCCACAGACTGACTTCCTTCTGGTTCGTGTGCTGTACTGGATTAAAGTACAATTTCCAAATGGTTTTGACCCTTAGAGAGCCAATGCTTTTTTTTGTTTGATTTAAATTGAAACCTGTGGAGAACATTTTGTCCTGTGGCCCAAAAATGACTCTGCTCTGACTGTCGTGTAAGTAAGTGTTTGCAGGACTAGGGCCTCAGTCATTGTTTCCTACACAGACATTTTCTCATTATCTGTGTTTTGATATAATGAAGCACAGGGCTATCTAGGTAGCAGAACGTTCTTTTAAGTAATTTGTGTCTACCTAGAAAAAGAATTGTCTGCAATTCAGATACAGATCATTGCTTCACTTTCTCCATTCTGAAGTGTATATTTTTATCCATCTCTGACCATTTTTATTCCCTGTCAAAACCCATCTTTTATGCTTTTCTTGATAGCTCTATGTTAATCTAATGTTCAGTAATCTGTAAAGCTTGTACTATATCATCAAAACAACATTAATGTCTTTGTACCGTAAAAGCTATGGGTTAGAATCAATTTTATGTCACAGCTATCATCCTGATATAGTTGCAAAGCTCTGATCTAAACTAGATTGTCATGATTTCTGGGACACCTTCTTTTAAACTAAAAGTGACAAGTTCAATACTGGTGAGTGTTTACCATAATTAAAGCTACATATCGTTACTCACCTCGATGAGCATTAGGATACCTGCTTTTTGGGGAAGCCAGCTGGCAGTCCTTCTAAAAGAACTGAGAAGTCTGCTCAGTTGGAGAGTCTACAGTAGAGTTCTTGCTCGGCTGAGACTTTCTCCAAAGCCCTGCCCTACCCCTACACTAGCTGCACCGGCTTTGTGCAGCCAGACCTTGCTTACCTAGAACATCTCTGTGGTTACATCCTGCTTCACACGAGGAGGAGTTTGGGTAGGGAGGAGGTAGTTCTGGGTCATGTCTACTTCTTATATGATAATATTGATACAGTGGGAGGAGAGAGTGGGCATTTAAGTCTCAAGAAAAGGCTCTTTACAAGAAAGAGAGAAAGATCACCACCCACCTCTATTGCTTGCCTCGTTCTGTCTCTGCACCCCACATCACCTTAATTAAAACATCTTATCTTTCCTCAAGCCTCTGCTATTTCCCTAATGCCATGTCTCTGATTCCAGGTCCTGTTTGTTCCAAGGCACTGGTGGCACTATGTGGAATCCATTGACCCCATCACTGTCAGCATAAACTCTTGGATTGAACTGGTATTTTCTTCCTTTCCATGTCATGGTGATGTAGCACTTCCATGCTTGCATATATTATAAAGAGTACAAAAGCTGACACAAATAATCCTGTCCCAGATTATGACCTCATGAGACACTTTTGAACAGTTTCAATGGTGCTTACATTTATATAGCACCTTTTATCCTGAGGATCCCAGAAAACTTTGCAGACCTGCCTGTTCTACCAGCATCGTTTGTCAGCCACCACTGAAATGCAGCTCTGCTTTGCCAGTAGCACAAGATCCAATTCAAGGTTTTTGCTAGAGAAAGTGGGGGCAGGGGGAAAGGAGCATCTCTAGCAAGAAAACAATGAAAAGAATATGACCTGAGCAGAGAAATAATGCCACTCAAGCTGTGTTTCCTACTTAGCTGCGTTGAGCAGGAGCTTTTGTAAGGATCAAGCTGAAGCATTTTGTCCCTTGCCTGCCAGGTCCAGCCGTATTGGGTGTGCTGTGTTCAGAGGCTGGCAAGGGAACAGCCCCTGTGGATACAGTTTTTCCTGAAGAACCTTCCAAGGTTCCAGATCTGAAGCCCCAATTCAGCAGAAATCACATGCAAGTTTACCTCAGTCAGGTAAACAATTAAACACAAGCTAAACTTTTCACGTCCGATTTCTTATGGACTATAGCTGGCTTTGTGTTGAATAGGGGATAACAAAACAGCAGCTTCACCTCAAGCACATGCTTACATGCAAAGCTGAATTAGAATTTAAATCAGATTAATGTGATGGGAAGGGGGTGGCAGAGGATTTTTGAACTTTCATTTCTCTGTGATAGTTTTGATTTGCCTGGAGTTGGATTTTCTCAAGTACTTAATTAATTTTCTTTTCCCCAGGCTTTGATTTTTCTTGCTCATGTTAACCAGTATGTATGGGATGGTTCCAGGGATATCATCTCAATGCTTCAGAAGGTTTTCTGATTCAAATTACTTTATCATTAATCCTAGCTTAATATAAAAAAAGACCCTTTGAAATGGCCTGTGAAAGCTGCCTCACTAAAATACTTATTGCTTTTTTTATTATTTTTTTTTATTTTTTAAACCTTTATTAGACTGGAAATCTGCAGGGGAATGAACGCATGCGTTCAACTGCTGTTGAAAGACTACACGATACATTTCTCATACAAACATCAAACCAAGCACTTGCAGAGCAGAGGAACTCACTTGGCTATTTTCCTCATGGAGAAATTTTCCAGATGAGACTATGTATTTAGAAAGGACAACAGGCCAACAGTTCTTATACCAAGTTCTTACGTAGCCCTAAGTATGGTCAGGCTGGGTCCAGTGCCAGAGGAAGCACCATTTAAGCCTGCCTTACATTTGAGCAGCCTTTCAGGTAATTCAGAGGAACTGACTGCACGCCCCATGCTTGGAAAGAGCCTGATGTCGACACGCACACACATAAACTTGTACCCTAAGCTGCACCTCACAAATTGTCCCCCTCTGGAGGAGCAGGTCAGGACTGGACCAGTTGTTCTGGGCTGGTAACTCCCAGGTGGCTGGGTAGTGTGTTAGTTATAGCATTTCTAGCTGTTCTTATGTGCTGCAAGAAAAGAAAAAAAAAGAAAAAAAGAGTAGTGGAGCTAAACTTCAGGGCCTTTCTGGTCATAAAGGTCTTGCAGAAGTCACCAAGATCCTGTTTGGTGGCAGTGAGAGCGGGTAGTGGCGTATGGCACCATGAGCAGAGGAGAGTTTGCTGGATCTTGCTGATGAATGGCACACACACTCCGTCTCCCCAAATACCAAAAGCTGCCATAAACAAGTGTAGCTATTGCAACCCACAGGAAAGTTCCCTACAGAAATTATTCCCTGCTGGCAGTACTGTTAGGTGTTGGGCAATCCATCTATAAACATAAATTCTGACATCGGTGCTAAAAGACAATACTGAGAATATTTCCATTACCAAACCAAGCAGTTCTTGCTTGCAGCTGTTAGCAGCTGCTTTCATACTGACAGATGTGAATCATGACAACATTTATAGTCCTCGTGAAACCATTAATTATATTGGCAAGACTTCAAAGTAGAAGTTTAATTTGTTTTCAGCTGGATGTGAGCTACTCAAAGCATTCTTTGCTTCCTAACATACTCTCATGCAATCAGTACAACCCTGATATTCAGCAGACCAGGATGAACACCAAGAGTGCAACACCTTAAATAATTTCCACACGTAGATACCAAACTCTGCAGTTTTGGGGGCTTGTTATACGAGGCCACTGATAAGCCGAGCATCCAAGGGCAAAAAATGCTAAGAGCACTTCCCCCTGCTTCTATCCCAAATTCTGCTCAGGGTTCCAGGATGATTTACTGCCTTCAACACTCATGGTTTGCTTGACATGTTCCCCAAAGCCACAATTAGGCAGTTGAGGGCTGTGGGTTGAAAAGGTTACGTCTTTCTTCCAAAGCTTGTGTGCTTAAGCATCGCAATGAAAGCAAATTTATGTATCCACTCCTAGGTGCTTGCCATTGAAATAACTATACCACCCATCTTGTTTGGAGTCTTATTGTCTCCTTCCACATACAAGAAATTCAGTTAGGTAGGAAAGTAAAAAGATCCTAGAAAGTTTTGTTGTTATCCTAAACTAGCAAGTACCCAGCTGCATGAGGGGACGATGCAGAAAGTGAAGGCCCAAAACAAAGAACCAGTTGCTAACTGAGTGTTTAGTTTTGCAGGAAACCTTTCAGAGAAAACATGTTTTTCCTTCTGCCAATGTTTAAAACTGCAGCAGTACGTCAGCTACTGTTACATGATAAAATATTTCCTGAGTTTCCTTAAGACTCACTTTTGTGCCTCTGTAGCCCACAGATAGTTGCTCCTTGCTGTAACATCCTGTGTGTTTTACTTAAATTAGACATAATATGTAGATAGATAGAATTTGCTATGTACTTTCATGGTCCTTCAAGTCCTAAAGAGCTATAAAAATGCATATATTAATTAAATGCTAACATTGCATTGTCATTTCAAGCACCAGATTTAATTAACGGAACACTAGTAAGGAAAAAAGATTATATTCGCACACTAGAGTCTATTTTTTGCAAATCCTTATTCAGATGAGTGGTCACACCAAAGCCTGTGCTGTTACTCATGCGGGGGCTGTACGCACGTGTAGGAGCATCAGAAGTCTGAAGCCTTTCACTGACTTCAAATACATGAGTATGGCTTTCAAACAAAGGCCATCCTTTCAGTTCTTACCAAGAACTTCCACATTTCTGCAGAGACCAAGTGCTGACCTGTCTCCAAACACTTTCTGTTCCCTCGAGGCAGGATGCAGATCATGAAGCCCGTGTAGAAGAAGCAATAACTCGAATGCTGGTGTGTGCCTTAAAATCAGCAGAAAACCCCGGTGATGGAGATGTCTGGCTAAATCCCACGGAGGTAAGTCCTCTCTTGCTCCCATTATAGCAGTGATAACAGAGAATTACTGACATTTTGTTTAGCTCCCCCTGAGCCTTTCTGCTGCCTGAGAAAAAGAATTTTAAATTCCTTCCCTTCATGTAGCAAAAAATAATTCATGGGAGATGATCATGCAATGCTGAACTGAAACATATCTCCTTTTAACTGAGTCCATCCTGGGTGTTTTCTTAGGTTGAGGCAACATCCCATGAAATCAATCTTCAGTACCTGAATGAAGCGGTGTCTGCATATTTCAGGTGTCAAAAGCCAAGCCTGTCAGAGCGGGCACGTGCCAGCAGCACGGCTGCAGAGCCAAGGACAAGTACCTCGTGCAAGAGGAAGAGAGGGGAAGCTGACTGCGAACCAGAGGGCTGCAGGTTACTAACCCATGAATCGGGCTTTTCAGCATTTAAAGCAGAAAAGTCACAGGAAATACCTTTTGGGCCTCATCTCATTCAAGTTTTACCACAGCCTCAAGAAACAAGCTTGATGGGTGCGGCTGCAGTGGAAAGTGACGGTGGAGATCTTCTCCATGAAAATGAGGGAGGACATTTGGGAAAATTACACTGCACCAGGAAGCGATTGGTAATGAGTAATGACCATGAAACACCCGCACATCAAATGGATGCGGACGGCAGCCCAAATGCCTCACAAAGAGCCCTTTCTACCAATGATTTGCTGGACTGTTTGGTTAATCCGCGTGTCATCAGTTTAGTGGCTCGGCTGCTGTTGGAAAGAACAAGAGTTTAGTGCCAGAGTGCTTTTTATCGTTTCTGAAATAAAGAAATCAAATGGCAGCCTTGTTCTGGGTGTTTAAGCTCAGTAATAATTGAATGTTTCATTTCAGATAATTTTTAGGTACAGACACAGTTAATGGTTAAGTGGCAGGTTGAAGTTGAGCTGAAAGAAGAATAACGTTACTGATGGCTGGGAAGAGAAAGGTGTGTTTAGTCAGAGAGCTCCTTGGTGTTACGAATGGAACAGAGCACACACAGTTGTAATCCCACCTCATTGTGTGGATGGGATCTTTAAAATGTTCTACAGCTCTGAGCATGGGCTGGGGACAGCAGTGCAGAAACAAGCAGGCTCTGCATTTCAGGGGGTGACAGCACAGGCTGTGGTTCCTCCTGGAGTAAGTCTGCTAGACCTAAGCTGCCTGAAGGGGGGGTGTCACGTTCTTGCAGGGGTTTCTTGGTTTGTTTGGTTTTTTAAAAAATTTCTTTTATTTTAAACTGGAGCTGCCTAACTGTACTGACTGACAGCTTCAGCCTGAGCACCCTCACTGCCCCAGGAACCAGGCAAACCAGCTCTGGTCTCAAGGCATCCCTTGCCCCAACAGTAAATCCCGCAAGCAGCTGTCACTAGGAATGAATGTGGCTTGGCCGTATTGAGGAGATGCTGCAGGACTGAATACTTCACAGGTGGGGCCAGAATTGGGAAGCAGCCTTATAGACATGTTTGATCTGTTTCTACATTCAAGTAACAGACTTGATTCATCCCCACAGGCACACAGGAGGTTGCAGTTTGCACCTTCCCAAGAGGTCCTGGCTCATCCCAGCAGAAGAATTCATAGAATGGTTCGGGTTAGAAGGACCTTAAAGATCATCGAGTTCCGACCCCCCTGCCATGGGCAGGGACACCTCCCACTAGACCAGGTTGCTTAAAGCCCCATCCAGCCTGGCCTTGAACACTTCCAGGGATGGGGCATCCACAACTTCCCTGGGCAACCTGTTCCAGTGCTTCACCACCCTCACAGTAAAGGATTTCTTCCTAATATCTAATCTAAATCTCCCCTCTTTCAGTTTAAAACTCTTACCCTTCATCCCATAGCTCCACTCCCTCAGGGTGGGCAACTTAAGTCCCTAGGAGGCGTCCAGAGGCACTGAATCCTGCACTTGCTCCCTCCCCTCCACTGCCAAAGCTGGGCAGTGGCTGGAGGGCTGAAAAAGCACTTCTGTGCTGTCCTTCATCACTGCCCTTCCCAGGGCTGGGAAGGTGCAGGGTAGCATCACTAGTGAAACAAGGATGGCTTGATGACAGGCTCAGGAGGTGGTTACCTCAGAGGGGGGCTAAGAGTGGGAGAAGGTAAACTGACTTACTGCGGACTGCAGCCCTTGGCCACATTTGAAGTAAAATAGTCAGTAAGCGATCAGCGGACCGCTTTAGAGACAGTAAGTTCAAATAAACCTCAGCCAAGAGGCATGGCACTCACTGCTGCATCTACTTCCTTCCACAAAATAGCGTAAGTTTTGTCACAAAGCTCTAGGAGGGGGCGAGACAAAAGCCCTTAGCAAGAGAGCAGCCTTCAGCTGGTTCAGAAACACTTGAAGCTGGGAGACAAAAGGCCATCAGGAAGTTACTGTTATTATTTAAAGCCAGATGAGCACAGTTCCCTATCTCTAAGGAACAAAACAAAGCAGTTACGACTTTCTAGCCTCTGTCCAACTCTTTACCATAACAATAAAAATTTAATGACTTTTTTTCTTCTGGTTGTAAGTGGTTGCTGTACAAGACCATCCTTTCTTCAAAGTATAGTAGTCCTTGGATTTGTTTTTGAAGGCTGGGTTGTCCTTTGATTAAAAGGTTATGGAACTTGGAAATATAGAGAAGAGGGTGAGTTAACACCAAAGCTGTTCACAGAGGCTTGAAAGAAAAAAAACAGAAAGAAAGCTGCCGAGATCTTCTGGGATGCTCTTGCCTCCTACGATTTCTGTCAGCAGTGGCAACAGAGAATGGCATTTGCCATAGCCTTAGCAGGGTTCTTCTGGGACAAGTCCTGTGAAGCCTTTGCCTTCAAAACTTACCTTTGCTCATGTCTACTAGCACCTACAAACCAGCTTCTGTCATTAACCTGTTTCCACATCCCTAACCCTGCACCACCAGCCATTTCCTGATATTTCCTTTCCGCGGTGCATATTCCTTGCTAAATACATGAAGCTGGTGCTGTTTTCACAAATGCCACCTTCCAGCAATTTATAACTGAAAAATCATGATGGCCAAGGTGCTTTCTCTCTGCTTTTTATACAGGCTGGGGGTTGGCAGGGCCCTGATGGGGCTCTAGATATGCACCAACAGGTTAGAAATCCAGGAAACCTTACCATTTAAAACACCACCACCCCCCAAAAAAATGAGCCCCACAGCCTAATACACTTGGAAAAGGATTAAATTGCAAAGGCTCGAAGGGTCACATTTAACAAGCACAGAAACCTTACCCTGATGGGCCCTTTTGCGCGCAGTTACTTCAGCTACTGGGTGGCGCTGGGAAGGAAAGACCCAAAAAAGCATAGTTTGCTGGAGACTTTGGCTTTGAAAGTAACCACGAGCTAATAGTAGGGGCTGTATCAGCTGTCTTTGACCCAGAAGCGAGCAGTTTCAAATGTCCTGCTCTACCCTCGTAATTGGGCTCAGACCCTGACGACACCGAAGTATCGTTTTCAGCAGCAACCTGCAAGCAAGGTATGATTCTCGGCGGCATCTGAGAAAATCCACTTCTCTTGTTTTATATTAGTTCATCAAACCATCTCAACGGGGTTGCACCGCTGTGACAAGACCGGAATTTAATAAACAGTCCCACTGGCACGGGTCACGTTTGTGTGTTGGCACTGCTGTGCCAAAAGGATTAAAAATTAGTTGAGAAACATCTGCCGCCTTTAGCGATTCAGCAGGCTCCGAGGGAGCAGGTCCATGGCATGTGGCAGCCCCGTCTCGATACGTGGGCACATCTCGGCAGAGCTGGGCTTTAGTGACAGCCCGCTCCCGTCCTGCTGCCGCGCTTGTCTCCTTCCCCAGGCTGACCAGAGGGGCTGGGACCAGTCAGGGGTGGCTGCCGCCGGGAGCACTTGCACTGGGGAGGAGGGGCTGCAAATTCTTCATTTTAATTTGCTGAGCAAAAATAGTCTTGCAATAAAAAAGCTTTTATGTCTTGAAGGGGTACGGGCAGTAAAGCGGAGGAGGAGGATGGCAACGTCGCCTTCCAGTCCCCCAAGTGTGAACTTAGCTTAATCTTTCCTCCCAACACAGAGTGTGGGCCACGTTAAAATCATCTCTATCTGTGCTGAACGTTTCCTCCCTTTGTATTCAGAAGGACTGTCCTTGAAAAGGCTCCCTGAGGGGTTTTGGAGGTTTTCACAGGACTTTCCCCTCCCCGGCAGTGGCATTGGTGCCTGTGTTGGAGGACTGCTCTCAGGCTCGGCATGGGAGCAGCCTTTCTGGCATCGCTCACCCCTCTGAACAAATACCCTGTCTGGGGAGAGTCACGGTTTATGCCTGCCCAGGTGCAGCCCGTGATTTAAGGGCCAGGCTGTGGCCAGAAGCCATTAGCGAAGGGGACAGGGAAGAGAGCGAGCGAGGCTATTTAAGATGCCAGGCAAAAGCACCAGAAGGACTTTTTGTCTCAGAGGCGCAATATAAAATCTCAGTCATACACTCGGCACACAGGGGGAGAGAGAGAAATGACCACAAATCCAGAAAGTCACGTATGGCAAATGGCTCGCACACCAATAAGAGAAATTTATAGCTCTGACCCGTTTCACAGGATACCGAATGCTGTGATTTCTGACACTGTTTCTAAATTCATGGCCACTGCGTGAAGAAGCTCAGACAAGTTTCTACATATTCATAGCGTTAAAAATAAATGATTTCTGACCTCTCCAGTGACAGCCTGGCTCGACGAGAAGCAGGAACCCGGCACCCAGCCCTCCACAATCACTAGGAGGAAACTTTCTTTCCCCACTAAGAAAGAGTATTTCCCACTCGCTGCCAGCAATGGGCATGGCTGAGATTGTGGGCACAGTTGAGGTTGTGGCCTGCAGCCATCACTAGGGTGGTTACAGCGGCATCACGCTTGTCATCTCTGCTTTAGCTGACTGTCAATAAGAGATTGCCACTGCACGGCTCGGTGGTGAAGTTAAAGCCGTTCTCCAGCCAGTCCAAGCAGCGGGCTGGGCCAGTGTGTTCATCTCCCCACACACACCCAGGCCATTCCACTGGCCTGATGGAAGCCCTGGGTCTTCCCTCCCTCAAACCCAGGTTTACAGAGTGGTTCATGGTCCAGCCTGGTTCATTTCTCCTGGAAAACCAAATCTCACATCCATTACAGCTGTCCTGGTCTTTGCATTATTGCTTACCTATTTACAGGGGCAGTGTGATGGAAAAAAGATGCATCTAGGTCCCCACTCAGCACGTGGTACAGTTTCTCAGTAAAATATAGCTCTAGGTTTAGAGGGTCAAAGCTCTGGTGAGATTGTCTGACATTGCAATTCTCCATCCTTAAGCATGGCCCTTACCTAAAGGGATTTGCACTTTGCTTGTCTGCAAGGAAAGCCATACCCAAAGGAAGAAGTCCCACTTCTCAAGAGAACAGGAAGGGAAAAACCCCAAATAGTTACATCTTCCAGAGTCATAGTCTTTCACTGAAAACCTCCCCACTGCATTTCACTGGGTACCATTTTATTTCACAGCAATACTTCCCCCCCAGTGTTCAGATCTTTTGGGACTTCTGCTCTGGCACTGTCTGCTTGATGCCACAGAGCAACTCAGTCGCAGAGCTGTGACATATGTTATGACATAGCATTAACCATAAACTGAAGTTTTAACTAACAAACGTGGCATATTTAAAAGGAAGAGAATCCTTGCACAGTGCTAATTGCCCTTTAAAATAAAGACAATGCTACATATTAGTCCTTTTGCCAACTAGTAAGCTCCTTGCTGTGTTTCTTGGCTACAAATATGAACTATTTAGGTGCACGGCTTGGGCAGGCTTCCTCTCTGGGGGAGTTTCCTAACACTTCTGTTGTTACTACAACAGTGGCTGATGGGGAAAGACCTTTGCAAATGGTTGGACAGGTTTTACCACTTGGTTCATCTGAAAGGGCGAGGAAAAGCAGCATAGCTCTTCTGCACCATGCTTTTCTGTCTCTTGGGAGAAGGAGTTCTGATCCCACAGCTTTTTGTGAAAGTCTCCCAGAGGCCCTGGGAACGCAAGCAGAAACCAATGAGCTCTCTCACTTTCCAGGATCCCTGTGCTGAGGGACCTGGGGAGCCCTGCAGCTGGTAAAAGCAGGTCCCACAAGCCAGAAGCCTGGCAACCAAATCTCACATGCATTACAGCTGTCCTGGTCCTTGCATTATTGCTCACCTATTTACAGGGGCAGTGTGATGGAAAAAAGACATGTCTAGGTCCCCACTCAGCATGTGGTACAGTATCTCAGTAAAATATAGCTCTAGGTTTTGAGGGCACAAACATTGCTCCTTCCAAAGCTGTGGTGAGATTGTCTCAGCAACGAGTTCCGATTCCTTCTGATGACCCACGAAAACCACTTCATGAAGGTCCGAAGCTGACACTTCAAGCACCAAAGAACCTTTAAACCCAACTTTCCAGCGAGAGACACGGGCCTGCATCTTTCCAGGTCAGAAAGGCTGCTCACAAAAAGAGTTTTCATCTCCCTGGGGGTTATTTGACTCATGTGGAGCCACTCTCTGCCCCATCACTGTCACAGGGAGGGTACCTCTGAGCTTCCATGGCAGCCAAAGGGTTAAACTTGTTTCTAAATTCCTCTCTCACCTCCCCCCCCGCCCCCGCCATGCCCCGTTCTCCTGCTCCCCAAAGTCTGGACAATGCCCATGCAAAGCACCGGGCAGCAAAACTCACCCTTCCTATTTAACGAGCACCGGCCTTGTCCTGTACCCTGGTACAACACCTGAATCCAGTCCAATTAGCAGCAGCCCTAACAAAGCCGGCTGAAAAACCACCATTACAATGAAAAATGGTGTTGCGTAAAAAGAAGGCAGAGCAAGTGGGGCCATAACACAACTTATTGCCATCCCCAGACAAACAGCCTCATAACTTACGAGGAGCTCGATGCCTCGCCTGAGTTTTAGCCTCTTGTTCCCCGGGGAGGTAATGCATTACCTCCGCCCCGTGCTCTGCATTCGCTCAGAGCTTCGGGTTTTTATCCGAAGAGATTAGGGCCTCTACCATGGTTAAAAGTGGAGCTTTCTGCTATATGGCAATAGTTCATTGAAATGTGGTTTAATTCCTTGTTTGCTGCTACCTTGATTGGAACCTAAAGAATTGCAAAGATTGATGCCACACACTGCACATAGATCATCACCACTTTAGCCATGACTCTTTCCTTCTGATACCCCACCAGCTCCGTCTTCCATCTGTCGACAGTCCCCTGGGGACAACCCAGCCTGGGCAAGCCCCTTGCAGCTAGGGACACCACGGGATCAAAGGCCTCCAAATCACCAACGTACTTGACTCTAAACATGCAAACAGACCCTATTGCCACCAAGTTACATCCGTGAGAAGCCTTATGGGCAGATCAAGGCCGGAGAGCAACAAGGCCAACCCCAGTGTACAACACATGCCATTAGAAGCCTTCCCAGCCCCATGGCTGCCAGCCACGTTGTTGCTGGTTTTAACTTCAAAATAATGTTTACAATTTTATTAGAAGAAACACCAGAGCACAGACCAGTAGTAAACAAGCCTGCCCTGGCTGGGGCAAGAGAGAAAGGAAGAGATGGCCAAGCAGGTCTTTCCCATCTCTTCCTCTTTGGAGACTTAATTAGCCAGGCAAGGTAATGGTATTTGTGCATTTACTGCA
The DNA here is from genome assembly GCA_002844005.1 of Limosa lapponica baueri. NCBI lineage: Eukaryota > Metazoa > Chordata > Aves > Charadriiformes > Scolopacidae > Limosa > Limosa lapponica. The sequence goes on along the minus strand of KZ506321.1, from coordinate 207,031 downwards.
TGCACTGATTACAATAAATTTTGTCCTGCATGTTAAAGTCAAAAACATCTCGCATCTGCCAAAAAGCAATCAGGACCAATTAATGAAGATGTAATTTCCCCAGATGCTTCTATTAACATAATTCACAGTGTTCCTAGCAACATGAATATAATTAACCCAGTTAACCACCGCTGCACCGAGCTGCCTGTGCCAGCAGAGGAGCCTCGCTGAGCCCCATGCCTGGGTGGCAGGTCCACAGGGCTGCAGGTCAGAGCTGGTCCCCGCTCCCCTCCTCTGGGGGTGGGTTTGGGAGTCACAGATGTGGCCCACAGCCCAGCGGTAGCAGAGGCTCTTCTGGGAGGCAGGACAACACAACAGCCCTTACCCCACACAGTTCATATGACTCAAAAGCATCTCTGCAACAGGAGGGGTCACACCACAGCAAACCCCCTCCAGTCCTGGAAAAGGCACGCGCATGGGTCAGTCAAACACATGACAAAAACTAAGACAGTCCCTTAACCCACAGTGCCTTCCAGCTCTTCTTTCCACATTCGTGTCTCACGTAACAACGTGGTTAAGCACACTGCTTCACCACCATCCAAAGAACAACTTACCATTGGGGAGCAGCAAGACAAGCTGGGAGCCAAGGTCTACAGGGTCCTGGGTACCATCAAGGCACCTGGGTCCATCAACACCTCCATACAGTGAGTCATGAGCCAGGTCTGGAGTCCCACCAGAGTCCAGCAGCTGGGAGCAAAAGGAAACAAGGGCTGGAGAGACGTGGCAGGGCTCAAATCAGCACTGCTAGAACAGAGCTGAGCTGCAATGGAGCTCCAGAGCCCCTGGGTGGATGTGGGTCCCAGGTGAGGCTGAGCAGGGCCATTAGGGCCTTCAGGTGTTTCTCCTCCAGTGATAACAGAGCAGTGAGCCACCACCAAACCTTTTACATGCCACAGCGTTTGTTTTTTTTTACATGCTACTTGCTGTGGGCTGGGGACATGTGATGCTGCCAGTGTTGATGGGGAAGGGCAGCAGCGGTGAGATTTTCTCCCTGGTCTGTCCTAATTCAACTCCTCTCCTGCTTCTCAGGCAGGAGGAAGAGGAGGAGATGAAGGTTCAGGTGTTCAGATCACAGTTCAGGGTTTTCCCAGTGCTTTGGTCCATGTTGAGCCGAGGCAAAAGTCTCATCTCACATTTACACCTACATCTTGCTCTCACCCCATCACTCTCCAAACCCAGGAGACAAGAGCTGGAGCTGCCCTTGGGAGGAGGAGAACTGAGCCTCTTGCAGCCCCCTGGTCCATGTGTTAGCAGCAAAGTGGGATCGCTGCTGGCCTTCAGGGCTGAGGGGTGGGTGCAGGCAAAATGCTTTAGCTAGTCCTAGTATCTTACAAAATATTATTTCAATTTTCCCTGGTTTGAGAGAAGAACTGACATTTTCAAGTGGTCAAAATTGGTCAGAAGCAGTAATTTCACCCATGTTGGAATGTACCCTGAAAGGATTTCTGGGCTGGGTTTTTTGTTTGTTTTTATTATTTCCCACTCCACCTCTCCATTTTCAATGAAATTTCAAATCAAAAATACATTGGCAGTATTTCTGAAAACTTGGAAAGGCTTTTCTCTCCTGAGGGAAGAGCCCCTGATTTCTCTCCTAACCTTTTTTTCTGGTTAGAGAGGAAGCAAGAAAGGGGATGTGAAAAATTAATGAATGCTTTTTTTTCCCCCAGAAGCATGGAAGTTTTCAGATGAATTTAAACAATTCAGTTCTTTCTTTTGATAGCTTTGGTCAATAGGGAGTTGATTTTTCCAGCCAGGTCTGGGAGCACCTTGAAGCTCCTAAAATTTGGAGAAACATTGACCAAACCCCATTTCCTAGCTTGAGACCATCAGTGCTTTAAATAATTCATCTGGTTCCTTGCAGATTGATTTAACTGAAATCACCTGAAATTACTAGGCTTAAAAATATGGGTAATCTGCCGGCTCAGAACAAGCAGGACGTTTTAATGAAAGTACAGACCTCTCTAAAGCAGTGAGTAGTTTAACAATTATGTGATATAATAACATGTGAAAAGATGCTGTGGACAAAGGTGAGATCATTCACGTTAATTAAAATGTCCAAATCGTAATGCTCCTGCCTTAATAGTGGATTTAAGCTGCGGCGTTGTAAAGCGATGATAGAACGGTCATTGCTTTTGCGTAATTAAGGAAGAAATAGAGAATTAACAAGTGTCTTCGCAGAGAGCTGGGGAAATGCTGCCAGGTCCTCACTGTCACTGGGTGGGTGGTTTCTGGGGGGGGTTTCCTGGGCACTGGTGGGAAAGCAAAGTGCCAGGGAGGGGGATGTCAGGGTGAGAGGCTGCCACCAGTGTGGGGGGCTGCTGCCCCTGGGGATCACCCAAATCCTGTATTGAGAAAGGTCAGGATACCCACTGATCCCAAAAGCGACCCCAATTTGCTTTTTCTACTGGCCACAGCCCTCCTGCCTTTTGTTGCTTCTCTGAGAGA